>OY720450.1:51553348-51708348 GCA_963082715.1 Harpalus rubripes | reverse complement strand
TGATTGAAAGATGTCAGTGTCAAGTGAAATTGACATAGTGTGTTTGTCTTATAATTTTAATGGAAATATTGGATCTTTTGCTTTTTGTATGGAATTTGTATAAAATACATACAACTGCTTTGAGGTAATGTACAAGAAATAATAATAATAATAATAATAATAATAATAATAATAATAATAATAATAATAAATCTTTTATTTCTGCAGATACATTACGCTTTATATAGAAAACGTCACAAAATAATAATTTTCTGTATGAAATTTGCATAAAATACATGCAACTGCCGGAAGGTAATGTACAAGAAATAGAATATTTAATTTAGCAAGGAACTTTCCGTATGAAATTTGTACAAAATACATTAGATCTGACGGAAGGTAATGTGCTGGCCACATCAGATTTTTTATGTAGATATTGAGATATCAGATATCACTAAAATGTTGCATATTTTTTTTTAAAGTTAAACATATTGCGAATTACGATGTAAGGCGTAATTACAATACAATAATACATATTTTAAATAGTACATCAATAATATTTTATTACATGTTATTTTAAATTCTAGTTTTTGAGGTTGCTGACATCTAACAACTTATAGAAGAAATATATCTGTACTCGGTAAATGACGAAAATTAGATATCTTTACATAAGTTAATCTATTGCACACTAGATGTCGCAATATAAACTTCAAATAAATTATACGAAGTAAGGTAGGGTACACATATGCCAATGACCGTACACATATGTACAAAATAATATCCTAACAGAAAACCGTCGATAACTTTTAAGCTATAATTTTAATTCCTTGCAACTTTTAACCTTTTTTGTTTATGCCTAATTTGTAAGTGCTCTTTCTGAACTAACAGCACCTAAAAATTGCAATTGAACGTACAATGCATGAACAAATGAAAATTTACGTAGATTATATATATTTGTGCTAATTTATAGTTTTTGAAAAAGGTTGCTTGGTTTTAGATGTCTTTTAATTTTTACTCTAGATAAGTTTAGATGTCACACACAATTAAACGTCATACTTTGACGTTTATTCTGTTAAAAGATATACAAAAACAAAAACATGTGAAAAATAAGTTTTGGTATTATAGTAGTTCAAAGAGAAAGGTTGTGCGGAGAGAAAAATATCACCGGGATCAAGAAGATCTAGGATACATGAGACATTTGAATTTTTTTGTCCATCATCATCATGCATCCTTAGTCGAAAGAAATTCATTATTTATCGTGGTCTGCTACTGCAATTTGGGCTCACCGTTCACTGTACATGAATATGTCATCAAACGAAAGAGATTGAAGATTATTTTTTGCTCATAAAGTTACCAAACTGATTACAGATGGTTCTTACATTTTGATTCTAGATTGCGAAGTCTTACTTTTGCATTCGAGAATGAAAGAAAAAATTATACGAGAATGCAAAAGCACTTCGTAATCGAGTATCAAACAACGTTTTTTCAAAAATTTTGTCCCAAAATTAATAAAAATGTTAAGAGATAATTTTGACGGTTTAATGTGTTTATTGAAATTGCAATATTTTCAATAGTTGTACAACAAGAGTTTCGAAAATAATCGAATATACAGTTGAGAGGGCGAGATGTGTTTTTAGGGAACACATCGAGTCCGCAAACTGTATTCGGATGATTTTCGAAGCTCGAATTGTATATGTTAAAACTATACAACGAATCAACCAACTATATTTTTACGAAATGTCAAAAATATTACTTGTTCATTTATATCCATGGATGATATTATTACATACGATTCATTTGTTTGCGACCGAAACACCACTTAGCAACGCAAATAACCGATGTTATACAGCGTAACTAAGAAAATTTGAGCCATATGATTGGTCTATTTTCAGATGAGTTGTATAGTCAAAATTATGTCATAATATTTGTTTAATGTGGTAGTTACAAATTATGTAGAAAAAATCTGATATGGCCAGCACATTACCTTCCATCAGTTCTATGTATTTTGTAGTAATATCATACAGAAAGTTCCTTGCAAAAGATTCTATTTCTCGTAAATTACCTTCCGGCAGTTGTATGTATTTTATACAAATTCCATACAGAAAATTTCTAGCAAAAGATCCTATGTTTATGGTAAAATTATAACACAAACACACATGTCAATTACACTTGACACTGACATCTTTCAATAAAATTTTTCTTAATTTAGTAGCTGTTTCCATAACTGGCTACTTTATGAAATTTAATTTCTTTATAATTTTTTAACTCTATATCCATTTAATATTAAGTATAAAATACAGCCAAATCGTAGAGAATAAAATATTCTTTAATATTTATAATAACATAAAATGTGAAAAAATGATATTTAACATCGTTTTTTCAAGAAAAACTGTTAAAATCTTCAAATGAGGGTACTTCCGGTTGACCAATTGCAACCAAAATCTAATCAGCTCTTCATATGGATGTAACGACGAAGAATACGAAAGAATAATTTTTGAAATTGTAGTATTTTTGTTACGCACACACACACACACACAAAGAGAGAGAGAGACACACACACAGAGAGAGAGACACACACACACACACACACACACACACACACAATCATCGTAAAAATAGAAAAATCGTATTCTAGGGACCCTAAAACGTGCTTATTGATTAAAAACTCATCATCGAATTTTTTGACCAAACACTATACCTTCCTTATCTAAAGGTGACGGAAGGTAAAAAAACACTTCAAATTTTTTGTTATTAACTTGTAACACAGGGTTCGTCTAATTGTCTAAAACCACCTTAACAAAAGTTTTGAAAAAAAGTTCAGACAGTTCCTCAAATAGAAAGTACTTTTTATTGAAACGTTTACATGAGGGGTTGTTCATATAAACTAATGAGATAAGAAATCTAATTTTACAACATTGATAGGGGACCATTATCTTAAATGCGACGCAGTTTCTTAATACCTTGTCTCATTTGTCTTTGGACTATCGGTTAAATCTACTTCCCGGATCGTCAGAAATATTCTTATCTGTAACTGTTGTTCTTTTGGTATTCCCTGCCATTATTGTATACTTTTCTGCTCAGAAATTCCCAAAAGTCTTCAATCAATCGCGCCTGGGAAACATTTGGGGGATTGTACTCTCCCTCTGTTTTCTATAAAATGTTGGCTCCTTAATGCCCTTGCGGCATCTGGTTATATTCTTTCTTTGGAAATTTGAAATTACTTTTGACCAAAGTTATGCTAACAATCATCTTAAAATTCTAAATTATCGAGTTAATTTGCGCGATGATGTTCTGACTTTGTCTTGAGCACTTTGAATGATTATGTTGATTCGATTTGGGGGCAAAAGTTAGGGTCGCCCACTTTTTGGTAAATTAATACATACTACACTTTCTTCACATTCCCGTATAGTTCGGCAAATAGTCAGTTCAATATTTTGATCAACAAAAACTTTCAATTTCACGTTTCAGCTATCTGTCCAACTAACCAAACCTATAACTAGATTTGCATACTCGGCAGTGGTGTTGAAGAGTTGTGGCATACGGACCGTCGGTGATACTGGATCGGACAGTTGAATGTGATATGAATAAATAGTGACATAAATACCGTGAAAATAAATAGACGTGTTAGTGTTTAAATAAATAAATAATCTTAGTGTTAAATGTTTTATAATATGCTTAGTATTTAAATTAGGGTTAATTTTTGTTTAGCATAGTGTTAGTTAAATTTAAAATCGTTTAATTATCTTTTTATTATATATTTATCGTTTAATAAACTTCTATTTTAATTAATAATAATTCCTTGATTTTTACACTTCACCCAAATAAATAAAACGATACATTATAAAACAATTATTATGTATTTATTAAGTCTAGTGTCAACTAGATTAGATCTGATTTATTTAAATAGTTTTAAATAATTAATAAATTTTATTATATTATTAAAGATTTTTGTTATTTATGTATGGTTCAGAATATATATGCAGATAATTATTACTATCACTAAATTTAAATGATTTTCATTCATATTTTTAATCAAAACTACTGGCGCTGTAACGATATTGCGTCACAACTTCAATGTAGTTATAGTACTACTAAGCAAAAATAATATAGGTAATTTTAAATTTTTCAAAATTTATAATAAAATCCATTTATATATAATTCTGTATTACATGAAAATGTATGAAACATTTACCATCTCGTAGACAAAACAATAAACACGTGATAATCACGGGACGTGGCGTGGATAAACCAAGTCCTTCCGACATCGCTACATGGAATCTATACTATATATAAATTTCCTTCTCTTTATGAACTATTTTTTCAATTTAAGGTAATAATAAATGAATTATAATAATATGCCGAAATAGCTTAAATTATTTAAAAATTATTCATATCTCGAGTTCATGTCATTTTGACAATAGGATAGAATAGTGTGACGTCAGAACATAGCGCGAAATATGAAGCACTGTCCTAAGTAAAAACTATACTTTCAAAATAGACTCTATTGACAGAACACATAAATGGTTAGAATTCAAAGGTTTGTAATTTGATGCTGATATTGTTATTATGAAGAAGTTAACTTTGACATATTAATAACATCAAATTATAAACATTTTTCTATTACTTCGTAATACAATATACATATATTAATAAATAACAAAAGTTTTATTTCATATTGAAATCATCTCTGCATATTCCATGTACATTCTGAATTACAGAGTATCAAGTTTGCGCAGCTTCAACCATATCCGACTTCACCGACATATCTTATGTTATTGTTTGATGGCGTACTTAAACATTTTTCGTTATCAAATTAGTTCTTTAGATAGCTTCTTTTTAAGTTTAAGGTACGTAAATAACTCTGTCTTTCAGGGTACTGTAACCTAAAAATGGCTCGCTTGTCTTTCATACGGGCTTTTCCGGCCGCTTCACGAGATGTTGAACGAACATTTAGTTCCATGCAAAGATTTTTCAAACTTGAATAGGATAATTATTATTACAAATTAGAATAACATGTTTCGTTTAATTGAAAGGTAATATTCAAACTTAACTGAATGACAGCTTAAATAGCTAACTTTTTTTAATTAAGTAAGATATTGGCGACGAAATGAACTGCTTAAAATTATAGTTCTTATTTGCTGTGGCAATAAGGTCCACTTTGAAAGACGTGCCGGTAGGACAGTAGTTCAAATGAAGCGCGCCACATATGACTTAATTACTAAACTACTCTATTGTATAAAAAATAAAAACAATCAAAAAAGTCAGACTGTGTATCTATGGTGAAATTTTCCATTACAGTACTCAAAAGAGTCAGATAAATTTTACATGACTATTATAATACAGCTAATATGGTAATATGAACTTTCAAGACAAGATAGCCATGAAAGTTTTTGACGCTTTCAGGAAAAATGTATGTACGGACGCACCCCGTCCAATCTGCAAAGAGAAGGTAAAGAGTACGCCATTTTATAATTTGTAGATAAAAATGAAAAACATCTCAAGAAAATTATGATTTACCGGTAAATAAGGAACATACCTAATGTAGATATGGGGTAGAATAGTGTGACGTCAGAGTATAGCGCGAAATATGAAGCATTGTCCTAAACAAAAACGATACTTTCAAAGTAGACACTATTGACAGAACACATAAGGGTCATAATTTACATGCTTGTAATTTGATGCTGATATTATTGTTATTATGAAGAAGTTAACTTTGAGATATTAATAACATTAAATTGTAAACATTTTTCTATTACTTCGTAATACAATATATACACATTAATAAATAACAAAAGTTTTATTTCAAATTGAAATCAACTCTGCATATTCTGAACTACAGAGCATCTAGTCTGCGCAGCTTCAAACATATCCGAGAGTTTACCGACATACCGACTGATATTTTGTTTCTTGGCGTTTTTGAGCATTTGCAAATCAATTCTTTTCAAAACTTTAGATTTTTTCTTTTTAAGTTTAATGTACGTAAATAACGCTGTCTATCCACATTAATATAATATTAATAATATGTCGTGTTCTTAGGGAATTGTAACATAAAATGGTTTGCTGTCTTTCAAACGGGCCTTTCCGAGTGCGTGCCAGCCGATATAATCCGACAGTTCCGAAATGCTACGCCCCACAAATGCTATGCCTCACAAATGTTACAAGTTATAAAGTTATCCCCACCACCAGACCCGAAGTTTCCCGAACACACAATGCTACCAGTTATAATGTGGGACGAATAGGCACAGGATGAAGAGTGTTCTGAACGTACGAATCGTCTATTATAGGTCGCTACATATTCGTATTTCGCCTATTAAAATATAGGTGGCTATACATTAACTTTGAAATTTGGTGATTACTATATTTTAATTTTTTTCAACCATAAAAATATAATCAATTTAAAATTAAGTAAATAATATAAATAATAAACACGTTTCATAAATAAATTTTTATTCAATTTAGTAATAAATTATTTTCTTTTCTTAATAGGCCTGATTCATTTAAAGAAACGAAACATACATTAAATACTAAGGTAATTTATAAACAGATTACAGATCACATTCTTCATTTCTATAATTTTTAAAGCTCATAATCTTGGGTCCTTGAATTTAGCTGGCAATAATTTCTATACAATTCCATTTTCTAAAATTACTTTCACGCTTCTTATGCTATTTTCTGCTCTGCATCGGCAGTTATTGTTAGATAAATGACAAAGAAGTTCCTTTATTGACTTGATACACAAAGTTTATAATAGAAAAGACATTTATTTCCAGAGAAAAATACACAAAATTAACAACTAAAAACAAAAACCTGTCAAATCCTACTTCAATTCTGTGTCCGTCAATAATACAGTTCTCATATAATTATTACATTACATATTTATACTTTATTATACAATTGGCTGCATACATTACACAATAACTGTAGCAACACACCGATGAAGTCACTCTAACTTTGAAATAGATCATACACTCCGAAAGTGATAACGTCAAAATCGAGCGGGAATTACAAAACCTGAAATATTATTGAAGTATGTATCCGGTTTGTAGGTGTGGAAGGTTTATGAAGTTCTGATCATAATACGGCCATAAAATCATTGCAGTTAAGATTCATTTAAACAATTATTACATTTTATTTTCTTTGAAACTAAATGTACTTGAACATGTAAACCAGGTCTAAGAACATAAATAAAAAAAATAAATGTAGGAAATATTAATGAATGAGAGGGAGAGGAAAATAACAATATTTTTTACAGTTCTTATTCATTACATGACAACCTTAATTTGTTATATTTATGACGAATGCTAGTTTTTCGTTTCATATTTTTCTAAATAAAATTTATATGTATAAACTTTATTAATTCTGACCTGTGGGGAAACAATTTATATAAAGAATTACAGGTCATAATTAACTTTCTCACATTTCTGTGATTTTTATCGTAAATAAAGGAAATAAAAACAAATTCAAACATTGAAATAAATCCTCAGAAATTAATTGATATGCCAATGGACGTACCTATGAGTTGAAATTGAAGACCTTGCAGCAAGGAGGTATCTGTGATTTTTGGAAATAAGATCTGCGGCCATTTGAAGAAAAATAGCTTAATCTGTTCGTGCAACAACAAATCTTCTGAGTTTAAGCGAATTAAAGTTAATAAAATTAAATGGACACATTCTTTTGTATTCCGGAGAAATGTCAAAAAAGACAGATGCTTCCTTGTTGCTGCACTGTCTTCATTTGAAACCCTACATCATGAGTTTCGCGCATGTCACGTGTTACATTCTTAAAGTAATTCCACTCTAACTAACTAACTGGGCTAGTTCATACAGTGTGCCGCTAGATGACAGGTTTTGTTGCGACCCGGTTTTTACACAAAATATTTAAAATATTAAATTATTCATATACAGAGAATTTATTATAAAATGCAACATATGGTTTATCACTTCCATGGTTACACACTACTGTCAAAAAATGACAGCAATGTAATATTTGTCCATTTTAAAATGCAACATTATAAATAGTATTGCAGCACAGGAGATACCTCCAGAACATATCACAAATGGTGTCAATTCTTTCTACGAGCGACTAGGATATTGCCTCAGTGTGAACGGGGGTATTTTTGAAAATTTAT
This sequence comes from Harpalus rubripes, assembly GCA_963082715.1. Taxonomy (NCBI): domain Eukaryota; kingdom Metazoa; phylum Arthropoda; class Insecta; order Coleoptera; family Carabidae; genus Harpalus; species Harpalus rubripes. Next base: position 51,700,244 of record OY720450.1, on the reverse strand, counting down.
TACATTAAAATTATGAATTTTTATAAGCCAAAGTTTGTTAAGATGTGGTACATTAAAGTTTTGATTTTTTGTTAATATTGTGTAGGCTAATTTATTGGAAATTAGTATTGAAAATATATAGCTACAAATTTTTGTATGTTGCATTATAAAATGGACAAATATTACATTGCTGTCATTCTTTGACAGTAGTGTGTAGTAACCATGGAAGTGATAGACCATATGTTGCACATTAAAATAAATTCCCTGTATAAAGCATAATATTCTATATTTTCAATCATTATCTTTTATCAGTTCTATGTATGTATTTTGTACAAATTCCATACAGAAACGTTTCTATATTTCCAGTAAAATTATAAAACAACATATGTCAAATACACTTGACACTGACACCTTTCAATCAGAAATTTATCTAAGCACCTGTTTCTGTGATTATAGTGTAGCTGGCTGCTGCTAAATTGCACATTTTGGCACCTTAAAACGACTATATTTCTCTTTATTTAAACCATACACTGTTGTGCATCTTGTAGCAAAACATTTTCTGTCAAATGGTAACGGGTCGGGTTAGCACCATTTTGTTTCCCAGTTACTTAGCCATGTCAACGCATCTCGTGCTCTCACCTATAGATACTACACCGTGCACTCTACTGAACTCCTGTGAACTTTCTGTTGATAATCAAAATCACCTTCCACGGAAGAAAATAGTATCAATTTACCGGCAATGTTAAATTATATTACCTATATTACCGACATTTAGAAAAGTCTGTGGCGTTAACGTATTATGAATTTTTGACAATTTAATACGTCATTTTCTTTGCCTCATTTAAATTTAAGACCTAGGGTTGGTGACACCACTTCTATAATAAAATTTTTTCAGTTGTGCGATTTGTTTTTTCAAATAGGGTCCTCCTCGTTTTACCTCTCGCTAAGAGAGGTATAGAATTCATGTTGAAAATCGCATATCCATATTTTAACGAATAAGCACGTTTTAAGGTCCCTAGAATTCGATTATAACATTTTTACGATGTTGTCCGTATGTGTGGATGTTGGATCCACGATTTCTCAAATACTATAAGACTTAAGACATTTTGAACTACGGATTCCTCAATCTAACAATAATGGGAAGAGTTGATTAAGTTTTGGTAACAATTGGGCAACCGGAAGTAGTAGTTATAAGAAAAAAATCATCTAAATATTATTTATCGAAAATTTTTGTAAATACTTATATTAAAGAACGTTAAATTCTTTATTCGATAAATATAAATTCATAATTATATCTTCTATAGATTTAGAGATAAAGGAATGCATATAAAATCGTTATATTACCAACTGATTGTGAATAAACAACATTACCTACTTATTCTTTTTCCGAAAATGCAAATTTTAAATTCCTTGCATCTTTGGCAAATTCATTTAGAACTTCGTCTATATATTTTTGTTTATTTTCGCTTATCGCAATGGAGGCTCATCATTCATAAACCGTCTAGCCGATCTTCGCTAATAGCAGATCTAATCCATGTTTTCACTCTTCTTAGAGTGCTAAAAGATCTTTCCACAGTGCATGTAGTTGGAGGAAGACAAATTAAAATTTCTAAAGCTTTGGAGATTGCTGGGTAAAACGTACAATGTTGTAAAAGTTCTGTTACAGGAGTTTCTTTAGTAATAATCATTTCTTTATTTGAAACCCAATATTCGTGGCATGCTAAATATGAATGAATCTCTTGAGCTAGTTTAGTAAAATTATTATAGTTTATTTGTTTTAAATTAATAGGATGCAAATTATAGAGCAAAAAGGCAACATTATCATCTTTCGAAAACCGAGAATTTAAAGAACTAATTAAGAAATCTAAGTAATTTATAAAAATTGCTTTTTAAAAATATTCTCGCACAGAATTAGCTTCGTAGTTTGCACGGTGAATTTATCTTCCACCACTAGCGACTCTCGGCATTTTTAATTCAAGATCAAAATTTTGTGCAATTTCTTCAGCGCTATTAAATAGTTCAGTAAAAATTATTTCTAAATCAGAGTTCCTTTGTTTATTAAATATATCCAACAAGTGATTAATATGTTTCTGTACAGCTAGCATATCAACAAAATTACCCTGCAAAATATTTGTTACGGGTTCCAGAAATGCCGAATATTTAGATATTATTTTAAGGGAAACAATAAAATAGGTCTTTTCGACATTACATTATTAAAATGCATTGTCAATTAACTAAAAATAAATTAGGTAAAAATGGGTTAAAGAAAGGTCATCTAGTACCAACCGTCTAAAACAAAAAATTGCGTTTCGAAATGAAGGTCATTACGATACGCAATTGCGTATCGTAATGACTTCATTATGAACGCAAAATATAAAAAAAATGTTATAAAACGTAGGATAAGAAGGAAAATAAGACATAATTTTGCAAATATACATTAATTGAAACAGTATTATTGTATGAAAGCGTAAGTACCTACTTAAACATGGAAATATATGTAGTTCATCTAACCTAATTTCTTTCAGAAAAAATGCCAAAATCTCTATAAATATAGCTTTCCGCACACAATTTTTACCGGTATTTAGTGTTTTTAATGGTTTACCAAGTATATATAACCATTAATATAAAATTCTTGAATTCTGGATAAACTGCAATTTAGCCCTGATTTTTAACGAAACCTATAGCTATCTTTCTTTCACCAGTCTCTACAGTAGGCTGTGCGAGAAAGAAAGCAATAGTTGTGATGTGACGTAAATATATAAGATACTTAAAATCTCAAATATATCAAAAACTAAAAAATCATTTAAAACTTTCTTTATTTTACATGCATCATAATCGCTCTTTAAAACACGCAAAAGCGTGCGTAAATTGACCATTACAACACGCTAAATTTTTGAGTTACCAAGGTAACGAAAAATGACAATAAATATGAATAACAACTAAAATATGAGTAACAACTAAAACAATGTTGGTGTCTTTACCTTCATTGACTATTCTTCAAAATGGGCCAGTACAACATTTTCCGATACTTTACCTATCTTTTTTCTTCCCGCACTATTCGTGAATTGAAAATAACACAGTATTGATCTTTTGATCGCACGAGCAATAGATTATTAATTGCAACATTGGTAATCTCATTCACTTTTTCTGGAATTTGAATATCGCTCTCTGAATACATCGGAGCTCGCACAGATATAATCAAAATGACATGAAAATGACTTTTGCGTGTAAAAAAAATTATCAACAACGTATTTATAAAAAAGATACAACCATAACAACTGTCACTTTTCCTTAGTTAATATTAATATTCTCCACTTTCTTTATACTGAGCATTTCAAATTTGAATTGAAAAATTGCGCGGTCCACTTGGCGCATGGCATGCCAATTGTATAATGTAGTATAAATATATAATGTAATAATTATATGAGAACTGTATTATTGACGGAGACAGAATTGAAGTAGGATTTGACAGGTTTTTGTTTTTAGTTGTTAATTTTGTGTATTTTTCTCTGGAAATAAATATCTTTTCTACTATAAACTTTGTGTATCAAGTCAATAAAGGAACTTCTTTGTCATTTATCTAACAATAACTGCCGATGCAGAGCAGAAAATAGCATAAGAAGCGTGAAAGTAATTTTAGAAAATGGAATTGTATAGAAATTATTGCCAGCTAAATTCAAGGACCCAAGATTATGAGCTTTAAAAATTATAGAAATGAAGAATGTGATCTGTAATCTGTTTATAAATTACCTTAGTATTTAATGTATAATGTTTCGTTTCTTTAAATGAATCAGGCCTATTAAGAAAAGAAAATAATTTATTACTAAATTGAATAAAATTTTATTTATGAAACGTGTTTATTATTTATATTATTTACTTAATTTTAAATTGATTATATTTTTATGGTTGAAAAAAATTAAAATATAGTAATCACCAAACTTCAAAGTTAATGTATAGCCACCTATATTTTAATAGGCGAAATACGAATATGTAGCGACCTATAATAGACGATTCGTACGTTCAGAACACTCTTCATCCTGTGCCTATTCGTCCCACATTATAACTGGTAGCATTGTGTGTTCGGGAAACTTCGGGTCTGGTGGTGGGGATAACTTTATAACTTGTAACATTTGTGAGGCATAGCATTTGTGGGGCGTAGCACTTCGGAGGTATAGGATTATAATGACTGACATGAACCGGCCTTTCCGACCGCTTCACGCGATATTTCACGAACATGTTCGAGATTGACCGAACATATAGTTCCATGCAAAGTTTTTTAAAACTTAAATAGAATAATTTGATTATTATTACTTATTAGGATAATATGTTTTCTTTAATTTCTTCTTTTCAAAATTTAAGGTACGTAAATAACTATGTCTATCCGCATTAATATATTAATAATATGTCGTATTCTTAGGGTTCTGTAATCTGAAAATGGTTCGCTGTCTTTCAAACAGGCTCTTCCGGCCGCTTCACGCGATGTTTCACAAACATCTTCGAGATTGAACGAACATGTAATTCCATGCAAAGTTTTTTAAAACTTAAATAGAATAATTGTTATTACAAATTAGGGTAATATGTTTTGTTTAATTGAAATGATAATATTCAAACTTAACTGAATGATAGCTTAAAGAGCTAACTTTTCTTAATTAAGTAAGATACTGGCGACGAAATGAACTGCTTCAAATTATAGTTCTTATTTCCTGTGGCAATAAGGTTCACTTTGAAACATGTGTTTACCGGTAGGAAAGTAGTTTAAACGAAGCGCGCCGCATATAATGTAATTACTGCACTATCCTATTCTTCAAGAAGAGACATTTAAAATTCATTCGCTGTACATATGTAATTTTTATTTTATTTTATAGTTACATTAACGCAAACAATTTTATAACAAAAATATTCAACGATCAGTTGTAAATATACCAAAGAAAATTGTACTAATGAAATTGCCAGTAATTTTAATTACCAATTACCACGGGAGAATACTGAAAATAAAATTCCATAATACGAACATTGAAAATTTAGTATATTGTAAATATATCAAATTCTTGTTATATTGCATATTTTATTAAAATTATTTATTTATAACATGACATGAAGCGAAGTGCCACTATGGATACGTTCGGTATTAAGATCCGAGCACTCGGAGCTCGTTCGATTGGCTCGATCACGTTCTTTAAATAGATCTGGAGCGATCCGAGCTCGTGCTAAGAGTTCGGTAATGGTCTCAGCGCACACTCAGATCGCGCTCTATTAGCTCGACCGTTCACTGTCGCGCGCTTCGAGCCTTGTACTTCAAATTAAGGTTGGAGGTAAACAAAATAAATTTTAGATTTTTTTAAATGTTAACTTGTGTAGAACAAAAATAAAATGACTGAAACAACAATTACTTATCAATGGCCCAACAGGTAGATTTTGAAGGCATTAATAATTAAAGTTTGAAATAAATATAAATTTATATTACCGGAATCATTCAGGATTTGACAAACACCAAATTGTTATCAATAACAGTTTATCTAATGACAATTCAGGATGCCCCGGACAAGATGATAATGATTGACATTCATTTAATAAATTTAACATCTTTACAAATGTTAAACGTCGCATTCTAAAATGGCTCTTCAATATATTATCGTTCTTAAGTGGTACAATAATTTCTGCATAATTTTCCATTTGGCATATTGCGATTATTTGTCTGTTGTTCATAGTTCGCGGTCAGCCAACGATCCGACGCGTTCGGTAAATGAAAACTTGATCACTGCTCGACTGATATTTTGATCAGGTGATCGTAGAGCTCTGAGCGCTCGATGGATCCAATTACCGAACGTGCCCTATGAAGAATATAAAGCGAGCAATGACGAACTAGCACCACAACGTGCGAATGTATTTTTATTTGTATTTTCGTGTTTATTTTTTTCAAAAACACTTTTTATGTTTAATATTTTATTGTAGGTATATTTTTTTTGCTTTATTTAATATTTTTAATTAATTTTTTGTAAGTTTATATTATATCTCGAAAATTTACCGGCAGAAAAATTATTTTCGTACGCCAATGGATAGACCAGCGTTTCCTAACCTTTTTGAGACGCAACCAAAACTTATCTATAGACCATTTCAGAAATTCAAAGCGCATGCGCCAAGTGTTAGACTGCGACAAAAAGTTAGTGCCGATTGCCGTATACCCATCCTTGTTTATATGACAGTTCTGTCAATTTTACAGTTTTGTTTTTGTTTTGTTGGTTTCGTTTTTCATGTAATTATGACGGGAACTAAACTTCTGGTCCACAAAATATTGCAATTTGAAATGATTTGTCTGGTTTAGAAAATAAAAACTTAGGTTAGGTATAGTAACACAATTTTTATAATTGATTGATGAATGTACTTCATTTTTTCACGTATTAAAATAAGTTTTTATTTGTAAAATAAGAATTAAAATCATATCTTTTACTCAAATTCATATTAACAAGTTCTGTGTAGTTCTAAAATTTAAAACAGAATACCGGGGTCACGTATAAATTTGAAATGCCGCCATTTAACGGCACTAACTTTTTAGTTCAAAAAGTAAACGTAGTGGTCGCTCAAATTTCTGAAATGGTCTGTTGGTAATTGTGGTGATGGACTTACGACCAGTGGCGGATTTAGAAAATTATAATAGGGGTGGCACTAAGTTCTGAAAAACAAATTTTAAATATATATTTATTTATTTCTATTATTTATTTATTTATTTATTTCTATTATTATTAAATAACAAGAAAAGTATTAGCTATAAATATGAGTAATACATTTTACAGTATATAACAAAATAACATAATATCACTCGTAAGACAAGACTTTATTATTTATAACTTTAACAAGATCACACATTTTCATATTAAATATATCAATATCGAGGTCATTAATGGTCTTACACATTCTCGATAAGGGATTATTTCCAGTGTATAGAGACTTATAGCAATTTAGCGCGAATATAGGCTTTTGTCTAGAATTTCTGAAAGGAATCTTAAATCTCAATTCATTTAGCAACGCAGGGCTAACTATAATGCCATTACAAAGTTTAAAAATGAATTTTACATCATTTGATTCGCGCAATGATTTTAAAGTTGGTATGTTTAGAATAGAAGATATATAGATGTAATTATGTTCAATGAAGGGGTCAGGAAGATTCAATCTTGTTGCAGCTATTCTGAAAAATTTATGTTGAACTGTCTCAATTTTTTTTATGTGCAATTGATAATATGGTGACCAGATAATAGATGCAAATAACAAGATAGGACGAACTAAAAGTAAATATAAAACTTTAATGGTTGAAACTGAACGGAAATCTTGGCATGTTCTTCTGATAAAACCTAGTAATTGAATTGATTTATTAATAGTTTTGTCCGTATGCTCATCAAAATTCATCCTAGAATCAAAAATCACCCCCAAGTCTCTAATTGATTTTACTATTTCAAGATTTACTCCATTTAATGAATAAGTATTAATCATTGGTTGTTTTTGTCTAGCAAATCCAATAGACTTACATTTAATAGGATTAAGAGAAATATCATTATTAAGGCACCATTTGTATATGTTATTCAGGCAATTTTGCAAATCAGTGACATCTGAAATTGATTTTATACTTTTGAAAATTTTTAGATCATCTGCAAATAATAAGAATTCCACGTTATTAATTACCAAAGTAATATCATTTATAAAAATGTTGAAAAGTAATGGTCCCAAATGGGACCCTTGCGGTACACCTGATAACACTTTAATTTCATTAGAGGTAAAATTTTTATACTTAACATATTGAACTCTATTAAATAAGTAACTTGAAAACCATTTTAGAATTGGCCCAATAAAGCCAAAGGATTTCAATTTTAGTATTAGTAAATGATGATTAACAGAGTCAAATGCCTTACTGAAATCTGTATAAATACTATCTACTTGTGTTTTGTTTTCTAATGAATTTAAAATATATTGTGAGTAGCACACCAAGTTGGCTTCAATATTCCTACCCTCAATAAATCCATACTGATTAGCTGATAGATAAGGCCAAATTAATAATTTTAAATTATCTGTTATTAGCGATTCGAATAATTTAGGAATCGTGCTCATAATAGAAATTGGTCTGTAGTTAGTGATTTCATTCTTTAAACCAGATTTATGAATAGGTGTTATATAAGCCGATTTCCAAACTGTAGGACATTGACCTTCGGTTAATGACTTGTTGAAAATTATTTCAAGAAAATATGAAAAAATATAATTACAATTTTTAAGCACAATTGGAGGTATGCCGTCCGGACCAGCACTCTTACAAATATCAAGTTGATTTATTTTATTAGAAATATCAATTATAGAAATATTAACTGTATTTATTGTATATGGAGTTTGATCATTTAATTGTATATTGACATTATTGGAAGGTTTATAGAAAGTTTTGAAGTATTCAGCGAATGCATTAACTATAGAATTTCCATTTCTATAAATATCTGAGTTATAATACATAGTGTTTGGTAAACTATTTTCCGATCTTTTCGAATTAGCATATTTCCAAAAATATTTAGGATTGATTGTTATTGAATTTTCGATGTCCAGACAATAATATTTATAATCTCTTCTTGTTAACATTTTACAAGTGTATCTAAGTTGTGAAAATACATCATAATTAGCTCGTGACTTGTTAATTTTATAATCTTTATGTGCACAAATTTTACGGATAATTGCAGTCTTAAGTTCACTACTATACCACGCTGGAAATTTTGGAGAGCAAATTTTCTTTTTAGGAACATAAATATCAATACAATAATATAAATAATAATAAAATGTAGAAACACAATTTTCTAGAGAAAGATCATGAAAATTAACATTTTGAGACAAAACTCCCAAAAATTGTGAAATTTGTTGAAAATTTGCAGAGCTAAAGTCATAGTTCCAGTCATCGTAGTCGATACTAGTATTTTCTGAATCAGTAACATATTCAAATGATAAAGAGGGATGATGAATATCACACGGAACTATAGATTCTTCTACACCAGTGCACTCAACATTTTTAATATCAGTAAAGATTAAATCTAGCATAACTCCATTACCATTGTAAATAGTATTAATTTGATAAAGATTTAGTAGTCCTATTGTATTCGATAATAGGTTTGATATATTTTTTTCATATAATGTGGATTTCCTATTATGTACAGGATAGCTAGCATAATTGCCACTTACCCAACCTATATTTGGTAAATTAGAGTACCCAAATAACATCCAATTTACATCGGGATAGAGAATGTCTATATTTTCGATTGATGAACAATGAGACTGCATTATATTATCAGATGTGAGCGGAGGAAAATATAACGCACCAACTACTATATTTAGTTTTTTACCTGTAATGTGTATAAATAAATGTTCAACATCATTAAAAGAATTTAAAACAATACTATGATATACATTTTTAATTGCTATTAGAACACCACCTCCCCTCTGATTTTGATTATTTAGTTCGTTTCTGTCTAGCCTATAAATATCAAATTTATCTAATTTTAATTCCGAATTGACAATATCAGAACATAACCAAGTTTCCGTGAAAACTATAATATCGTATTCATTAAGAATGTAATTGAATTTTTCTAATTGTTTTAACTTAGTTTTCAATCCCCGCACATTTTGATAATAAAATTAAATTTTGACGTTGTTCTTTAGTTTTTTTGATGTTTGTTATCTTTCTGAATGTTAACTAATTTTGGTTGACCATTTATTGTTTTGATAACCCCATTTTGATTTTCAATATCTAATTGACGCCTAAGTTCTTTAAGGTAATTTCTTTGCATAAAGGTTAGATCAGAATTGATTTTTATATTATCATTACATTTATGTTTATTTTTTAGAATAGATAAAGCGATAGTGGAATTTTTCAGAATGACTTTAATTGGACGTTGCTTGTTACTATCGTTTGAAAATTTACCCAACCGAAAATGATACAAAATGTCATTATCATCAACTACACAAATTTTAGAAAACACGTCTTTAATTGATTTTTTATCAGATTCGTTTCTTTCTGACTGAGTTTTAGCCTTTGATTCACTAATATTATATAGTATAATATTGTTTTTACGTACATTTCGCTCGTTAATTTCCTCAATAATTTTAGTTTGGTCCGTAAGATTTGCAACGACTGTTCTCACGGTCTAAATATATATATATATATATATATATATATATATATATATATATATATATATATATATATATATATATATATATATATATATATATATATATTTAGATATGTTGCTACTCTTTATATAAAAGTCTTAAATACCAAATTTGAAAAGTTTTGGATTGTATCAATTTATTTTTCACGAAAATTTGTTCAGACCTTGAAGTAAAGTATCATTTCCGGTTTATCAATTTTAGAAGAAATCTAACATGTCGTTCTCATAAATATAAAGATCTTTAATACCAAATTTGAAAAGTTTTGGAATATATCATAATATATTTTTCACGATAATTTGTTGAGAACTTCAAGTAAAATATCATTTCCGGATTATCAATTTTAGCCAAAATTGAATATATTGTTCTTCTTCATGTAAAAGTCTTAAATACTAAATTTGACAAGTTTTGGAGTATATCATAATATATTTTTCACGAAAATATATAATACATATATTTTAATATAGTTGAGAGCTTCAAGTAAAGTATCACTTCCGGTTTATCAATTTTAGGAAAAATCTAACATGTCGTTCTCATTAATGTAAAAATCTTAAATAGCAAATTTGAAAAGTTTTGGTATATATCATAATATATTTTTCACGATAATCTGTTGAGAACTTCAAGTAAAATATCATTTCCGGATTATCAATTTTAGCCAAAATTGAATATATTGTTCTTCTTCATGTAAAAGTCTTAAATACTAAATTTGACAAGTTTTGGAGTATATCATAATATATTTTTCACGAAAATATATAATACATATATTTTAATATAGTTTTTTTATTAAAAACTGTTATGGGCTTTAAGTAAACAGTCACTACTGGTTAACCAATTCTACGCAAAATCTAATTAACTCTTTATATGTATGCAGAAAGTTTAAATACGGAAAATAGAAATATTTGGAAGTTTATTATAAGAGTTAGCGTGGACGAAAAAATTGTCACACGCACACACATCATCGTAAAAATAGTAAAAACGTGTTGTGGGGACCCTAATTCGTGATTATTTACTGACAACTCACCATCGAATTTTTGGCACGATATATATATATATATATATATATATATATATATATATATATATATATATATATATATATATATATGTCGGAGATTGTAATATCAAAGCATGTCGTAACGATCATTTAATGAATCAAGTATTACATGAATCAGTTATAATCTTTTAATTGTATTGTCGTAATCGAAACGTCAAGCATTCTTGGTTACAATGCTTGGATGGAATCAGTGTGTAGCGGCGCTCAGGTGTGAGTGCAGGTCCGCCTCGCTGAGATCATCACGTTTATATTATCGCTGTGATTTGAAATAGTGTTGGTCGACATAGAGTTTGCCAGTGATACTACCCCGCGACATCAGAAGTGGGATTCGCCTGCGATCCACAATATTGTATGTGGGTTTGTGTTCTGTTGGTGAATTATAAAGTGAAGTGTAGGGCCAAGCAGATTAAGATGGAAAGGCCGTCTAGCAATTTTTGCAGGTTTTCATCCTAGGGTATTGACCAGTAACAAGGATTCCGTCTGTGTCCCACCCGGAGAGTGGTGACGTAATTACAAGGGCTGGTTAAGTAGAACAGTGAGTAATGAGTACTGAATTTATGTCTTCCAAAACTGGTAAGAGATTTTATTACAAAGCTCAAGATATCGTTGTGAGCTATGTTGGTGTCAATTGGGTTGCTGTTGTAATAAAAGCAATTCGGTCAGTTGCTTGCTGAGAAACGAGAGACGAAGTCGAGTTTGTTGTTTATGATATTGTGATGGCCGATGATCCGGATTGCCGATCTCCATATATGTTATTTAAGATATTATTCATTACAGTAGGTGTTCATGGCAGTTGTTATATTTTGATTGATGTTTTGTCATTGAGCTTGTGTGACGTAATAAGTATTTCATTTTTGGTAGCTTGATTCTACTCCTTTACATCGTCTGCGACGTGACAATATTATTAAACTGAATGTAGGTCAAGTAGTCACAGATCGGGGGTATCAACCAGTTTGCGATTGAGTTAGTTATTTGTGAAATAACAAACGAACTAATACAAATTCCTTAAAGCGTTTCGGTATGTCAAGAAAGATTGTAAAATGTTTTCATTGTATAAGTTTCGCAAACTAACAGACACGTTGAGTAGGTACACTGCAACCTTGAGGCACCTGATATATCGTTACTTACTTTTTATCCAGATATGACCGATGCGGGTGCAGAACCATGATGTACCGAAATAGAAACTATAACATGAAAATTTCACTGGAGATCTTCAGGGAAGATTGTTAATGGTGGAAATATGTTGGAAAACTATGCTAAAGATTAATATTTTATTAACTGCAGATAAAGTTTACTGAGCTACAAATTGTAGATAGATGATATTGTTATTATCATTATTAGATTGAGGGCTTTAAACGCTGGTGACTTTTGTCACCGCGACCAGTAAGATCTGCTGTAGCGTGTTTTGACTGAATGTCTGGAAGCCACTCCAAAGTTTTGATGAACTGAAATTTGGTATTTTATAGAACAATGACTAGTAAAGATACTTGTCATAATTCAGTCTTTTTTGTTGAGAGCTAATAGCAGTTTAACGTTTACCGTCGAGGGTGAAATGAATATCTCCAGGCTTTGAATTATGGCTTTTCAAGTATCCACAGGAAGTGCTTAAGACTCACTTATACTACGGTACCCATTTTAGCTTTGATTCACAAGTGAAAGCAGCCTGGTTATCTGACGTTATGTAGATTGCTTCTCCTTTGAGAGCTTGTTTAAGTTTATTGAGCACACAGATTTATTGCTTGAGATATAATGAAACCGTTGTGTATGGATTCTTTATTTGGCAGCACGGACCAAATAAAATCGATCCAGTTTCTGCTGACTCTAGTTTAGAAATATCCGTAAACCAGGACAGAGAGTCTATTTGGAAGAGTGGCCTTACTACTGTCCACCGAAGGCGATTACCAAAAACTCTCTTGTGTAGCTTTTTGTTTTAGAAATTATGAGTGGCCTACGAGATCTCCAAACTTAAAGTGTTTTGTCTTGCAGAGTGCAAAGACGTTGGCCCCAGTATCAATTCCATTACTGCACTTGGACAGGTATTCATAGCGCCTGTGGTATGTGATACAAAGAAAAACTATCGTTGCGCTTCCGCAAAGACGCTTGTGCTGTGTTTTATTACATTTTGGCCGCCATACTAACGATACATGAGTGATCATTGGTCCAAATACGGCGATGTATGGCCAGTGGTTCGTTTCTGCCTGCAATCTCTAGTTTTTGCTAGAAGGACATCGGCTAGTGTCCGAGGCTGCTACGGGATTTGTTTTGATGATTTTGTTAATGTACAAATTGTGCATGTGAACTTTTGAGTATTCAGGTTTCAGGTATTTGCGTTGACATTAAGGGTAATGTGATTGAAGTGAGAGATCGATGCATTCGATCAGTTACCGTACGATGATGCTATTTGGGAAAAATATTGTTGACAGTGGCGGGAGAGCTGTAATTATGGACGAAGTCTGTACCAGTCTGTCTCGAAATAATAAGCCAGAATGGGCGAGCATCCTGCCCAAGATCTACGAATGAGGCGATGTGTAGCACTGATAGTGAGAGAATGTATTGGATGTACCGTGTTAGCGTGAATAATATAGCGCTGTGCAGACAGTTCAAATCTGAGTGAACTTTTATCAATTGTTCATGGTATAATTTGTATGAAGTTATTCAAGTTCCTGCACGTCCATGTTCCAAAACCCTGAGTCGTTACGGATGGAACTTTCATGAATATTGAAATTTTGGTACAAATATGGTAGTGGTTTGAAATAGTCCCTGAGTCTATTCCCAGAACATACTATATGACTTTATTAAATTTCCGGTGAGCATGGTCGTAGCTAAAAAACTTTTGGTTTTGATGGGGCTGTGGCCGATTAGGTTCCTAGTGGCCGTTTTCGGAGTGACCATGCCAGTTTTGTCAAATTGTGAATTTGTTGAATGTTTAAATTGTGGCAAGCTAGATCATCCGCAGAGGAGTTGCACAGGACTGCTGGTGCCCGGAATGGTGCCTGCCACGGTTGCGAAGCCGACTGTTTTACCGGAAAAACAATTGAGCAACAGAAATCTGTCAGCCATTGGAAGCAGAGAAGTCTGACAAGACGGGACTTGCTTTTCAAATGTTTGTCTTAATGTTTGGGACGCCTAAGTGCAGCGTGATGGACGCTGGAACAAATTGCTTTAAAATATTTTGATCGTATCCAAGGATAAATTTAATTGAAGAAAGTTCATCGGATGATGGATATAAAGGAAGATAAAAAAAATTGTTTCTACATCTCCTGTTGCAAACGTTTCGGTATATTATTTTACCTTCATCAAGTGCTACAATAAAAATATTTGACACAAATTATCAACAATCGTTTTCCAGAGTATAATCAAGCAATAATAAACAACAAGTTTAAATAAACAACAATTTTTTTTTATAAAATACCTGTGATATGTAGGCCAAACGAGAAACATTATATAGGACAGCATCACCTGTGACAGTGTAAGATCAACTGACTAAAACTTACTAACCTCCAATAAGAGCAAAAACCAACTTGTCAAAAAATTAAACTAAAAAACACTAAGCCAAAATACAGTTAGGAAAACGAAAAGAAGAACTATCTGTTTGAATTATTTAACAAATTTAGACCATTTTGATAGCTTTTAGTATTATTTACATAACACATGAATCCATGTTCTAATTTTTAAGTAGAGCAGTTCATGCGTACAATAATGAACCTTCTGGAGGTTGAGACCACAATTTAGTTAGGCTAATCGAGTGGATCGTTGAAAATCCACAGGGGTGACTAAAACTTTGAAGAGCCGACAAGCGTTGGTCTGGACATTGGACATTTTCGTTAAATTCTTTAGAATTATTAACCGTGATGGAAGATGACATGCTACTGGATGCCTCTGTCATGGTGGTTCGGTAGGCTACTGTGATACCTCTGCCGAAGGTAACATGCTAAGTAGGTGCCTCTGTCGTGTGGTTTTCCGAGCTGGTTAAGCGATGACGGAATAGTGTTTCATTGCTGGGTAAGCAATGACGCTGTGGTTTTCCGAGCTGGTTAAGCGATGACGGAATAGTGTTCCATTGCTGGGTAAGCAATGACGCTGTGGTTTTCCGAGCTGGTTAAGCGATGACGGAATGGTGTACCATTGCTGGGTAAGCAATGACGGTATGGTTTTCTTGCGCTGGTTAAGCGAAGATGGAATAGCGATCGATTGCTGGTTAAGCAATGATGGTCTGTCGCTGTTGGACAAGCTATAACAATGCTTGAATACTGATATTGGTAGTCATGTATTTACTGGTGAAATGTATTGTCACAGAATTATGTTTTGTTTGACGTCTTGTAAAAAAGGCGTCCATTAAATAATTTAGTGTACTATAGCTAAATTTTGAGCTTAATATAAATGTGAACAAAGTTGTAACTATTTGAGCACTTATTGGTCAGAGATAGCCGAGCGAAAATACTGTGGATAAATTCTTTTCAGATAGTTCACACGAGGACGTGTGAAACGTCAGAATGGCCGTGTCGGAGATTGTAATATCAAAGCATGTCGTAACGATCATTTAATGAATCAAGTATTACATGAATCAGTTATAATCTTTTAATTGTATTGTCGTAATCGAAACGTCAAGCATTCTTGGTTACAATGCTTGGATGGAATCAGTGTGTAGCGGCGCTCAGGTGTGAGTGCAGGTCCGCCTCGCTGAGATCATCACGTTTATATTATCGCTGTGATTTGAAATAGTGTTGGTCGACATAGAGTTTGCCAGTGATACTACCCCGCGACATATATATATATATACAATAATAATAATACAGTGTGTTAAAAAAATCATAACTCGGAGTAAGTTATTAACAAAGAAACGTATGGCAATTTAAAAGTATTTAATTAAATGTCAATTTGACACGAGATATCAAAAAAGTTATTTGAAGAAATCAAAGCTTTTCTTCAGGAATCTTATTATAAAAATAAAAATAAATTAGAAAACGGCGAATGGTAATATACTGTATCCTTCTTTATTGATTTTTCTCCTTAAAATTACATTTTAAGGTCAATTTTGATAACTTGACTTTTGAATTGATTAATGATCAGACCCAGACACACCAGACATACGTTCCCGTGTTCACAGCCTACTCCGAGTTAAGATCATTTTTGAATACACTGTATATCATAATATACTTTTCACGAAAATCTGTTCAGAGCTTCAAGTAAAATATCACTTCCGGTTTATCAATTTTAGACAAAATATAATATGTTGTTCTCCTTCATGAAAAAAATCTTCAATACTAAATTTAAAAGGTTTGGAATATCATAATATATTTTTCAGGAAAATCTGTTCAGAGTGTTCAGAGCATCAAGTAAAGTATAACTTCCGCTTTATCAATTTTTACCAAAATCTAATATGTTGTTCCCCTTCATATAAAAATCTTCAATACTAAATTTAAAAAGGTTTGGAATATATCATATATTTTTCACGAAAATCTGTTCGGAGCTTCAAGTAAAGTATCACTTCCGGTTTATCAATTTTACTCTAAATTTAATATGATGTTCCCCTTTATATAAAAGTCTTAAATACTAAAATTGAAAAGTTTTGGAATATCATGATATATTTTTCACGAAAATCTGTTCAGACCTTTAAGAAAAGTATCACTTCCGGTTTATCAATTTTAACCAAAATTTAATATGTTCTCCTTCATATAAAAGTCTTCAATACTAAATTTAAAAAGATTTGGAATATATCAATATATTTTTCACTTAAATCTGCTCAGAGCTTCAAGTAAAATATCACTTCCGGTTAATTAATTTTAGCCAAAATATAATATGTTGTTTCCGTTCATATGAAAATCGTAAGTACATTTTAAAAATTTTGAAAAATATAATACATTTTTCAAGAAAATCTGTTCAGTAGTTCAAGTAAAGTATCAGTTCCGTTTTATCACTTTTAGCCAAAATCTAATATGTTATTTATCTTGATATAAATGTCTTAAATACTATAATTTAAAAGTTTTTGATTATATTTTAATAATAATATAATATGTATGTATGTATGTATGTATGTATGTATGTATGTATGTATGTATGTATGTATGTATGTATGTATGTATGTATGTATGTATGTATGTATGTATGTATGTATGTATGTATGTATGTATGTATGTATGTATGTATGTATGTATGTATGTATGTATGTATGTATGTATGTATGTATGTATGTATGTATGTATGTATGTATGTATGTATGTATGTATGTATGTATGTATGTATGTATGTATGTATGTATGTATGTATGTATGTATGTATGTATGTATGTATGTATGTATGTATGTATGTATGTATGTATGTATGTATGTATGTATGTATGTATGTATGTATGTATGTATGTATGTATGTATGTATGTATGTATGTATGTATGTATGTATGTATGTATGTATGTATGTATGTATGTATGTATGTATGTATGTATGTATGTATGTATGTATGTATGTATGTATGTATGTATGTATGTATGTATGTATGTATGTATGTATGTATGTATGTATGTATGTATGTATGTATGTATGTATGTATGTATGTATGTATGTATGTATGTATGTATGTATGTATGTATGTATGTATGTATGTATGTATGTATGTATGTATGTATGTATGTATGTATGTATGTATGTATGTATGTATGTATGTATGTATGTATGTATGTATGTATGTATGTATGTATGTATGTATGTATGTATGTATGTATGTATGTATGTATGTATGTATGTATGTATGTATGTATGTATGTATGTATGTATGTATGTATGTATGTATGTATGTATGTATGTATGTATGTATGTATGTATGTATGTATGTATGTATGTATGTATGTATGTATGTATGTATGTATGTATGTATGTATGTATGTATGTATGTATGTATGTATGTATGTATGTATGTATGTATGTATGTATGTATGTATGTATGTATGTATGTATGTATGTATGTATGTATGTATGTATGTATGTATGTATGTATGTATGTATGTATGTATGTATGTATGTATGTATGTATGTATGTATGTATGTATGTATGTATGTATGTATGTATGTATGTATGTATGTATGTATGTATGTATGTATGTATGTATGTATGTATGTATGTATGTATGTATGTATGTATGTATGTATGTATGTATGTATGTATGTATGTATGTATGTATGTATGTATGTATGTATGTATGTATGTATGTATGTATGTATGTATGTATGTATGTATGTATGTATGTATGTATGTATGTATGTATGTATGTATGTATGTATGTATGTATGTATGTATGTATGTATGTATGTATGTATGTATGTATGTATGTATGTATGTATGTATGTATGTATGTATGTATGTATGTATGTATGTATGTATGTATGTATGTATGTATGTATGTATGTATGTATGTATGTATGTATGTATGTATGTATGTATGTATGTATGTATGTATGTATGTATGTATGTATGTATGTATGTATGTATGTATGTATGTATGTATGTATGTATGTATGTATGTATGTATGTATGTATGTATGTATGTATGTATGTATGTATGTATGTATGTATGTATGTATGTATGTATGTATGTATGTATGTATGTATGTATGTATGTATGTATGTATGTATGTATGTATGTATGTATGTATGTATGTATGTATGTATGTATGTATGTATGTATGTATGTATGTATGTATGTATGTATGTATGTATGTATGTATGTATGTATGTATGTATGTATGTATGTATGTATGTATGTATGTATGTATGTATGTATGTATGTATGTATGTATGTATGTATGTATGTATGTATGTATGTATGTATGTATGTATGTATGTATGTATGTATGTATGTATGTATGTATGTATGTATGTATGTATGTATGTATGTATGTATGTATGTATGTATGTATGTATGTATGTATGTATGTATGTATGTATGTATGTATGTATGTATGTATGTATGTATGTATGTATGTATGTATGTATGTATGTATGTATGTATGTATGTATGTATGTATGTATGTATGTATGTATGTATGTATGTATGTATGTATGTATGTATGTATGTATGTATGTATGTATGTATGTATGTATGTATGTATGTATGTATGTATGTATGTATGTATGTATGTATGTATGTATGTATGTATGTATGTATGTATGTATGTATGTATGTATGTATGTATGTATGTATGTATGTATGTATGTATGTATGTATGTATGTATGTATGTATGTATGTATGTATGTATGTATGTATGTATGTATGTATGTATGTATGTATGTATGTATGTATGTATGTATGTATGTATGTATGTATGTATGTATGTATGTATGTATGTATGTATGTATGTATGTATGTATGTATGTATGTATGTATGTATGTATGTATGTATGTATGTATGTATGTATGTATGTATGTATGTATGTATGTATGTATGTATGTATGTATGTATGTATGTATGTATGTATGTATGTATGTATGTATGTATGTATGTATGTATGTATGTATGTATGTATGTATGTATGTATGTATGTATGTATGTATGTATGTATGTATGTATGTATGTATGTATGTATGTATGTATGTATGTATGTATGTATGTATGTATGTATGTATGTATGTATGTATGTATGTATGTATGTATGTATGTATGTATGTATGTATGTATGTATGTATGTATGTATGTATGTATGTATGTATGTATGTATGTATGTATGTATGTATGTATGTATGTATGTATGTATGTATGTATGTATGTATGTATGTATGTATGTATGTATGTATGTATGTATGTATGTATGTATGTATGTATGTATGTATGTATGTATGTATGTATGTATGTATGTATGTATGTATGTATGTATGTATGTATGTATGTATGTATGTATGTATGTATGTATGTATGTATGTATGTATGTATGTATGTATGTATGTATGTATGTATGTATGTATGTATGTATGTATGTATGTATGTATGTATGTATGTATGTATGTATGTATGTATGTATGTATGTATGTATGTATGTATGTATGTATGTATGTATGTATGTATGTATGTATGTATGTATGTATGTATGTATGTATGTATGTATGTATGTATGTATGTATGTATGTATGTATGTATGTATGTATGTATGTATGTATGTATGTATGTATGTATGTATGTATGTATGTATGTATGTATGTATGTATGTATGTATGTATGTATGTATGTATGTATGTATGTATGTATGTATGTATGTATGTATGTATGTATGTATGTATGTATGTATGTATGTATGTATGTATGTATGTATGTATGTATGTATGTATGTATGTATGTATGTATGTATGTATGTATGTATGTATGTATGTATGTATGTATGTATGTATGTATGTATGTATGTATGTATGTATGTATGTATGTATGTATGTATGTATGTATGTATGTATGTATGTATGTATGTATGTATGTATGTATGTATGTATGTATGTATGTATGTATGTATGTATGTATGTATGTATGTATGTATGTATGTATGTATGTATGTATGTATGTATGTATGTATGTATGTATGTATGTATGTATGTATGTATGTATGTATGTATGTATGTATGTATGTATGTATGTATGTATGTATGTATGTATGTATGTATGTATGTATGTATTGAAAACTGTTATGGGCTTCAAGTAAAGTATCACTTGTGGTTGCCCAATTTTACCCAAAATCTAATCAACTTTTTATATGAATGTAGCTTAAATACGGAAAATAGAAATTTTTGGAAGTTTGTTATAAGAGATATCATGGAAGAAATAATCGTCACACACAGACATTATTTTAAAAATTGTAAAAACGTACTGAAAACTCTCTATCAAATTTTTGGACCGAAAACATTACCTCTCTTACCTTCGGTATGGCGAGAGGTAAAAATAAATGAATATTATAACACTGTACAAATTTACATACTGTAAAGTTTTATTTATTTGAATGAAGTGTAAAATCAAAGAATTATTGTTATATAAATTAAAGTTTATTAAATTATGAATAAATATTAAAGTGATAAATAAAAGATAATAAATTTAACTACACTATGATAAAGAAATATTAACACTAATTTAAAGAATAATAATATTATAAAACACTTACGGCCGGTTGTTCCATCTCTAGTTAAACATTCGGTTAAAATTTATTCTATTGATAACTTCAGTTTACGTTCTTCCACTTGCAGTTAAAAGTTACCAGTAAGATAAATTTTCGCTAACGGCAAGATAGCTGACAGTCAAACCACCAGTTAAGAATAAATCAGTACAACAGTGGTGAAGAAGAATTGGATTCCATTCTTTATATTAATTTTCTAAAACAGTATACAGTATGAGGAAGATAATTTTGAAAAATGGGATGATTCAGAATTTTTATGAGATTTCGAATGTCAAAGAACACAGTTCTATATTTGTTAGATAAAATTGAAGAACAATTATTGTTTTTATCTGTTAAGTTTAAAGGAAGCATAATTTGAGAAATAACACTACTTATTATTTTACATGTATTTGTATGTAATGTAATGTGCAGTACAGTAATATACTCATATGCAGGTGATTTTGGAGGTATTCAAAAAGCAACCACATGTTGAATAATACAAAGTGTTTTTTTATTTCATGTATACTGGCCACAACTAAAATTAAAATAATTTTTAATTGATTACAGATGTTTTTTTTCTTTCCAAGACACGGAATCTGTTGGAATCAATTATATTTTGATTATATATTTTTTTGTTTTTGTCGACTAATTTAATTAGATTATTTATTTCCTGCATGGTAAAATTAACTGCTCTTTCCATTATTTTTACTCATTTCTACAAATTGTATTGACACCTCTTCTAATCGTTCAAACTACATGCACCAAAACACAGAAAAGCGAAAAAATAACCAAACTTCTATTAAAATTGTGACAGCCAAATTGCCAACTTTTAAAACTAACTCTACTCTTAACACAATTTTAATCTTTCTGTTAGCTATTTGCAAGTTAGTTATCCGGAGAATAAAAAAGTATGGAGCAACCCAAAAATCTTATTCTTTGGT
Source organism: Harpalus rubripes (assembly GCA_963082715.1). Classification (NCBI taxonomy): domain Eukaryota; kingdom Metazoa; phylum Arthropoda; class Insecta; order Coleoptera; family Carabidae; genus Harpalus; species Harpalus rubripes. The sequence continues at coordinate 51,677,961 of OY720450.1, read as the reverse complement.
AAAGACGGTAGAATAAATTTATCTAATAGATAGTAAACTTTATCTGAACTTGGAACAATCGGGCATTAAACACTAAGACAATTTATTTAAATAATATTATTTATTTATAGAACTACATTTATGTATGTTCACTACTCGTCGACTGCTTGTTTATATTACCATCTATTCATTTCGCAACGCTTGTTTATATCAAACTGTCGAATGTTTTCCCTAACAGAGTTCATATACTCCGGTGTCTTTGTTCGAGAATCTACTGGAACATTCTTCGCGATAAAAACATCGAATACATACAATAGAGAATGCTGCTAAACATCGCTAACAATAGGCACTGGGTCATCGCATCGCTATAGCGGCGACGACGACGATGTTGATTGTCCGTTACAATACTTTGTAATAGTGGCAAGTGTATTTAAATTATTAAGTTTAGTTAAGACATTTATCTTATGTGTATAAAACTGATAGAATAACCGTTACGCAAATCTACACCATTTTACATATCGACATCATATTTTGTAGAGATTTTATTTTAGCTTCAGGACGTGTCATAGAAGTTGTTAGAGTTCAAAATATTGATAGTTTTTGTAAAATTAATTTTTAAAGTTTACATAAGAATAGCTTTGACATTAGTTTCCAGAGCGGCCATACCGCTAGAGTCAAAATGTCAAAACCACACTTTTATTTAATAAAAGTATTAAAAAAATCAACATTTTCAACAAATTTTAAGTATATATAAATGATTTTCAGTTAATTTTACGTATTTTCTATAAATATCAGCCGAAGACTTGACCAAATAAAAGTTTGATATTTTAGAAAGATTGCAAAAAATTTGTAACGGGCGTCATTTATAGAAATATTTAAATAAAACTTTGTCCAGACGGTTTTACGATTTAGAACTGAGTTAATTTATGTAGAATTTAGTGTTAATTTGAACATAATTTAAACCGTTGTTGAGGGGATGTGCGCAAAATAAAATTCATTTTTTGGGCCAATTTTTTTCAAAATTTTTGATTCTATTTTCCGCAATCCCTAAGGCCCTGGTTACTTTTTAAAATATGAATATAACAAATCGACCTGCCAGAGTGCGTTTTTGCAAAAATTAACACTACCTTTAACTGAAATCAAGATAGTGACAAATTTTTAACCTCACATTTTTTTAGCCAAAAATATAGAATTTTTGAACGCGGGTTTGAGTAGTTTGTAACTGGAAACTTAACCACTTTTATACTGGAAATATACAAACAAATAAACATGTAAATATGCATTTTTGGGGGGCTCATAACTCCTGGCTTGTTTGAAATATTTTCACTAAAATCGTGTTCTATGGGGTTAAAATATAAATTCACTTGCGGTTGCGAAGCCCACGGGTATCGTCTAGTAGGTATTTAAATAAAAACTGTATGAAAATTGCAGAGCTGGACCGATAGTCACGCCTCCCCTAATTGAATTTCTTTACTTCTATTGGTATTAGAGGTCGCTCCTCCTAACTCGGTATTCGTTAGAGCAGAGTGGGGAGATATGGACAAGGGGCATTTGTGGACACAAGCTGTTAGAGCTATTCTGCAGATTTTTTTTATCTTTTCACTAAAAGATGGCTCTGTTTGCCTCTATGTACCATATGAATTACCATAGTGCTGCAAGATCTTTTAGTTTCATAGGATGATTCGTGTGAGACGGATGTGCAAAAGTTTTTGCGTTTTCTTATTTTCATTTTTACCTTCCGTCACCTTTAGGTAAGGAAGGTATTGTCTTTGGTCAAAAAATTCGGTGGTGAGTTTTTAATGAAAAAGCACGTTTTAAGGTTCCGTAGAATACGATTTTACTATTTTTACGATGATATCTTTATATATATATATATATATATATATATATATATATGTGTGTGTGTGTTTGTGTGTGTGTGTGTGTGTGTGCGTGCGTGCGTGCGTGCGTGTGAGTGTGAGTATGAGTATGAGTATGAGTGTGAGTGTGAGTGTGAGTGTGAGTGTGAGTGTGAGTGTGAGTGTGAGTGTGAGTGTGAGTGTGAGTGTGAGTGTGAGTGTGAGTGTGAGTGTGAGTGTGAGTGTGAGTGTGAGTGTGAGTGTGAGTGTGAGTGTGAGTGTGAGTGTGAGTGTGAGTGTGAGTGTGAGTGTGCGTGTGCGTGCGTGCGTGCGTGCGTGCGTGTGTGTGTGTGTGTGTGTGTGTGTGTTTGTGTGTGGTTGGTTATAATTGGTCAACCGGAAGTATCCTCATTTGAAAATTTTTACAGTTTTTCTTGAAAAAACGATGTTTAATATCATTTTTACACATTTAATGTTATTATAAATATTAAAGAACATTGTATTCTCTATACGATTTGACTGCATTTTATACTTCATATTAAATGGATATAGAGTTATAAAATTATAAAGAAATTAAATTTCATAAATTAGCTAGCTATGCTAGAAACAGCTACTATATTAAGAAAATTATGTTTGAAAGATGTCAGTGTCAAGTGCAATAATTGACATATTCGTAGTATATTTGTGTTATAATTTTACTCGAAATATAGGATATTTTTGCTCGAAACTTTGTGTATGGAATTTGTATAAAATACATACAACTGTCGAAAGGTAATTGTACAAACAAGAAATTTAGAATCATTTGCGAGGAACTTTCTGCATGGATTTTAAAGAAAATACATAGGCATTTACGAAAATTCTACCGGTAGATACCACATCTACTGACTGTGTTCGAAAACACGAGTGGTAAAAAGTTACCGTGTTCGAAAATTGTACAATATCTACTAGATCTATCTATCGGATTCATGAATAATCTAATCTCATAAAAAGGTAGTGGTGCAAAGCGAAGCGCGCGCTTTAAAAGTTTGTGAACTGTATCAAATTTCTAACCTAACCGGGCGGGATTTCGATCGCGTGGGATTTCGATCGCGTGGGATTTCGACCGCGTGGAATTCGACCGCGTGGAATTTCGACCGAGTGGAATTCGACCGCGCGGAACGTACTCGAATTTTTACCGTCCAAGAAGAAACTTTGTTATGTGAGTACTTAATAAAATTATCGAATATTAATTTTGGATTGACTTACAGACACAAAGAATTGCGTAGCGGGCCATATTGTACCCGACATGGTTTAGACGTTTTAGTTATAAAAAAGTTTTCACATAACATCAAACTAGATAGTGTGGTAGCTTATTTTGACTTCTGAGTTAACAAATTTAAGTGCAAATTCTAATAGTTGTTCCAGAAAAAGCAGATTGATGATAAAATTTTCTTTCTTAGAGGCCAAGTATATTACATTTAAACAAGCCTGTGTTGCCAGATCATAGGCCTTCGATCCCTTTCGTCCCTGTATTAGTAAAAAAATTCGCACTTTATTAAGCTATATCTCTTAAACAATATGGCCAAAAAGTTATTTTTATTGTAATATTTGTCATTTATATATTTCTATAAACTGAGATATTTTCCAATAAAATGGGAAGCATTGTTTTAAAACTACAGTGAAAAATATGACATTTACTATTGATTGGTATAGAAAACACATACAAAAAGAGCTCTCTTTGATTGCATTTATCTCAAATTTGAGATGGTTAATCGATTTTTACCAATAAGAAAATATGTAAATGTTATTGTTCTATACAATAACAAGCCACTGAGGGAGTAAGCCAGCTCAACTTGGCGCCGGTTCCAAGCCCGAGTAAATTGTGAGGGTTGGTGGTAGGAAAGCCATCCGACTGTAAAATCTTCGCCGAAACCAAAGACTGAAAGTGTAGCATCGGAAAGTGGTATAAGGGCTAGGGTGTTCTTCACAAGTGACAAGCAGCCTCGCCTGACCCTGTGCCAAGTCGGTTAGGACTAACCCGCTATGTACGGTCGGGGTTAGAGAAGCCAGTCCTCAGGATTAGCAATTAGAACTCTCAATCTCGGGAGTATGGGGAAGGGCAAACAGAATGAGGAAAGACTGTGACGCAAATGACTTGAGTGAGAAAGGACAGTGTGAAGATGTGTTGGACAGGAATGATTGAAGGAGAAGAGTAAGGAACAACGACCCCTAAGAATAAGGAGAAGAAAAAGATACTACCTTAAAAAGATAAGTTTTGGCAATCATTATGAACACATTTACAGAGAGAGAGATACAGTTTAAATCATTTTTTTTTACAACTACAAGACATTGTTCTGCAGTCTGAATTACATTTGCAAGGCCTAATTAAAGAGCCAGGCAGAGGAGGTTTATCATTTTCTCCGGGTGTGACTTGGAATTTCGTAATTCATAGCCGAATTGAAGCAAGCTCAGAGGCTCGAACAGTGGTTGTAATGATTTTTTCCATTAATATTTTTGGGCTGCAGCTCTTAAAAAATATAAAAATAAGGCTTCAGAAGTACAAATAATTATGGTTCAATTTAAATTGAACACAATATTACGGGTAATCAACTTGTAGCGTAATAATTCTGATGTGATATTTTGTTTGGCAAACAAATAAGTGCAGACTTCTTCAACCTGATGAAAGTGCATCGGAGTTTCTGGGTTATTTCCAAAAGTAGAGAGAGCATCTTGAACAAATACTTGTGATGCAGCATACAGACATTGTTTCTTAGCTCCTACCCGGCTTGTCGTATCGCAACCAGTTTCGCTGTCTGAAACAACCGATTTGCATGTACTCTTTGAAGCAAGCTTTTGGAATCACTCCGTAGTGCACTCGCCCGCGCAACTAAAGTGTTGGTTTGAACTATGGAAGTTACTGCAAAACATTCTAAAAACACGTATTTCGCTTAGATAATGCCTTTTCAAATGATTTGGAGACATGTTGTGAGAAACAGTTTTTACATCTGATTTGAACGTTTCACGGTCTGAAACGACCGATTTGCATGTACTCTTTGAGCACATATTCCACCTGTAGTGTCTGCGGTACTTGATTGTTTGGAGTATAGTATGACAAAATACACTGTTTGCTAGTGAATACAATCTTTAGGAGTCACTCCGTGGTGCACCAGATTGTAATAAATGTTACTATTTTAAATGTTGTTTGTGTGACAATTGATTAAAAATTGAAGCATCTTGAAATCTTTTTCACTTAAATTTGTTAACTCAGCATTCAAAATAAGCTATCACACTATCTAGTTTGACGTTATATGAAAACTCTTTGATAACTAAAACGTCTAAACCGTGTCGGGTACAATATGGACAACCGCAACACTATGGAGCTAGTATAAACTGCTGCGGAGAGAGAAACAAAGAAAACGACCATCGGTCGAATCCGGTAACCGTGTAGGCGTTTACCAGGCGTCACCTCACGGGCACTTATTGATGTGTGGAGAGTACACCACAAGGGTAACTTTAGTGCCATTTAAATTCGACATATTTCTTTTTGGCATCGGTCGGGATCGAACCCGGTTCCTCAGATTCGCGACCAAACACTCAGGCACGCGGCTTTTTGACCATGTTAAATTTGTATTTTATAATATTCGTGATGTTTGTAATTTCATACCCTACAGAAACAACTTTTTAGTAGTAATATACTACGTATTCTTGACCGTTGCAGCTATTTCATCAATAATTCTTATACCCCTTATAAAAAAAAATTGACCACTGACTTTGTCCGGCAACATTCAGAATTTCATTCTTTAGGTCTTTCTGAACCTAAATCATCAATCAGAATGAATCCACCGGTTTTTTCAAACGGAATGTTTCTTTGCGCCTGCACTAATAAATGGAAAGTGGGGCAGATATGGACACTTTTTTCAAACTCTAATAACTCTGCCATTTTTAATTTTTCAAATGTTTTATATTTTTCCCTATATACTATATTTATCTGGCAATAAATGTCTGTAGTTTATTTTTCATACAACAAAACAAACACAGGTATATTAACCATTTTTTAAAAAAGTACATTTGTGCATATGTACCCCAGTACCGGGGTACATGTGGATTCGTGCTGGGGCACATGTGGACACATGCTGGAGCACATTTTTACTTAGAAATCATATTTATATAATATATGTATATTAAAAATACAAAAATTGTGAGACAAAAAAATCAATATAACACAAAAGAAAATAAATTATTAGGTACAACGGTATAAAGCGTTTTATAGAAATGTATACGAGTAGTTTAAATAATGTATTATTTTACATTGTAGTGTGACAAATCTATTGGAAAACAAATAGACGATGCAGTTCTTTGTGTTCCTTGAAGGCACGTTGGTTGAGGTAACTTCATTACGATATCATTTCTTTCTACTACAGATATGTCACTTATTTCGGGATAGTAAAATTTCTGTATATCTTCGTTTTCTTTAAAAAAAATAACTTCATATTCTATCGATCCTACAATTTTACTAAAATAAAATCATTCATTTCAATTTTTTCATCGTCTAAAATTCGATCAGTCTGAAAATCGCTCATTTCATCTTAGTCAGTTAAATTTCCATTGAATCTGATTCAGATGATAGTGAAGATGATTCAGTGGTTTCTATTTCATCCACTCTCTTCATGGGTTGTCTTCCTAACTGTCAAATTACTATTACATTTTTTGTCAAGTTTAACTTTCTCTTTCCAACAACTTTTCCAGTACTTTGTCTTTTTCTGATGTATCGGTATATATTGTTGCCCATCTCCGGAGTTACATTTACTTTTAGGGTTTTGGATGTAATACTAGAGGTTGATGCTGTAAAGGGGCCTGGAGTAGTCGAATTAAAATCCAAATCTTGTGCAGACGTACTAGGAATAGCTTCAATATTTATTGCAGAAATCTCATTTGTTAAATCATGTGCTTCTCTATCAGTTACATATGTACTTGAAAAATAATTTTCTGTAAAAATTTGTGAATTTATCGGCCATGTTCCAGTCTTTTGAAAAGCATGAGCTATATTTTGTTGACAAAAGCTTTGAAAATAAATTTCATTCACTAATTTAGGTATATCGTAAATAGAAATTTGTTTTCCCGGATTCATGACCATGAAGTTATTAAATGCAACCTTAAATTTTGATTTAAAAGGTCCATATATTGCCACATCTAGAGGCTGTAAACGGTGGGAGCAATGCGGTGGGAATGAAAGTAATACTATACCATTATCCCGGGAGAATAATATAGATTCTATTGAAACATGTGACTCATGGTTATTTAATAGCAGAAAGATGGGATTATCTTTAGTACACGAATGTGTTTTGAAATTTCTATAAAAAGAGTACTTGTCATCCAGCCCGAACGGTGAGCTAATCCTAAACTTCCCGTTGGACTTCCATTTAAAAACTGGCCTTTATAATTTACTCTGGGAAATATAAATGCAGGCGGAATAGCGTTACCCGTAGCAGTTATTATTCCCACAAATGTGACAAGTTTGCCCCGTCCTGCAGACACAATCTGTCATTTGTAGGGACACCCACGCTTTTTTTCAATTTTACTGCATATGGAGCTGGTATAAACTGCTGTGGAGAGGAAAACAAAGAAAACGACCATCGGTCGTATCCGGCAACCGTGCAGGCGCTTACCAGGCGTCACCTCACGGGAACTCATTAATGTGTGGAGAGTGCACCACAAGGGTAACTTTTGTGCCATTTAAATTCGAAATATTTCTTTTTGGCATCAGTCGGGATTGAACCCGGCTCCCCAGATTCGAAACTAAACACTCAGGCACGCGGCTTTTTCACCATATTAAATTTGTATTTTATAATAATCGTGATGTTTGTAATTTCATACCCTACAGAAACAACTTTTTAGTAGTAATAAACAACGTTTTCTTGACCATTACAGCGATTTCATCAATAATTCTTATACCTCCTATAAAAAAAAAATTGACCGCTGATTTTGTCCGGCAACATTCAGAATTTCATTCTTTAGGTCTTTCTGAACCTAAATCATCAATCAGAATGAATCCACCGGTTTTTTCAAACGGAATGTTTCTTGGCGCCCGGTCTATATAGGCAGTTTTTCAGTTTCGGTCGCCCTATTAAATAATATATATGGAATCCATCCGAGGTATTTCAATTACATCATTTTATTTTCTCATTATTTTTCAATAATAAGCATATATTATCAGATCACTATTTTTACTAATTTCTCTTAATTCATATATATATATATATATATATATATATATATATATATATATATATATATATATATATATATATATATATATAATATTCTTTTACGTTTGAAAGAACTAAAAATTGGCGTATCAAAAATCACTAGACTGTTACTGTGACAATATCACGCTACGCGAGAAGCGTATTATTAGCTTATGCCATTATTTGGACCATTATATTGATAGTGTTATGCTGAAGAATAATATCCATATTCATAAACACTCGTAAAGTTTCAAAACGGCTCGTAACAATTTTTGACAAATATAATCAAACTTGATAAATTACATTTCGATTTTCATTCAGAGTCGACTGTTTTTACTGGGTAAAAATTATAACGAACCGTTTAAAATTTTACAAGTGATGAATATGGGCATGTCTCCTTAAGTGACAAACCTGAATTTCGAAATTGAAGCTTAAATATTTTTTATTTTACCATGGATGGATATCAATGGATTACATCCTTTCACCGTAGAAGAAACAAGTGATAGAACTTTGCGCTATTCTGATTCAGTGCCCCAGTGGAGTTACCATTTTTAAACTGTCGCTAAAACAAAGAAAACAAATTAGTTTTGACAAATGGGGTTCTAACAATTTTTAAATCAAGTTATTCTGTGGGTTGAAGAAAACGAAAAATCATATAAATATGTTAGAATTAAAATAGGGTGAGTTTAGAAAATATTTGACAAAAAGGTAAATTAAATTTTTATTTGTGAACACAGTTTCAATTAAAATAAGTTTCGTAAGAACTTAAAACATAATTTTTATTTGTGAATGTAGCTGAATAGTTTTTATTAACTATTTGTATCCGATGTACAACATTACAGCTTTGTATCCTACATGGCATGTAACAGGCGTCGCAGGTGCGTGGGGAAATCTGGGTTAACGGCATGAGGCGTCTCCGTCTAGCTATGTCCGGCCGGCGTCATGAAATGTTCTCATAAATTACATGTGAATAATAATTGGCAATAAATTTATATGTCAAGTCTGCTATCTCGCAAACACTATACGAGTAGATAACTTTACATTATGATATTAAGGCAATTTGTAAATGATAAATAGGATATAATAGGGGGTCTCGTTGCCGCGTGCCTGAGTGTTAGGTCGCGAATCTGGGGAACCGGGTTCGATCCCGACCGACACCAAAAATTTCCAAATTTAAATGGCACAAAGTTGATCCCTGTGGTGCACTCTCCACGCCAGCAATGAGTGCCCGTGAGGTGACGCCTGGTAAACGCTCACACGGCACAAATATGTCATCATCATTACCGAATTCTGTGTACAAACAGATTGGCACACCCAGCAATGGGTAATAAGCCGTGATGATATATTTATTTTATTTATAAATAGGATATTACATACGCAGGATAAATATTATTTTAATGTCACAGTAATTATTTTGCGTAAGATAATTTTTATTAAATTTATGTTTTGTCTCTAATTAGCTATTTAGGTACGTAACCGATGCTGTTGGATAAGATCTACATTTAATGATACTGGTATTCACGTATTTTATTTCTAGATTTCAGTGTGAGAACATCGATATCGTAGTGATTGATTTGTGTAGTGATTCAGGTGAGAAAGTTAATCTAGCATGTGTAGGTGAGTGAGTTGAGTCTTACACACACTTTTAGTCTACGATAGCAAGAATAATGCAGATACGGATTTGTATGACTATTCTCTTACTTTACTGTGTTGTCCTTTATCCTAATCTTTGTTGATCGGTCGTGCCCGGTAGAGCCTCCAGGTGTGATGAGAGGGCTATAAGGGTAACCAGGAATGCGATCTATGTGTCCACGATTGCTAGCCTCGTGGGTTTTCGCTGATTGACCGCGTGGTAACGGCAGGGATGGTTTTATCCTGGTTTTGTAACTATGCCCCTAATGCCGAAGTAAAGCCACTAGGGTTGATCAGCACATGAGCGGAATTCGGGTTAGGGTAGCTCCCTATTCCCAGGGGTGGTAATGGCAAGGTTGGTTGTGTAACCATATGTTGGTGCCGGTATAAAACACACCGCTCAGGGTGGCAATGGCAGGTACAGTTGAGTATACGTACGCGTAAGTCCGGGGCCACAATAGTGGCAATGGCAGGTACAGTTGAGTATACGTACGCGTTTCGCATACGGTGACTTATTCCATTTTCCCTGTTCTATTGGACTTTGTTGCATACGTGTGTTATTTCCCGTGTGATTTCTCAATATATTCCTTTGTGGTGGATGCGCGTGTATTTTGTGAATGATTGACTCCTCACTGAGTATTTCTCATGTGTTAATTCTTTTGCAGAAATAATCACGGCGTGGAGGAGGATTCCACGTGACCGGGTTCGGCCAGGCGACGGTCATCTAGATTTACTATTTTTTTGTATTAATACTGTATATACTGGTTAGGGAGATAAATGAGTTTTAATATGCTTATTTTTAGCGCTAACATTTAATCGTCATTTATAATATTAATATGCATATTTTCCCGGATTACAATAAAAACATGCAACAACAATTATTATAATAAATTTTTGTGTGCAACTAAGTAAGAAGTTTTTTGTCGTAATCAAATAGTTATTTACGTTATAAGTGGGAAGTGAGTTACTACGGTACAAATGAGAAGTTTACGGACGAGGCGACGAAAGAAAATTCTTATTGTATCATATTAATCGTTCATAAGTTTGAAACTGTGTTATTTAAAATAAATTTATCAGAAATTGATTTCGAAGTTTCTGGGGGGGGGGGGGTTGTTAATAATAAACATTCCCCGAAATGTTACTAGGCAACACTTCCCGGCTCCGGTTCTGTAATGTGCCATTTCCCGGACTCAAAATAGTAACGTAAAGTGGTACATAGAGGATAGTATGAAATAAAATATTTATTTAATAAACTAGGAATTTACTAGAGGTAAATAATATTTGCTAAATTAGCTTTAGTCTTTATATATCTATTCCCTTAGACAACCCGAATCACAGAATAAATACATATAAACAGTAGCTGTACTCCCCATATATTTGGTTATCAAAATATTTGACCTCGAATGTGTTAGCTCCGTCTCTTAGCGCATAGCTTTTAATTTTTCAGCTCTCCGTAACTTTCGAAAACAATTAATTTTTCTGTATTGTCGTCTACATGCCCAGCTCGTGTTTGAACATTTAACAGAGCGTATAATTTTGTCATTTATTATTTCATACCTGTAAACTAGGAGGTGGAGCTTAGCTGATATCTATTCCCTTAGACAACCCGAATCACAGAATAAATACATATAAACAGTAGCTGTACTCCCCATATATTTGGTTATCAAAATATTTGACCTCGAATGTGTTAGCTCCGTCTCTTAGCGCATAGCTTTTAATTTTTCAGCTCTCCGTAACTTTCGAAAACAATTAATTTTTCTGTATTGTCGTCTACATGCCCAGCTCGTGTTTGAACAATTAACAGAGCGTATAATTTTGTCATTTATTATTTCATACCTGTAAACTAGGAGGTGGAGCTTAGCTGATTAGTTCCTGATTGCATTAAATATGGTGACCAAGGACTCTGCACTAATAGTGCAAGATTTAAGTAAATTAAAAAAAAAAAACGATCTAATAGAAATTATTTTAAATAAGAAAATACCAGATGGATTATCGAAAAATGGGGTAATAGAAATATTTTTATTAAGCCAAAACAATGACGAAGAATTTAAAGAATCACAAGAATATCTGCCAAATACAGGTGATACAGACAAATGTCAAAAACACATTATAACGATTGAGAATTACTCTCAACAATTAAAACTTCAGAATAAGTTAATAAATCAACTTGAAAAAAGATTAGAGGATCAAGAATTTATTATTAAAATGCTAAAAGAAGAAACAAAAAGTAAGGATAACAAAACAATAATAAATCAATAAAATGATGTTGGTACTACATGTTTAAGTTTTAAAAAGAAAGAAATACATGCGGTTCCCAAACAACAAGACGAACATGAAAATCAACAAATTTCCGAACATAATGCGGATAAAATTGACACTTCTAATAACAAAATGACTTTTGGACCCATGGCAAATAATACTAATGGTAAGAAAAACGAAATAAAATTTACTGGTATAAACAAAGTCACTAGCAGTAATGGTCACCACAAATAAAGACTTGACAAATTACCTAGAAGCAAAATTTGATATCAACGATTTCGAAGTGGAAGAAATTAAAGAACACGAGAGAAACACAAGCCGGAATAAATCATACAAAATAGGGAAAATATGAATATGCTAGCTGAAATAAATAACCCAGATACTCGTAAGTGGCCTTAAGGTTTAATTGTTATAATATACAATTTTTTTCGGGGTTTCAGGAAAAGTGATCAATCCAATACAAAATCCAGAGCTCAAAACAAAAACATATAGTATTCTTAATACAAATGCTCAATCATTAAGAAATAAAACAATACTATTGAGTACTTGCCTTCCAGAAAACAAAAATATCAGTATAGTATGTGTTACAGAACACTGGTTTAATAAACACCAAATACATACCTTAACTATAAATAATTACATGATGGGAACTAATTTCTGCAGAACATTATATAGTAATGGAGGAGTCTTAATACTAATTAAAAATAACATAAAATATAAAGAAATAACTGAAATAGAAGAATGACAACGGACAAGGATATAGAAATAGTAGGCATCGCAACAGAACGAGAAATAATAATATGTATTTATAGATCTCCAGGTAGTAACTTGAAAATATTTACAAATAAATTAAAAGAAGCAATGTCAATCATAACAGAAAAATATAGACCAAGGAATATATATTTGGCAGGTGATTTCAACATAGATTTTCTATCACACTCTAGCACCAGGAACGAACTCGAGAATTTATTAGCATCCTACGGCCTTCATAGAGCATTTAATGAACCATCTAGAATAACAAACACTTCGAGTACTTGTATAGATAATATTTTCACTAATATTACAAAAAGAGAATACGGAACTTTAACTAAAAGTTATCACATGTCGGATCATAGAGGACAATTATTTACAACAACACAATACAACAACAGAAATGCAATAACTACTTCCTGCCATAGAGCAATAAATGATACCAATATTAACGAATTTAAAACCAAATTATCTGAAACTACCTGGAGCACAGTCACAACTAAACAAAATGCAACCCTCGCATACTCAAACTTCCATAACATACCTATTGATACAAGCGTTTAATAAATGTTTTCCAGTGAAAATGAAAAAAGTTCAAGAAAAAAAAAATACCAAGATTCCCTGGTTTGATGAAAATCTCCGCCGAAATGCAAAATAAGTTAAATGCACTTAGTACAATACATGCGGTAAGAAGAGATACTATATCTCTTAGAGCTTACAGTATCTTAAAGAAAATATACAATGCAAAACTAGTGGAAGAGAAAAAGCTATATAATAGTAATGCAATAATTGAAGCTAGTAATAACAGTAGGGTAATATGGTCTATAATAAATAAAGAAACCAAAAAATAGAAAAACAAAACAAGAAGATGGCAGCAAACTCAATGCCAATTCCTTTAACAAATACTTCTCAGAATCAGGCAAAACCACCATGGATAGTATTAACAACCAGGGTCAGAAGTCAGCGGAAGAATATATTAAAAATTTCAATATAGATAACACAAAGTCCATATACCCGTTGAGACAAAAAATGTTGAGAATATAATCGCGAATATGAAAAGTAAAAACTCACAAGACATATTTGCATTATCAACAAGAATTATCAAACAGGTAAGTACTCAAATAGCGAACCAATTACCCATATAATAAACAGATGTCTCGAAGAAGGAGTGTTCCCCGACTAATTAAAAGAAGGAAAAATTATCCCGATATATAAATCCAAAGGAGATATCAATACTCCAAAAAATTATAGGCCAATATCTGTCCTGTCAGTATTACCAAAAGTTTTTAAAACTATAATAAAAAATATTCTCATAAATTTCTTTGAAAGAGGACAACTTCTAAACAAAAATCAAAACGGCTACCTGCAAGGTAGGTCTACAACGACAGCGTTACTAGAAATGGATCAGGCTATCTACAAAGTTTTTGATAACCAGGAAAACATAAAACTAATGAGTTGTGACCTTAGTAAAGCCTTTGACACGGTCGAACACCAAAAATTAATAAGGAAGTTAGAATACTATGGGATTCGAGGAACACCTAACAAAACTACTTTCATCGTAATTACATAGCAGAACACAGGTAATACAATGGGAAAATAGTATATCAGAGAAATTACCGTTATCCAGTGGCGTACCGCAGGGGAGTGTGCTAGGGCCAATTCTATTCATCATTTACATTAATGACTTACCTGTCAATGTTCAGTATGACAGTTGTTGCCTCTACGCGGACGATACCTCATTTTTAACCACTGGAAGTACAGCAGATGAGGTTGAACGGAAGTCTTCTAAAAAAAAACGAAGAGGCTAATAATTGGTTCGCGAATAATAAACTCCTACTGAACCCAAGTAAAACTCAAAAACTAAGTTTTAAGACCAAGAACGAAGAAAACAGTCAACCTGTGAAATTTCTAGGCCTAACGTTCACAAAAAATTTAAACTGGACAACACACATCGACGAAATGGGTAAAAAATTGTATTCTGTAATCGACACTATAAGATTGCTCAAAAAAACAGCAACCCACACTGCAGCAAAAGTAGCTTACCATGCACATTTCCACAGTATAGCATCCTATGGAATACTCATATGGGGAACGTCAACAGAGGCGGACAGAGTTTTCATCCTACTACGTGCTTTAAGTTCACTACCAAGTAGAGAAAGTTGCAGAGAACATTTTAAAAGAGAACAAATCCTAACGATCCCTTCTGTATACATTTTTGCAGCTGTAAAATATATTCACTTCAATAAGGCAAAGTACGTTACCAACTCACATTTCCATTCCTACAACATCCGTAAGAAAAATGAATTCTCTGTTCCAGCTCATAAAACGATCCGAACTCAACAAAATATCGACTACTGGGGAGTACGTCTGTACAATGTACTACCAGAAGATATGAAAAATCAAGAAAGTTGTAAATTTATTAAATCGTTAAAGACTTTACTATTAGAAAATGCATTCTACGAATTTATGAAGCATAAGATGTAACTTCATTCATTGCAATATTCTTTAATTTATTTTAATGTATCTATGTTTTGTGACAACTTTGAATGTATGTAAATATTAACAAGAATAAATTATTATTAAAATTATTATTATTAAGTAAGCATTTTTTTGTCGTAATCAAATAGTTATTTACGTTATAAGTGAGAAGTGAGTTACTACAGTACGAATGAGAAGTTTACGGACGAGGCGACGAAAGAAAATTCTTATTGTATCATATTAATCTTTCATAAGTTCGAAATTGTGTTATTTAAAATAAATTTATCAGAAATTGATTTTGACGTTTCTGGTTTTGTTTTTTTGTTAATAATAATCATTTCCCGAAATGTTTCCAGGCAACACTTCCCGGTTCCGGTTCTGTAATGTGCTATTTCCCGGACGCAAAATGGTAACGTAAAGTAAAATAGTAAAAATAGTGGTACAATTAATTTTTCTGTATTGTCGTCTACATGCCCAGCTTGTGTTTGAACATTTAACAGAGCGTATAATTTTGTCATTTATTATTTCGTGCCTGTAAACTAGGAGGTGGAGCTTAGCTGTCGAATCGCTCGATCAAAGGCACCGCTGAGGAGTGCAAGTACTTTTTATAGTTATACTGTGCTCGAATTATATAGTGAGATTTAACTTGTCATGTTAGTTCCAGAATATTGTCGGGTAGAGCACATTGTGGTGGCATTGCATGTAAGTTTAGAATCATGGCCCAATATTGCCAACACCAATATGTCAAAAAAGTAGTTACACCTGTATTTAGGTATACATTATACTGTTATATCGTACACAAATATAACTTAATAAATATTAGAATTTATTATGTGAACTCGGTACAATGACATATTACGTATTAATTAAATATGTCCTTTTTTTGTTCTCCTTCCAAGACAAATCATAATACTCCACCCTCATTAATATCGTCTTTAAGTGAGATTACAAACATGATGACGAGTTAACTTTCTTGTTCGGCTTGATCTACTAAGGTCTGGTGCCGATAGTTCCTGATCTTCATGATATGTACTTTCTGGCGCTGATAGTTCAACAGTTTCTTGATCTTCTTGACTTTTACTTGAACCTGAAACTATTTCTTGCTCTTTTTGACTCGCGCTCTGACCTGAAACCTTGTATTTTTCAGTATTTTGTAAATGTTCCGGAATAAAAGACAACTCAAAATAATCTAACAAATTAGATACGTTTTTTGATTTAAACGCGGGCGAATTTGATTTGCATGACGGATCCAAACTTTTTCATCAACTAAAATCTCATATATAGTTCTTCCTCTTTTTCGTAGAATTTTATCCAGTTTCTAAGATGGCTTATTTGGAAAACGGTAATCTCGCACCTATACCCAAATTTATTATTATGGAATTCCCTAAATTTAGCTCCATGATGTCTGTTAAATTTTTTTTTATAGTACTCTATACTTTTTGACGTCTATCGCAATCTAATTCCGACATTGAAATTGGTGTTGGAAGTCGTCGTCCAATAAAATTTTCAGCTGGTGACCGCTCTCCAAGTGAAGATTTGCAAGGCGTACTTCTGTAAGTCCATAAAAATATTTGTAAAACGTCTGACATTATCCCTTATCCCTTCTCCCTTCAGTTTTTGTAGAGTTCGTTTAAAAGTATCTACAAAACGTTCAATGTTTGATACCATATTGCTTGCAAAAATCTTCAAAATCTTTAGAGACAAATTGAGTACCATTGTCAGAAATGATTGTCTTTGGAAATCCAAATTGTGCAAATATTTTAAATAGTTTTTGAATTGTAACTTGACTAGTTGCACATTTTGAAAAGGTATATACTGCAACCAAAAACATTTTACCTTCCAATGGACCTGCGAAATCAATATGAATTCGTTCCCATGCTTGATCTGGGGTTGGCCCCTGATATAATTCATTCTTGATTGGCATTTTTAATGTTGTTCGACATTTGTTACATAATTTAACCAATTTCTCAATTTACGCATATAAATTTTGCCAATATACATATGACCGAGCCAACATCTTCATCCGGGTAGACCCAGGATACCTAGTATGAAGAAGTTTGAGAATTTTTGACTATATATTCTGAGGTATAACAATTCTTGAGTCTTGAAAGTGCGTCCGCTTGGCCAAAATCTTCACTTCGTTTGTATTCCATTTTAAAATCGTATGCTAGCAAAATCAGCGACCATCTCTGGAGTCGATTTGACGTGTGAACAAAAATACCTTTTTTACTACTAAAAATGGATAAAAGTGGCTTGTGATCTGTTCATAACGTAAATCGACGCCCGTAAATATAACGATGAAGCTTCTTTACAGCATACACTAAAGACAAAGCTTCTTTTTCTCTTTGAGAATATTTTCTCTCGGCTATTGTAATATGACACCACCAATGCCATATTCGCATGCATATGCTGCTACTACAATACTTTGCCCTGGATCGTAATTAGTTAAATGTAGATCAGAGTGTTAAACATTTTTAAGTTTCTCGAGTACTGTTGGATAATTTTTTGACCAATCCCAGATAAAGTCTTTTCTCTTCAAATTGTATAATGGTGCTCGTATTTGACTCATATTTGGAACAGAAGATGAATAATAAGTGATCATACCTAAGAAAGATTCCAACTGTTTCAAATTTTTAGGTGACGGCATCTCCTTGATACACTTCAATTTTTTATGGTCTGGAGGACGTCCATCTTTGTCAATAATATGTCCCTAAAACTTTATTGAAGGTTCTGCGAAACAACATTTTTCTAGTTTGACACAAAAACCGTAGTCCGCAATCTTCTCAAACAGTTTGGTTCAATTTTCATTGTGCTCCTCCAATGTTTAACTTGTTACAACAATATCATCTAAATAGGCAGCACATCCTTTTAATCCACAGATCAAAGAGTCCATAATTTTCTGAAAAATTCCAGGTGCCGATTTGACTCCTCCAAAAGGTAATTGATTGTATCCAAACAATCCGTTCTGTGTTGTTATTGTTAACAACTCTTGATGAGTCTTAGAGCTCAACTTGTAGATAAACATTAGTAAAATCTATGTGTAAAAATACACTACCTCCATGGTAGAGAAGTCTGCACAGATCCTAATGCTTCATTTCTTCTTACGAACAACGACTATAGATGCAGCACAACTGCTATAATTTACCGGTGAAATCATCCCGATGTGTTGAAGACTATGTAACTCTTCATTGACTAATGATTCTACTGAAAAAGGTACTTTCCTCTTAGGACCGAAGATTGTTGTAGAATTTACCTGTAACGCAAGTTTTGCTTTAATTTTAATGCAATGTCCAAACGCCTTCTCAAAAACTCCGGGAAATGTATTGCTTAATTTCTCAATAGTTCTTTAAGCGGAAACGGCGTAAACATCTCTGCAAAGGTTTTTTGAAAGGTGTTAATTTTGTAATCCAATCGTTTTCCATTAGCAACAAATCATCTGTTACATAACACATTCCTTAACCTTTATTTTCTTTACACTGGAATTCAACTTGAATACGTCCATGCGTAACTATTGGAGTACCATTTGCAGCGCCTAAACAATTCGTTGTTTCTTCTAATAGCGGTGACCCCAACAGCGCCCATGTACATAAATCAATTAACATAGCATCCGTTCTTGCATCTAGTTGCATACTAGTTTCAATGCCATTGATCTTGCCCTTAATATACTTTCGATTATGTACCGAAGAGATGACATTTTCTGAAACTTCTCATTTTTGTTTCTTTTACTACATTTTCTAACTCTAATGTAATGATCTAGCAATCCACACGCATAACAAAATACTATTCTCACAGGTTGTCTTTCTGATGGCACCTTGTTGTACATTCTATTTTGTTTATTCTCACCTCGTGGATTCTCATATCGTCGATTCTTCTTAATGAAATTTATCTCAGATTCAGTATTTGACGCAATTGTTTGTATATTTTGTGACGATGGTCAGTAGATTCGGATTTAATTTTCGTGTTTAGCATTGCAGTCTTGTGGTTAACAAGTTAGTTCTTTTGCTAAAGTTTACAAATTCAAATGGAGGTTCAAATTCCACCAGTAAGAATGTTGTTTTATATTTTTATTATTTTGTATTGGTGGAAATTACGCATAAAATGTAATTATTTGGTTATATTGTTTGTCAGTTGTTGTAAAACGTAGTGTTGTATTTTTGTTTAAAGTTACTAACGTTTATAAATTTGTTGTTTACCTGTCAGGTACCGCGTAGTCGAGTATGCAGCATGCTCGACCAGCGCGTTGGTTCGATCTTACATGAGTTTGTATTTTTTTATAATTTTAATTTAAAATAGCACGTATTCGCAGGATGATTAGAATTTTGTTTAAACTTATTTTTGTATTTTTAACAGTTTTTTGGGGTATAAATACGGACCCAAATGATAGTTTTATGCAGAGAGTGTGTGCTCTCTCAAGGAGACGGTGTGTGACGGGCGAGTAGTTGGCTGCCTCTGATTCAGAGCTGTTGGTGTGTGCCGGCAGCTCGTGGGGGAGTGCAGAAGGTGCATTGTATGGCTACGGATACTGCCGTAGCCGGATGTTTCCGCGCAGTGGAGATTACCACTGTTTGCTGTAATCGCGATTGTTGATGAGTGTTGGTGTGTGTCAGCACGGCCCCGTTTCCGAAATCGCGATTGTCGATGAGTGTTGTCGAGTGACAACACTGTTACCGTTTGTTTTTCGACTTTGGTGTGTGCCAATGTTGACTGTTTGTGCCGTGGTTTCGTAACTTTGATGCGTGTCATTGTTACCCGTTCGGGTTCTTGCAACTTTGGTGTGTGCCATTGTTGCTCGTCCATTACTGACCAGTTCTTTTATGGAACGAATCCTGCAAGTATCGCTGGTTCATTTTTATTAGCCGATTATATGCTAGCGATTGCTAGTTTCATTTGTTTTGTTATTATTCTCGCTTTAATATATTTTAATAAAATATTAAAAATCATTACATTTGATTTCATTGTTAGAAAAATCTAACTCTGTCCCCACTAAGCTACCCGAGATCCTTTTGGTGTTTAAGCCACTCTTTTCAGCGACGCTATAAGAGCGTCCTTGCCGGATTTACCACATCTGTGCTGTGTTACCGACCGATCGATTAGCGTCCGAGAAACCCGTTTTGATAGTAAGGGGAACTACAGAGAACGTCGAGTAAAGTTGACAGGCACTTTTGGCCAGTACAAAATGGCGCCCGAGCAGGGACTTTTTGCCAAAAATGAAATCATGGGAGAAGACTGCAGGAAGACACCACAGACGTCCGCTGTCGATTCCGAAGCAGCCCATTGTATTCGTCTGATGTAAGAATCATCACCGTCGCCCCCAGGTGTTCGGGGCCGTGGAATGTGGAAAGAAGTTGTTCTCCACAGATCTGTGACCTGAAGCGCGTATGACGCCGTCGCCGTCGAGCCCATGAGTCCGTCTAGCGACCGTAGTGTCTTTTCCGATATGGCCGACGACCAATTCTCCGAAGCTGTCCAATGCCACTCCGTTCTGGAAGATGAGGTTAGACCCACAGCTGTCTAGTTCCACCCGGCTACCAAGGATGTTGTCTGCTTGCTCGCTGAGAGTAGTGGTGGACAGCCGCTGAGAGGGATGGAAGTTGCGAGCCACCTGCCGGGAAGCGCGCCCCGGCGATGTTCGGTTCCAGAACCACAAAACATCCAGCCAGCCCGTGTAAAAATGCAGTCCAACTAGGGGAACCCATTAGTGTAAAGACATGTGTGTGAGTTGCGTAAATAAGTTTTGTGGCCATTTAAGTTTCGGGAATTACGTTTTTGATGGACTGAACAGTTAATATAGTCTTGGTATTCCTTGTTCTGTTTAGGTAAGTTTTGTTTTTAAAGCCAGTGGGAATTGAACCGTTTTTTTCTCTCGTTTTTTTGTTTCTCCGAAGTGGAAGGGGGATGTGACAATGGTCACTAGATCTGGATTTAATTTTCGTGTTGAGCGTTGTAGTCTTGTGGTTAACAAGTTAGTTCTTTTGCTAAAGTTTATAAATTCAAATGGAGGTTCAAATCCCAAATCTCGCCATTAAAAATGTTGTTTTACATTTTTATTATTTTATACTGGTTGAAATAACGCTTACGCGCTGGGGATCGTGGGTTCAATCCCACATCAGTTTGTATATTTTTATATTTTTAATTTAAAATAGCAAGTATTTATTTCCTATCTTTAACAGGATTATATTAGGGCAGCTGGCAACTTTTTGTAAGTCTAGTTCGGCAAAGACTTTACAAGAATAGTCATGTAAAACTTTGCAGGATGTTACACAAAGGATTCAAGATAATATTATTTTCATTCATGTTTACGTATAGTCCAGTCAATAATGGGATTGTAGAAAGCTCTGAAGTCAAAAATTGTGCCACCCTCCATGTATTCTACACCTTCCTTTTGAACGTTTGTTGACTGGACTAGTAATGAAAGTCCTAATTTAGCTATACAATTCAACATTTTTATCAGTAAATAATTAAGCCATTTGAATTTATAAATTGATAACTTAGCTTTTTTAGTTACTTAGTGTTTATACGAGGGCCCCGTCAACGTATAACGAGGTTGCATCCTTCAACTTACACGAGATCGACGACAAAAGTGGACTGAATTAGGGGAATTGAACCGGATAAATAGGCCGCGAGCTGTGGGTTTATATACCGCCATAAACTGAAAAACAGACCTGGTTAGCCGTCGGGCACTGCTCAACTTCTGTGGAGACGATGTTCACTCCTCGGGGTCGTTGACTGGGCCGACAGTTATTAATCGTAGTAGGCGAGGTGGTTGACCCTGGTGTGCGTCTTGTTAGCAAAGTTGGACAAGAACAGACTTATACTCACACGACTCAATGATCTGCAGAATTGAAGATAAAAACGACGTACAATAAAAATTATTCTCGAAATGGCAATTTTAATAAAAATGTATTTAAAAACGTAGCTAAGGACAAAAATGTTCTGCTCATCCGGCTCGAAAGACCAAAATGTTTATACAAGGGCCTCGTCAACGTTACCTTTATTTCTAAGTATAAAATAATTCCAATGAACACTATATTTTAGTGTAAATTCCCCGAAGTGCGAATTATTCATATACGATCAATCTGAATGCTGGATAAACACATTATTTAGTGTTAATTCGCCGAAATGCGAATTTTACCCATCCAAAAGAACTGAGTATTAAATGAACACTTGTATATTTAGTATAAATTCGTGGAAGTGTGAATTTTACACATCCAAAAGAACTGAGTATTAAATGAATACTGAATTTTACAAGTTTTTCGCGCGCTTGAGGGCGCTACGTAGGTTACATGACGGAAACACAACTATGCGCGAAATTCAAAATCTGCAAGAAAAACAAAATATCTTCAAACTACCCAAAAATTGAGTTCACAACTGAACATATCCCCTGCCATGAGCTGGCTACTCATGACGTATATTCGATGAAGACGTAAACGCATCGAAATACAAACTATACTAAATTTAACTATGGCGTGACTTTTAGACTGTAAAAGTCCCGAAGATTATTATCATTTGAAAGTTAGTTGATATGGTGAGGGCACAGTTTTAAGACAGACCGAGTATTAACGCCGTTAACTGTCCTAACCTCTACTTTAGACCCCATCGATTATTGTACTCCTTTTGTTGCCTTTATTTTTTGTAATTTTCATTGTTTTATTTCTTTCTCCACTGTAATACATTTTACTTCTGCCTCTTTGGCTCGTTCTTTAATTTCCGATAGAATTACAATGTGGTTTTCCGATTCATCATTTTTTTTAGCCCACTTCAAACACGTTTTAAAACTTCTGACTTTGTGCTTTACATGTCCTGGTATTACTTCTACTTCTTCGTCGGAGCTTGATTCATTCTGAATATGTTCCAAAATATTCATATCATTTGTGGATTTCTATGATTTTTCATGTCCGATAGCTCATTCAAGAGCTTCTTGTCGTGAGACATTTTCAAAAATTTGATTTATTAGTGCAGTAACCTCGTTTATTTGTCTTTCTATGCCCTCCAACTCCATTCTGTCCTTCCACTGTAATAGTGGATAATTATCGTCTTCAGTTCAACCATAATCAAGAACTGGTGTAAGAAGTTTATTCCAGGACTTTTGGATAAGTTCCGGTCTCATATCTTCCCATCCTCTTGATAATCCAATAGCAACATCTTTCAAATTAATTTTCTTTATTTCTCCAGAAATACCTGCAACTTCGGAAGTAACAATTTTTTTAAAATCCTCTTGCGATAATTTAACTTGATCGCTTGAATCACATTTTGGTGCATCGGTTGCACTAAGGGAGTTACATTTGGCGGCAAAAACATTACAATAATTTTTTACTTCCTTGTATAAAGTAAAGGAAGTATTGTAATCGCGAAAAATTTCGGTTTTCAGATTTCAACGGAAATATCCATTGTGACCATCCCTGAATCCATTTTGACTAATTTCGTCGTGACGTCTGTACGTATGTACGTACGTACGTATCTCGTATAACTGAAAAACGGTAAGCCGTAGAAAGTTGAAATTTTGTATTTAGGACTGCTATAACATCTAGTTGTGCGCCTCTCTTTTTGGTCATTACGTAATTTCCAGAAATGGTACTTTATTTGAAGCGTATAATAGATTTTAATGAAAAACTATTTAAAAATATAATCCAAAACTTTTCAAATTTGGTATATAAGACTTTTATGTCTATTGGAATAACATAGTAGATTTTGGTTAAAACAGGCTAAACGGAAGTGATATATTACCTGAAGTTGTTAACAGTTTTTCTTGAATAAAATGGTATCATTTTCATTTTAGAAATAAATGATTCAAATAAGAGCTTTAGAGAATTAAATTTTGCGTCTAGCACATCAAGTATTATTAAATTAGCCCTTTGTATAAGCGAGATATGTAAATTTAAAACTTATATTTTTTTGGTGTTTATGATGAAGCCAAAAAATAACAAAAAAATAAAAAATAGATGTTAATGTCCAAATACGTCCAATTTTATAATTGGATCTATACTTTATATTGGTCTTGCGTACAAGGAAGTCGTATGGTGCCCACATCAGATTTATTATCTTCAGAACATAAGTCTTCAGGGTGACCTAGGCCATTGTCTAAAATCAAAAGTGCCTTGGCTTCTAAATTCAGCTATTGCATTTATTTTCTCACTTCTGGAAGAAAATCTGTGTAAAACCAGTCCTTGAAAATTTCGTTGGTAACCGAGGTTCTTTTCTGTCCTCACCGGCAGCGGTTCATTTCCAAAAGCTCGTGGCTTTTGAGATTTACCCACTACAAACAATATCATTTTATGTGTGCCGGAGGCATTACAGCAGGGCATAAATGTAACTCGTTCCTTGCTCATTTTTCTTCCTGGAGCTGATGTTTCAGCTTGGTAAGCAAGTGTTTTTGAGTAAGTAATTTCCAGAAAAGTCCGCTTTCGAAGGCATTGTAAATTTGATCTGGACACAACTTCATTTCTGCTATTTTATCTCAAACCGCGTTTTTAAATGGCTCAACAGCAGCCTCATCACTTGATAATTTTTCTCCTGTAATAGATAGTTGTTGAATTTCATATATGTTTTTCAACTTATCGAGCCATCCGGAGCTAGCTTTGAAATTGTCATTGTTGTGAGTGTAACTATAAAAGAATAGTTCTTTTTACACAAAATTTCTCCCGATATGGACAAACCTAAAATAATTCAATTTTGTGTTCAAAAATTATACTTATGTACACAGTCAATCATGTTTTTATCTCTAGATCTTTGCTGTAAAAACCAGGTAGAAACCGTTTTATCAATTTCGGGATATGCTCTTATTTTCAACGTTTCTCGTTTATTGACCAAAGAAGTGGCTGTGGTGCCATAGGATAGAATACTCGTCTTGTTTTTTTTTGATATCGCAAATCGTTGATTTTCCCACATTGTATTTTTTTCGATAAACTGGCCACTGTGGTACCCGCCTCTTAACTCTTAATAATCTCGATCTTTTCTTTAATCGATAAAGTCACGTGTTTTCTTTTGGAAGTCATCATGAATCTACGGGATTCCCTCTTTTAGGTAACCGAGAACATGAAACCAAGTGATTTCCTCATTTGGGTAGCAGGAATTACTTTGCTGTTCGAAATAACGAGGTGTTGTACGGATTATGGCTCCGAGTTGTCGCTGTTGAGATTACTGGAGGTTCGGATTAGAGCATGTTCGGCTTAAAGAGGTCATACTATATATTACCGAGAGGTGAAGCATCGATGTGAGATAGAGCGCGAGACTGTGTTGAAACTCCCACCGAGGTATGTATACTATTTTATTCACATCATCCTCTTTTTAAATCAATAATTTTCAAAATAAATTGATGTGTAACAACCTATAAATTTATTAATATTTTTGACAACTCTATTAAAATTTATTTAGCCAACTTTATTATAGGGATCTATGACAATGTTTCAAAACAACCCATGCATAAACATTCCCAACCCGTGGGGTGGATGTGAAATTTGCAACCTAAGAAATTACAGTTAGGATTGACGTATTTCCCTACCTCTAAAAGGATAGGAATCGATATATTACTATAATGATTGTAAATAAAAGCTTTTACAGCACACAAAGCTCGTCAAAGCTCATTCGAATGCGGTAATGGACATGTACAATTATTTTTTTTAATGTTGGTGGCTTTGACTATCATAAATATTAAACGTCAAATCTCGCTAAATAAATGAACACAAACAATTATTAATGTTAAGGATTTTGAATTTAAAAGTAATAATAAGAAGAAATAAGAAATAGTTACACATCACATTAGCATCCCCTAGGTACTGACACAAAATTTCTAAAATTTTGAAATTACGTTATTTTAATGAAAACGGACATAAAGTGAAAAAAAATATTATAAAGAACTCATTTCATAATTGTAGATTATTTTGTTCGAAGGGTTACGTGTTACGTGTAAACTCTGTCTCACCAAAACCTTCAGGATCGCCATAAACCACTTAAACGCCCATATACTATAAAAATGCAAAGAAACAGTTTAGTACGGTGTAACGAAAACTGCATTGGGTTTGCATAATACCTGCAATTCCCAGGGTTGGATTAAAGCAAAAATTTAAATATCTTATGGGACAATACGCTTATGTAATCCATAGTCTTACCCAAAAACGCAAAGACACGTATTACAAAAATAAGAAATTATTATTGCTGTATTGCTATGGTTCGAAGTTAAGTAAATTAGCCTGGATTAACCAATTTTGAGTATCATTATACTGACGACATATTATAATTTCGTAATTTTTAAGAAAGTGTTAAAAGTTTCCAAATTAAATTAGCACCTAACCCGGATTATATCAGCCCCTACCATACTTTCCGCATATAAAAGGTAGGTTCATTATAAGAAAAACTTAGTTTGCTACTTCTGTTCTAGCAAAGTTCACAATATTAAAAAAAATCATGTGGCAACTGTGGGTTTCAAATGATGATGACGTAGCTGGTGCAAGTGGTAATGTTAAGGAACTGGACGTTTCTGCGCAAGAAAATTCAATATGTGCACCTGAACTAGAAGAAGATACGACTGAAGTAGAACATCACAATGAAGACGATGAAATTAATTTGGATAAAATGTATTTACACGAACATGGGCAGCAGATTGTGTTAAATGTGTATCATAAGTGAGTAATTGAATTCGGAGAATTTCAAGCTTTGAAAAAAGCAGCTGAATTTTGTAAACTGTCAGAGTATCGTGTTCGCTCAATAGTGAAAAGAGGAAAATGTGTAAAACGAATGCGAGTGCGCCGAGAAAGTTTTTCTACATTTGATTCGTTTTTTTGAGGATGTAAAAAGAAAAGTATAGTTTTTTTTCTGCTAACAAATCACCGAGCCTTGACTGTATAATGGGAAGTATACGAGAAGATGGCATAGCAGTGAATTGTAGTAGATTCACATTTCATAGATATTTAAAGTCACTTGGGTTTAAATTTCAAAAGTTGGACAATAGAAAAAGTACCATGGATTTTCCTCGTATTGCTAAATGGCGATACGAGTTTTTAACCAAAATAAAACAGTTCAGAGAACGACACCCATGATGTTGTGACGAAGGGTTGGGTCAACGATTCCGGAAAATGCCATATTGACATACCTGTTTCTTGTGGTAAACGGATAATAATTTTTCATGGTGGATGTGAGGAAGGATTAATTGAAAATTCCTTTCTACTGTCCGCCAAAAACATTGCATCTGCTAGTGCTGACTATCATTCAGATATGAACGCAGATCTATTTGAAAATTGGTTTAAAAATCAATTACTATCTAATATTCTACCATCATCGGTTATAGTTATGGATAACGGCTTACCATTCTCGGCAAGCAATAAAAATTCCATGTACGTCAACCAAAAAACAAGAAATTATTGATTATTTACATGCGCATAACGTTTCATTTCCCGAAAATAGTACGAAAAGCCAATTATTAAATATTATTAAGGAGCATAATTTTCAAAAACAGCACTTTACAGACTTGCTAGCAAATAAATATGGACATGAAGTGTTAAGGTTGTCACCGTATCACTGTATATTCAACCCAATGGAATTAATATGGAAAAATTTAAAACAGAATATTAGGAAAAACAACTCTACACCTAACATGTCTGAATCTGTTTTAAAATTAATTCGAACGAAGGTTGATCAAATTACACCGGAACTGTGGAAGAACTGTATAAATCATGTTAAAAAAAACCGAAGAATTGTTTAGATTTACTAATCAACAATCATTTGTTATTAATTTAAGTAACCATGATTCAAGTACCGAATCAGATGATTAATTACATTCCTTAGATTAGGTTTGTACGTATATATGTACTATTTACTTTCGTAAATAACTTTTAAAGTATGTATTATGTATTTTTTGTATACATATATGTATGATATAAATAATAATTTTCATTTTATTGCATGTAATAAAACCACAATATGCCAACAATAAGTGTAATATATACTGTATAATCATTTCAATAAATATTAATGTAAAAGCCGTGTAATATGGAAAAAAGTTTTACCTCATAATATTTTTGTTATGAAACAGTCCAACTCTGAGCAAAGCAGTGACCTTATTCACTGTCTTATTTATGAGAGACCGAAATTTTGGTTTCTTTGTAACCTTAAGTGGGAGGCGTTTCAAAGGTTTATGGCGATCCTTTGTCTTTTGGTGAGACAGACTATATATATGACCGAACACAATAGGTTATTTTATGTGCTTTATTTGAAGCATTGTAACATTTTTGGAATGGTAGCATGATCACTTATCATTTCCCATTTTTCTTCTATTACAGTGACTGTTAATTCGAGCGGAATATTTGTAAAAAGACTGACCACATCTAAGCTAATTAATACAAAACCGGCAGGTAGTTCGTAATTTTGAATAAGTTCCGAAAATTGAAAACTGTCTTTAATAAAATAACGAGTCTCACCCTCAATTGAAAGGGACAGGATTTTTGTTATGTATCTGCATAATTTTGAAGTTGGCGAGGAAATTGCAGAAATTATTGGTCTAATGGCTAAATTTTGTTTATGGGTTTTCGGAAGGCCATAGAATTTTGAATTTTGCGCGTTATAAATCGTTAGTGATTTGACACATTCTTCTGAAATATAATTATTAGTTTTCAAATTTGTTATGATTTTGTTACATTTATTCTGTGTTGAGATGGTTCTATCTTTATTTATTTTTTTTTGTAATATTTACTGTCATTTAATACAGACAAGCACAGAGTGTCATAATCATCTTTATTTAGAGCTACTGTAACATTTCCTTTGTCTGAATTGACTATTATTATTTCAGGATGTTGTTTGAGGAACAATTTTGCTTTACTAAACTCGGAAGTGGCTGTGTTATTTGACTCTAAGTTCTTATGGTAAAAATTAGTAATAATATTTGTAGCTCTGGCTCTCAAAATGTTACGATTGCCATGGCTGTTACTGATAGCTATTTCAAGATCCGCTAGTATGTTTTTTGACTTAATTTCCTGTTTTTGTGGAAAAATGCTAAATTTTTTACCCATAGCTAAAACGTTTTTTTACATCTTCAGGGAAGGTTACGTTCGATAAATTTTTGAACCAATTGTCTTTAAGCCGAAAAATAGAATTCTTTTTTTCCTTTATTAAGTTTTTTAATTTGGTAATATTCTTTACTTTAATTTTGTTAAAAAGAGTATTATACACCCTGTGTTTTCTGCGTTTAAATTCAGTAAAAATTGTGATAGGTAAGTTACCAGTATTAGTCAAGTTAGCTTCTATATTATCCTGTTCTCTTTCAATTGAGCGTAAGATTTCACGTGTTATTTTTAATTCTAAGTTAATTATTTTATCTATCAACCTATTGTTAAATTGGAGGGTCCTCTTCATCGACCCGGTGTTGGTTGAAGTTATTAGACTGTGGATTCCCTTGACTCCTTGTGTGACGTGTTTTGGTCTTACGTTATATTTTTTGCAATTAAGAAGAAATATCTTTCTATTCCTGAAGTTCGCCAATTTGGTGTTGTTCAATGCCCAAGTTTTGACAGTCTGGCAGGTGTTGTGGCCGTATGTACGTCGAAGATATTCCAAGAACCCCATCCTGGAAGTTGATGTTAGGAAGAAGTAATGCCGTAATTGTTGATTGATAAAATAAGTAATGGATTTCTCGGCGGTGATTGGCAGGAATTATATTAATAACCCATTTAGTTGTTAATTTTATTTAAAATTCCAATATTTCGCTACTGATTTTGTAACTTCATCAGGGAATACTAAAATGTACATTTATATTGTATAACTTGTGTGTTACATGTTGAAGTTGTAATACTTAGAAATATGTTTAACATAGTTTTAAATTGGAAAATAATCGGTCGTAGAAACATCTATCTTCATTAAATTTTTGTTATGAACATGTTTTATAAATTTGGAAAAGTTTTGTTACATATTACACAGTTTAAAATAAACACTTTAAAAGTTATTTTATTGTTTTGTTTTTGATAAAAAAGTTGTTTTTTAAATTTTGAAATACATGTCGGCCGAAACGTGGAAAAAGTTTTGTTTTCTAGAACTAACTTGTAAGGTTAAGATCTGGGTGCAGCACGAAGAAGAAGAGAACAGAGCTAGCGCGGCAAACCACCCAAAGCGCGGTAAATATGAATACAAAAAGTTTTGTAGAGTACTTTAGTTTTGTTGTTATTAGAAATTACTTAATAAATACGCGTAAATAGCACTTAAATTTTGTGTGTCGGTTTTATATTTTACGGTGTTATTAGTGGTGAAGTTCGCAAAAATTTAATGAAGATAGATGTTTCTACGACCGATTATTTTCCAATTTAAAACTATGTTAAACATATTTGTAAGTATTACAACTTCAACATGTAACACACAAGTTATACAATATAAATGTACATCTTAGTATTCCCTGATGAAGTTACAAAATCAGTAGCGAAATATTGGAATTTTAAATAAAATTAACAACTAAATGGGTTATTAATATAATTCCTGCCAATCACCGCCGAGAAATCCATTACTTATTTTATCAGTACTATTTTTGTCCTATTTTAAGCAAAAATTTATAAATAAATATTGCCTAAATAGACGCAGACTATATACAAATTTTGATGACGTAAACTATAACAATATCTAGACGTAGACAATGATGTAATTTACACGGCATAGTTTACAGGCACATCCCTAATTGTATACGTAAATATAAGAGTACAAGATAAAGGAGAATATACCTTAATTTTTCTTTTTTTACTACATTAATTTGAATATTACAAACCTTTTTTATTTGAGTCCATTTGCAAACCAAAATGAAAAAGTCGTATTTTTCTGCAACGGAAGTTCGAGAAATTAATCTCCCACCTGAACATCTTGGGCGGGCTATGCTCTCCAGTAATGTACGCCACGCGATATAATTTACGACATTTTTAATTTCAGTTGCAACGAACACATGCAGAACATCCGCGAGCAGGAGCAGGAGCGAGCCGGGATGCGTATAATGAGCTTGGCAGTAGCGTCCGTGACTACTTGACTTTGAATAAAGATTAAATAGATTATCTAAACATGATAATAAAATTAAAAAATAATAAAAAATTACAAAATAATACACATTTACATATGAATGATATAAACTACTAATACTAATAGTTTAAAGTTTTATTTTATTACAATAAATATTTATTTTTTAAGTACAGCTAATTTTCCAAAAATGCTAAAAATAATAATAATAATAATAATAATAATAATAATAATATTAATAATAATAATAATAATAATAATAATAATAATAATAATAATAATAATAATAATAACCTTAGAGTACATTTTAATATAACAAAATAATAAAATTAGTAGTCCTTAAAATATTTTCTTAATATTGTTAAAATGACATTTTAAATATTAAAATTGCGAATTTATGAATAATTTTTAAATAATTTTGAGATTTTGGGAAAAATTTTATACATATTTTTTTGTATGTGCAGTGACACATAAAAGTGATATTTTAAATATTTGACATTAATTTTGCTCAAGTTTAGTTTTTTTTTTAAATAAAATGGAAGCTGATATTCATTTTATTTTTTGTGGAAGTGATTGTTACCTTATCTGTAAATGATTTTACTATTACCTTCCGTCACCTTTAGGTAAGGAAGGTATTGTCTTTGGTCAAAAAATTCGGTGGTGAGTTTTTGATGAATAAGCACGTTTTAGGGTCCCTAGAATACGATTTTACTATTTTTACGATGATGTCTGTATGTGTGTGTGTATGTATGTGTGTGTGTGTGTGTGTGTGTGTGTGTGTGTGTGTGTGTGTGTGTGTGTGTGTGTGTGTGTCTGTGTGTGACAAAATTTTCTAATGCGATAACTCTAATACTACAATTCCAAAAATTATAATTCTTTCGTATTCCTCTTCGTTACATCCATGCGAAGAGCTGATTAGATTTTGGTTATAATTGGTCAACCGGAAGTACCCTCATTTGAAAATTTTAACAGTTTTTCTTGAAAAAACGATGTTAAATATCATTTTTTCACATTTAATGTTATTATAAATATTAAAGAATTATTTATTCTCTATACGATTTGAATTCATTCTATACTTCATATTAAATGGACATAGAGTTAAAAAATTATAAAAAAATCTGATGTGGCCAGCACATTACCTTCCGTCAGTTCTATGTATTTTGTACAAATTTCATACGGAAAGTTCCTTGCTAAATTAAATATTCTATTTCTTGTACATTACCTTCCGGCAGTTGCATGTATTTTATGCAAATTTCATACAGAAAATTATTATTTTGTGAGGTTTTCTATATACAGTGTAATGTATCTGCAGAAATAAAAGATTTAATATTATTATTATTTCTTGTACATTACCTTAAAGCAGTTGTATGTATTTTATACAAATTCCATACAGAAAGCAAAAGATCCTATACTTATTTCCAGTAAAATTATTATAAGACAAACACACTATGTCAATTTCACTTGACACTGACATCTTTCAATCAAAATTTTCTTAATATGTAGCTGTTTCCACAGCTATGGCTACTTTATGAAATTTAATTTCTTTATAATTTTTTAACTCTATATCCATTTAATATTAGGTATAAAATGCAGTCAAATCATATAGAAAATAAAATATTCTTTAATATTTATAATAACATTAAATGTGAAAAAATGATATTTAACATAGTTTTTTCAAGAAAAATTGTTAAAATCTTCAAATGAGGGTACTTCCGGTTGTCCAATTCTAACCAAAATCTAATCAGCTCTTCGCATGGATGTAACGAAGAGAAATACGAAAGAATTATAATTTTTAGAATTGTAGTATGAAAGTTATCGTAGACGAAAATTTTGTTACACACACACACACACACACACACACACACACACACACACACACACTACACACACACGGACACACATACATACATACACACACACACACATACAGACATAATCGTAAAAATAGTAAAATCGTATTCTAGGGACCCTAAAACGTGCTTATTCATCAAAAACTCACCACCGAATTTTTTGACCAAAGACAATACCTTCCTTACCTAAAGGTGACGGAAGGTAAAAATTAAATATCATATATATTAGTCAGCTTTGCTATAACTTTGGAAACAGCTGCTACATTAAGAAAATTCTGATTGAAAGGTGTCAGTGTCAAGTGCAGTTGACAGTATGTTTATGTTATAATTTTACTGGAAATATAGGATCTTTTGTTAGAAACTTTCTGTATGGAATTTGTATAAAATACATACAACTGCCTTAAGGTAATGTACAAGAAATATAATCTTTTGCAAGGAACTTTATGTATGATATTTATACAAAATACATAGAACTGACGGAAGGTAATGTGCTGGCCACATCAGATTTTTTTTGTATTGTGTTTCATATCGATACAATATTGTCAATAATTTAAGGTATGCTTAAAATTTAAGCTACGGGTGGACTAGAAATTAATAAATTTAACTACAAAAAATATATATTTACATTAATATGTATTATTTTATAAACGTACCTTCCGTACTTATTTTTCTTTTTGTTGATAATAACATTTGTCTGCCAATTATGTAGACTGTTTCGCTTAAAATGGCATGAACTTCATACTACAAGTACATATTTTCAAATTGCTTAAGTAACTATGTCAGTAACGTATAGTGTTCGCCAAAATAAACTACCGAAAATGAAAATTGTATTTATTTTTTAATTTATATAAATTAAATGTTCAAAATGTGTACCATTTCGGCGCAAACAAGCTTCATAATGATTTTTCAGATCATCGAAGATATTTATAAAGAGCAGTTGCTGTAGTTGCTGAATTTTTTTTATTAATTTTGTCGTAGTTCTCCCATATTTGCTGGCGGATCTTCTGTGAGTGAACGGATTTTGACAATAAAAGCGTTATAAATAAAGTGGTATTATTTAATACTTTGTAGAATAGAATCTTTACAATTGGCGACGAGGATAACACTTGATAATGAATGAATCATTGGAATTGAGTGAAATCCTTAACTTTGAGTGTACAGGTGATCAAAGTAGTGTAGGTCATAGATGGAAAAGATGGCGAAGAGCTTTCGAATTGTATTTATAAGAGAAAGCAATAACAGATCCTAAAAGAAAACGAGCTTTACTTTTGCATACCGCCGAAAGAGCAGTTACTAGATTAGAGGGTCATTTTTTACCAAAATCAAATATGCCAAATGAATGACATATTTTTCGAAATATGCAACCGAACATGAATGAGACATTGGATTAATTTATAACGAAATTGAGACAACAAGCTGTCAATTGTGAATTTAAAGGAACAACTGATGAGCAAATTCGTGATCAAATAATTGATAAATGTATTTGTAATCAAATCAGGCGTAAATTACTTGAAGAAGGTCAGCTCACTCTGACTTGAGTTAGTGAAATAGCCAGGGCTTATGAAGATGCGGAAATACAAACAAAAGTCATGGAGAAACGAGAAGCAAATCGAATTAAAACTGAATATTACGATGACAAGGACGGTAGATAAAATAAAAAGAAATTGTGTTACCGTTGTGGGAGCAGCGCACATTTCAAAATAGAATTTGCAATAAATGTCAAAATGTTGGATATTATGTTACGGTATGTCGCACCACAAGAGAGAACAAGGAATATAAAAGAGCATCAAACGAGAGATCGGAAGTAAATAAATCAAAATGAGGATTATTTTGTGTTCACAACTTTTAAAATAGGGAATAATGACACGTTGGGAAATGAAATGATCGCTATTGTAATAGGTGGAATAAAAAATTCCATTTTTGATCAACTCTGGAGCGAATTATAATGTCATTGATCGATAAATTTGGGAACAATGAAAATTACAGAAAATTAAGATTAACAATTGAATGTATATGTAAAAGCTACAGATCCAGTAATTGGAACATTGGTTGCCTATATTACCGTTCCATTGACAGAGCGGACAAATAAAGTTGTAGAATTTTTGGTAATTGATGGAAAAGTGGTATCTGTTTTAGGACGAGATAAAAGTAAAGCTTTAGGAGTTTTTAAACTGGGGCCATAAGAATGCAATTGAAATGGATCATTGGAAATCAGAATTTATACAGGTATTTACACAAAAAGATAAAAAATTAATAAGATTAAAAACAATTCAGCTAGAAATACCAATAAACCATACAGTAATACCAGTAGCACAACCAACACGGCGAGTACCTTTTAATTTACGAAATAAAGTGGAAGAACAAATTGAGAAGCTATTGAATTTAGATATTATAGAACCTGTTGAAGGTCCAACGCCATGGGTGTATCCAGTCGTAGGGATCCCGAAAAAAGAGGGTGAGATATGTTTATGTAATGTCATGCGAAGAGCCAATCAAGCTATCGGACGGGAAAGACATCCATTATCAACTTTCGATGAAATATTAGCCGAAAAATTCAGTCCAATTACAACATTTTGTATTCATAAAATTTTGTTTCAATACAAACGATTAATGTTATGTATTGTTGGTGCACCAGAAATGTATCAAAGAGTTTTGTAATAGATTATTAGTTCTTGTGATGAAGTAGAAAATTATTTAGATATAATACATGGTGCTAATAAGGAAGAATATGATCGAAATTTGCGTAATGTATTAAGAATATTTCAAGAAAAAGGAATACTTTTAAACATTGACAAATGTGAGTTTTGTAAATTAAAAGTTACATTTCTGGGACATCGAATTTCTGAAAAGAAAATACAACCAGTGGAATCAAATATTAAAGCAATAAAAGAAATTCGTAAACCAAACAAAGCGGAAGAAGTTCGGAGTTTTCTTGGTCTTGTGAACTATTGTGAGAGGTTCATACCTAATTTAGCGACAACAATCGAATCGTTATGGAACATTATAAAAAGGATAATACATTTAGTTGGAGTGAAAAAGAAAATGATGCATTCGAAAATTTGAAGGTGAAAATTAACAGTAAACCGGTTTTGGGTATATATGATAAAGATGCTCCTTCAATTGTTATTGCAGGTGCTAGTCCTGTTGATATAGGAGCGGTATTAATTCAGAAACAGAAAGAAGGACCGCGAATAATTTGTTATAAAAGTAGGATTTTATTAGATATCGATAGATATGTCCAGACCGATGAAGAGGCGCTTGGAATAGTATAGGCTTGTGAAAAATTACAATTATATTTATTAGGAAAAAAATTTGAACTTTACACTGATTACAAACCATTGGAGTGTATTTATTCACCGAAATAGAAACCCTGTGCTCGGATTGAAAGATGGATACTACAGTTAAAACAATTTCAATATCAGATAATATCTAAGCCGGGAAAATTAAATATTGCGGATCCGCTATCAAGGTTATTGACAGTTGAAAATCGAAGGAAGCAACAGAAAAAGATTATGTTAATTGAGTAGTAGAAAATGCTGCACCTGTAATGAGACCACGAGAAATAGAACAAGAGTCAGCAAAAGATAAAGAATTACAGGCTTTACGTCAGGCCATTCGAACTGGATATTTCACAGAAAATCATGGCAAGTATAAGTTAATCCAACATGAATTATATGTTTTAAGGCAGATAAGTACTACGTGGTACCAGATTGATAATTCCAAAGAACTTACGAGAACGAGTAATACAATTAGCTCATGAGGGACACCCTGGATCAACAGTTATGAAGACAAGATTACTCTGTAAACTATGGTGGGATGATATAGATAGAGTGTTAAAAAAATCTGTAAAATCTGTGCTGCTTGCCATTTGGTAGGATTGCCCAATGCATCGGAACCAATGAAAAGAATTGTATATTTTCATCAAGCGTGGGATCATTTATGAGTGGATTTTATGGAACCATTACCGCAAGGACATTATCTAATGGTAGTCGTTGATTATTACAGTAGATTTCTTGAGGTAATTTTATTAAAATCTAATAATACGGAGATAATGATATGGCATTTGGAAGTGTTATTTTCGAGATACGGATTTAAAAAGCTTATTTATAGTGATAATGGACCACAATTTCGAAATACCGTCTATATAGAGAACCTGCAATATAGAAATATAACGTTACACCATGTTGCAGATAGTACTACGTGGTACCAGATTGATAATTCCAAAGAACTTACGAGAACGAGTAATACAATTAGCTCATGAGGGACACCCTGGATCAACAGTTATGAAGACAAGATTACTCTGTAAAGTATGGTGGGATGATATAGATAGAGTGTTAAAAAAATCTGTAAAATCTGTGCTGCTTGCCATTTGGTAGGATTGCCCAATGCATCGGAACCAATGAAAAGAATTGTATATTTTCATCAAGCGTGGGATCATTTATGAGTGGATTTTATGGAACCATTACCGCAAGGACATTATCTAATGGTAGTCGTTGATTAGTACAGTAGATTTCTTGAGGTAATTTTATTAAAATCTAATAATACGGAGATAATGATATGGCATTTGGAAGTGTTATTTTCGAGATACGGATTTAAAAAGCTTATTTATAGTGATAATGGACCACAATTTCGAAATACCGTCTATATAGAGAACCTGCAATATAGAAATTAACGTTACACCATGTTGCACCCTTGTGGCCGGAAGCTAATGGTGAGGCCGAAAGAGAAAATCGATCGCTTTTAAAAATGCTTAAAATTGCTCAAGTTAATAAATTAAACTGGAAAAATGTATTGTTAATATATTTGCTGATGTATAGAACAACACTACATTCTACTACTGACAAATCTCCAACTGAAAATTAGAAACAGATTACCGGACGCGACAGATTATTTAGATACCGTAGAAATAGATGATGAAAATCTGTGAGATACCGACCGCGAAAGAAAAGAAAAAAGGCGTTTATCTCATGAGTCAGAGATTTAATTTGAGGATTCTGTATTAATGAAGTAAAACATAATTAATGAACTATCTCCTACCTTCAAACCAGAGAAATCCAATGTAATTAGTAAAAATGGCAATGCTGTTGAAATTCAAGTGGAAACGGGAGAAATAAACGAAACTCAACTGAAATTTTAAAAAATTATCGAACGTGAAGAACCCAAAGATATTTTTGAAGATACTCATCTATGGAATGCCGTTTTAACATTTATTCTCACATTTTAAAACAGTCGTACAAATTAATGTATCGTAAAAATAAACTGTTTATAAATTAAAATGTTTGTTGATAATATAATTACAAATTTTTCAAACAAACATTTTACATCAACAGACAACACAAAACTTTCTTTCTAATATTAGTTTAATTTTATGTTTGTTCAAATTATATGATTGTTGATATTTTCTAAACAAACTTAAAAATTCAAGTATCATAGAAATGAAGTAACATTTACATGAATGACTTAATTGATCCTTTATTTTCACGACACATGAATTAAAACGATTATTTATTTCAGTGATACTTGAATTAAATTGTTTGTTTAATTCTACGATACATATATTAATATGACTGTTGATAATTTTAAAACTATCAATTTAATTAGTGCCATTGTGTCTATTTCAAGAAGTATTTGCAATTTGGCCATTTATTCACAGATGGCTCCACCGATCACCTGTGTAACATAAAACAAAAAAAAAAAACTTAACAAATAATTGTGTTCAAATTTATTTGATTACATATTTATTATGTTTGATATTACACACATGTACTCTTATACTCATCTTCGTGATCTGGCGTCACTAATAAATTACAACTATCTGTTAAAAATTACGAAGGTGATCTGTGAAAGAATGGCCGAATTGCAAATAGTTCTTGAAAATAGACACTACGGCGCTAATTAAATTGATCGTTTTAAAATTATCAACAGTCATATTAATATATGTATCGTAGAATTAAACAAACAATTTAATTCAAGTATCACAGAAATAAACAATCGTTTTAACTCATGTGTCGTGCAAATAAAGTGTCAATTTAA
This sequence comes from Harpalus rubripes, assembly GCA_963082715.1. Lineage (NCBI taxonomy): Eukaryota > Metazoa > Arthropoda > Insecta > Coleoptera > Carabidae > Harpalus > Harpalus rubripes. The sequence continues at coordinate 51,638,946 of OY720450.1, read as the reverse complement.
GTCATTCATATAAATGTTACTTCATTTCTATGATACTTGTATTTTTACGTTTGTTTAGAAAATATCAACAATCATATAAATTGAACAAACATAAAATTAAACTAATATTAAAAAGAAAGTTTTGTGTTGACTGTTGATTTAAAGTGTTTGTTTGAAAAATTTGTAATTATATGATCAACAAACATTTTAATTCAACAATCAGTTTAAATATTTCTTTTTAATTTTAGTATATTTTTATGTCACATGGTAATATATAATTGTTTAAAAAATATCAATCATCAATGAATTTGAATAACTAAAATTATATATATTACTTTTTCAAACTAATATTTTTAATCAACGGTCAACACAAAACTTTCTTTTTAATATTAGTTTAATTTTATGTTTGTTCATTCTATATTAAATTTACCCTTTATATTCACGGCACATGAACATGAATTAAAACGATTATTTATTTCTGTGATATATTGGTAAGACTGATAGATGAAAATAGTTTACGAAATATTAGTGCAATCTAATTTTAACCAAAACGTCATAAAAAGTGATATTTAAATATTAACTTTTGTTAAGTGTGAAAATATAACAACTATTCTCTAAAGTGAGCTATAATTCCAAGTGTAATAAACTTATTTTAATTCAAGAAGCAAGAAAAGAACTTCAACTACTTAGGTAAGCTGCCATTTATGCTTAACCTTGAGTTTATTAAACACACACAGAGTCAGCACAGTCACTTGTCTCGCAAAAACAAATCAGTGTTGCAAACCATAGCAAAAATGAAAATATGGCAAGCATCCAAGAAATTCAAAAATTCTTTTTAAAGAGTTCAAAAAACATAGCGACGATATTGATAAAAAAATTTCAGCACTTCAGGCTTCAATCAATAAATTTAATAAAGACACAAATGATAATAAAAATAAATGCGAAGCTTTAGCTAAGGAGCTACAAATTAAAAATAAACAAATTGAAGCCTTAGAGAGGAAAACTAAGGAAAAGAACATCATCATCTTTGGAAATAAAGAAGAGAGCGAAAATCTGGAAAAAATATTTCTTGAATTTATGTCTAATTTATTAAAACTTTCGAAAATTTCCACTGACAATATAGAAGGAATAAGAAGATTAGAAAAAACTACAAAACAAGAGGCTGGTACTAGTAGAACTGAATTCAATAAGACTGAAATTTGAAATATTAAATCAATGCAAATCACTGAGAATTAAAAATATTTATATTGAAAAAGATTTTCCCCATAGGGTAGTACAAGAACGCAAGGCGCTTAAACAATTTCTTTTTAAAGGAAGAAAGGAATTTAAAATATGATAAATTAATAATAAATGGAGAATTTTACTCAGTCAATGAACTTAACAACGAAGAATCAAACTTAATTTAAGAAGATCCATTTGATGCTTCTGTCCTTCTTAGAAGAAAATCCATCTCTATGCAAAACCTACCTATTGTGGAAACTGAAACAAATACAAACGACGAAGATAAAAAAAGTATAAGCAATGAGACTAACAAAGGCGAAGAAAATGAAATACGTTAGAAATCCCAGCATCAACAAGTGAAACCGCACTATATATTATTATTGTTATTTATTTATTTTTATTTATTTATTTACTTACAATAAACAAACAATTAGACTCTTCATGTACAAAGAATACGTAGTTGCGATGGCCATTGCATAAGTATTTTTCTGTGCATGTGTTTTTTTGTTGTTTTCATCTATTTCACAAGGACAAAGGGACAGGGCTCTGCAGTTAAGGCGAGACAAAGCCGGTACTTGAGACGGAGTCACAGGCCTAAGTCGAAGATCTGCCGTGCACATGTGTTAAGTATCAATGGAAAATTTATGATGTTCTAGAACGTTCCAAGGGACACCCAACCACCCACTCATACCGGTGAGGTGCAACCCTTGCCCCCGAAACGCCTAAGATTGGAAGGAGGCAAGAGGGATATTTTAGTTTAAATACGGGGCTAAACTCTGTATTCGACAGACTGGTTTCGGCCAGACTCACAGACCTTGAACCTCTGGCATGGTTGACATGCTGGGTAAACCAAGGCTCTGAACTCATCGAACTCTTACACTTGGCTTGTCCGAGGTAAGTTCTCCAGGTCTACCTTCGACTCGACTTCCCAATACCTACCTACTTTCCCTCCACTCAGCTGCTATGGCTATGTCAGGCACGTTTGGAGTCCTACTTTCCCCCCATTTAGCTGCTATGGCAATGTCAGGCACGTTTGGGGAACCTCCATACTTTCCCTCCACTCAGCTGCTATGGCAATGTCAGGCACGTTTGGAGTCCTACTTTTCCCCCATTCAGCTGCTATGGCAATGTCAGGCACGTTTGGAGTCCTACTTTCCCCCCACTCAGCTGCTATGGCTATGTCAGGCACGTTTGGGGAACCTCCATACTTTCTCTCCACTCAGCTGCTATGGCAATGTCAGGCACGTTTGGAGTCCTACTTTCCCCCCACTCAGCTGCTATGGCTATGTCAGGCACGTTTGGGGAACCTCCATACTTTCCCTCCACTCAGCTGCTATGGCTATGTCAGGCACGTTTGGAGTCCTACTCCCCCCCCTCCACACTCAGCTATGGCTATGTCAGGCACGTTTGGGGAACCTCCATACTTTCCCTTCACTCAGCTGCTATGGCTATGTCAGGCACGTTTGGAGTCCTACTTTTTCCCCCACTCAGCTGCTATGGCTATGTCAGGCACGTTTGGGGATCCTACCTACTTGTTCCCCTATTCACCTGATTTGGCTCCCTTTCTCACTTACGAGGAACTTAATTTGGACAAGCACTATATGATGATTTATTGTTGTCACAATGATATAATGAATTTTTATCTACGTGACCTGGTTGCCAATCAAACGTAATTTTGCGGGTCTAGTTGCTTTGCAGCCACCCAAGCTCAAGATGTGTGCCGTATCAGTACCGAACGCTGGCATGTCCACGTTCACTTGGGTATCACTTAATAATTATCACCCCGACGGATACGACACAGGTACTTGTCGGGATAGACAGTATGGCCTGTACAAATGGTGAGGCCGGTCCAGCGGCGAACCAGGACTGTGTTGCTAACCACACGCTTTCCATACAAAAAGGAGGCCGGCGGCAACGCCGAGCGTCATGGCAGTTCGGATGAAACTCCGAACTTACCAAACTTGCACACACCTTCACGTACACAATTACGTTTATAATTGACTATCAATATACAGGTCGAATTAAAGCATTATTTTCAATGTCGTTAATATTAAATTGTTGGGACAACTCATATGTTATTATGTTTAATTTGTTATAAATTATTTGTTTCAATTGGGTCTCGATGTCTCTCTGTACGAGGTTTTTGCTGTGGTTTCCCTCGCACGTAAGGCGAATGCCAGAGAGCGGACGTTTCTACAGCAGGGTATCGTGTTCAAACCCTTACACCCGACCATATTTCTCATATTATTTACTATTTGTTTTCATAATAAATTTTCAATAAATGCACAAAGATAGACGCATTCTGTCTGCTTTTTGGAGAGAACATTATTCTTTAATTACGTCAAATACCTATCCCGATTCCTCCACTTTTAACAGCTACTCTATATTACGAACCAGGTAAAGGGTTACTTAGTAAAAATAAACACAACGTAGGGTAAGTACAACCTTCTATTAAACGAGGCCAAGGTCATAGGTACAAGTATGTCGCGTTACACAAGCGGCAATAACAAACCAAGTGAAAAAACAAACAGCCCTGCTATAAAAGGGCCACTTGACAAATATGTTGTCAGAACTCGATCTCAATCTCAATCAAAACCAAAGGTCCAAAAAACTCAGAAAGTATAAAGAAAATCCAAAAAATGTAACGAAAGTAATTTTTTGGAATATACAGAGCCTCAAAAACATCTTTAACCTAAACGCTTATGAAGAAGAAATGCTAAAGGAACACGATCTAATTTGTCTGACAGAAACATGGTGTAATTACGAAATTAAAACACCTCCCTATTTTTAAAAAAATTGCAATATTTATCAACAAAAAGCAGTAAAAGAAAACATCGTAGGGCGAGCAGCTGGTGGAATTATTGTCTTCGCACAAGATAACTTAAATGATATAACTGTTTTAGAGAATGAAATTCACTAGATAATCTTAAAAATTGAAAGTAACACAAATAAAACAATCCTCGGTACAGTTTATTTTTCACCAAAATACGACTACGAAATGTTATTGGAATTATTTCAAAAGAGTATTGAAAACATAACACGAATATTTAAAAATTATTCATTGATATTAGGAGGCAAATACAATGGTAGAAGAGGAAAGTTAAATCAGTCAGAAGATTTATTTTTTAATGGCTCTTATCTCTCTGCTACACGAACAACCAAATATGAAACAACTAATAAGAACGGCAGAAAATTAGTAGAAACCACTGAGCTTGAAAACTTGTATGTCATAAAAACCATTGTTTGACAACGAATGCAATGATCTTAAGAAGAAAGCTAGAAAATCACTGAAAGAATGAAAAATAAACAAAACAGATGACAATATTACTCAGGACTACTTACAAAAAAAGAAACAATACAAAAATACCATAGATTTAAAAAAGAAGAAATATAAAAACGACATTAAAAACAGTTAAAAAATATTCAAGATCAGAAAACATTTTGGAAAACAATCAAATCATTAGACCCCTCAGTAAAATATAACAACCCTATAAATAAAAATGATTGGGAGAACTTTTACATTACTCTCTTTGGAGCCAAAATAATATCACATACAACTTACTTCGACGTCCTGCACCCTTACTTGGACACAGAAATTACAGAAAATGAGTTAAAATATGCTATCAGAAACTTAAAACCAAACAAATTTACCTTAACCTCTATTGCCATAGATTTCAGGGAGACGAGATTTGTACCCTTTGCAATTCTTACGAAGAAGATTATTGCTGCTCTCAGATAAAATTACATAACCAAGCACATATTAAGAAGTCCCCCCGAAGAATATTGTTCAAATCTTCTGTCAAATATTACAGTTGAAAAATCATATGATATTTATCACTATGTTCAGGGCTCTTTAAATTTATTCAACTTCATAAGTAATAATTAATTGAAGGAAATATGTATTGTAATTTAATCATAATATGTACTTACCAATCACTTTTGTATAAGTATTACTTGCATACAAATACATTGTTATTATTATTATTTCTGTTATACTTAAATTAAATTGTTTGTTTAATTCTACGATACATGATTTAATATGACTGTTGATAATTTTGAAACAATCAATTTAAAAGACCGTGTCATATAAATGCATGTAACGTAAAAATAAACTCTTATTAAAATTAAAGATATAAATTGATTGTTGTATTAAAATGTTTGTTGATAATATAATTAGAAAATTTACAAAACTATCTTTTCAATAATCCTTTCATTCTATATTAGTTGAATTTATATGATTGTTCATATTTTCCAAACAATTGAAAAATTCAAGTATCGTAGAAATGAAGTAACATTTATAGGAATGAATTAAATTGACCCTTTATTTCCACGACACATGAATTAAAACGACTGTTTATATGTATGATACTTGAATTAAATTGTTTGTTTAATTCTACGATACATGATTTAACATGATTGTTGATAATTTTAAAACGGTCAATTTCATTAGCGCCGTCGTGACTATTTCAAGAACTATTTGCAATTTGGTCATTCTTCCTCAGATGGCTCCACATATTGTAGCCTGTAATTTTAAGTTATTAGGGAGTGACACTTGTCATATCAAATGAAATAAAACATTTAGCAAATAATAGTTTTAAAAAATTATTATCTTCGCTTAATATATATTAGGCACTAGGCAATGGATATTAATTTTGTAAAACGAAGAATTCGCCACAAATTATTAGAAGCTTACAGGCAAATCAGCGGAGGTTCTGGTACTTGAATTAAATTGTTTGTATAATTCTACTACACATGAATTAATATGACTGTTGATAATTTTAAAACACTCAATTTAATTAGCGCTGTCGTGACTATTTCTAGAACTATTTACAATTCGGTCATTCTTCCGCAGGTGGTTATGGCTCTTATAACTTCACTCGTTACGCAAAAGCATATATTTCACTATGCAAACGAGTGTTATATAGGATTAAAGGAGATGGAATGATTTGTAGGGGAGCGAAAGAGAGAAAAAATTCAACTCACAACGCGTCATTTTCCGTTGCACTTATTTTTTCTGCAAACATATAGCTTCTTCAAAAAATCAGGGCATTATTTTTCATAGCTATGTTTGATTTTATTTACACTTTAACCTCAATTGATTAATGTTTTTAAAACTTAGATCTATAGTACGATCGTATTTATACCTATAGTTAGTATAGTTGAAGATTATGTAGAAATAAATAGATGCGGAAGAACAGTTTGAATTAATGTTTTTATTTAAATATATTTTGAAAGTTGACACTTGAAAGTTTCATATAATAATAATAATTTAATTTTAATTACTTTTTTTTAACAAGAACTATACATCATATCCTAGCAACTACAATGATAGATAACTATTTAAATTGGTTATTTAATACCCCCGCCTAATTTAAATAATCCTAGACAGTTCTTTAATTTAACAAATATTTGACAAGGCAATCCTTTTGTCAATATATCGGCAACTTGATCTTCTATCAACTGACGTATGTATGTGATGATATTTAATGTCAATATGTTTGACATGTCGATGATTTATCGGATTTTTCGCAATAGCAATACAAGATTGATTGTCCTCTTTAATAACAATCGGATTTTGTATTACTACATTCATTTCTTGTAGTAATGACTTCAACCATACAGCTTCATATGCTGCAGCGCAAATTAAACATGGTTGGAAAGCTAAAAAAAATCTCTTTTCAATGGTGTAACTTTCCAATATTGCCTCCATATAAAAATTAAAACTTTAACATAACTCGAAAACTAATAGTGATAAAATAATTGAGCATCGCCATTCCAAAGAATATAATTCAGTATTATTTCACATTTGGAAGATATTTGCAAAAATAAAAAACTGCAAAATTGACATTTTCGCCTGTATCTAGTGACTATGTATTCTTCTCAAATAACAAAACACCATTAGAATGGTGTCCTAATGGGGCAACTTTTGTTTAATTTAACCGACTTCGTATCTCTTATACTCTATCTGTTTCAACTATAGAGTGATGTGAAGATAGATGCAGTTTGATCTTGTTTTATAATTGGATAATACCCCGATATTACCCAATCATACAGTAAGATCAAACTGCATCTATCTTACCACCACTCTATAGTTAAAACGGATATAATTCTCGAGAATTCCATGTTGGAAAAGTTATCCTGGAGAAATGAATAAATAAATATGAATTATATTAAAATATATTTACTAGACTCATTTAAAGTATTTGCTGAATAAGCAAATGAATGACTGGCACTATTTACGGACACGATATTACTAGGTTTTCTAAAGCATTCTGAGTTACGCTGAAATCATTTGGTCTTAAATGATCCCTGATCCTTCGTAAATTTCTAATACACCCTTGCATTTCTTGTCTAAGTCTTTGATGATTCTAAGTATCAGGACCTCCGCTGATTTGCCTGTAAGCTTCTAATAATTTGTGGCGAATTCTTCGTTTTACAGAATTGACATCCATTGCCTAGTGCCTAATATATATTAAGCGGCGATAATAATAATTTTTCAAAACTATTATTTGCTAAAAGTTTTATTTCATTTGATATGACAAGTGTCACTCCCTAATAACTTAAAATTGCAGAGATCTGTACAAGGTTACAATATGCGAAGCCATCTGAGGAAGAATGACCAAATTGCAAATAGTTCTTGAAATAGTCACGACGGCGCTAATTAAATTGACTGTTTTAAAATTATCAACAGTCATATTAATTCATGCATCGTAGAATTAAACAAACAATTTAATTCAAGTATCATACAAATAAACAATCGTTTTAATTCACGTGTCGTGAAAATAAAGGGTCAATTTAATTCATTCCTATAAACGTTACTTCATTTCTATGATACTTGAATTTTTACAATTGTTTGGAAAATATGAACAATCATATAAATTTAACTAATATAGAATGAAAGAATTATTGAAAAGATAGTTTTGTACTGACTGATGATTTCAAATGTTAGAAAATTTTATAATTATATTATCAACAAACATTTTAATACAAAAATCAATATACTTTTACGTTACATGAATTTACATGACCCTGCCTTTTAAATTGATTGTTTTAAAATTATCAACAATCATATTAAAACATGTATCGTAGAATTAAACAAGCAATTTAATTCAAGAATCACTAAAATAAATAATCGTTTTAATTCATGTGTCGTGAAAATAAAGGATCAATTTAAGTCATTCATGTAAATGTTACTTCATTTCTATGATACTTGAATTTTTATGTTTGTTTAGAAAATATAAACAATCATGTAAATTGAACAAACATAAAATTAAACTAATATTAAAAAGAAAGTTTTGTGTTGGCCGTTGATTTAAAATGTTTGTTTGAAAAATTTGTAATTATATTATCAACAAACATTTTAATTCAACAATCAGTTTAAATCTTTCTTTTTAATGAGAGTTTATTTTTACGATACATTAATTTGTACGACTGTTTTAAAATGTGGGAATAAATGTTAAAACGGCATTCCGTACTCATTTGGATCACTTCCTGTTTATTAATTTTAACCAAAATCTAATATTTTGTTTCCCTTTATATATGTCTCAAATACTTAATTTGAAAAGTTTTGGAGTATGTCATAATTTTCACTAAAATCTGTTCAGAGCTTCAAGTAAAGTACCACTTCCGATTTATTAATTTTAGCCAAAATCTAATATGTTATTTTTCTTGATACAAAAGTCTTAAATACTAAAATTCAAAAATTTTGCAATATATTTTTATAAATAATTTTTCATTAAAAATATTATGGGCTTCAAGTAAAGTATCACTTCAGGTTGTCCAATTTTATCCAAATACTAATCAATTTTTTATATGAATGCAGAAAGCTTAAATACGGAAAACAAAAGTTTTGGAGGTTACACACGCACAGACACGCTCGCGCGCGCACACTCACACACACACGTCGTAAAAATAGTAAAAACGTGTTGTGTGTTGTGGGGACCCTAACTCGTGCTTATTCACTGAAAACTCATTATCAAATTTTTGGACCGATAACTCTACCTTCGGTATGGCGAGAGATAAAAAGAGATTGTAATATTTTAATAGTCTATGGAAAAATTGTTATGATGACAGCAATTATTGTTAGAGAGTGAACGGATTTTGGCAATAAAAGCGTTATAAATAAAGTGGTATTTATTTAATACTTCGTAGAATAGAATCTCTACATTCAGTTTGCCCGAAATGTATGCATCAGGTGGCCGCTTTGTTAAACTCTTGTCGATATTTTTCTGAGACTTGTTTCAAACGGGCCATTATCTCGTCCATTTCCGTATGAACGGAAATAATGCTTTACTATAAACACTTTTTCCTCAGTTGTGAGAACCATTTCAAGACGATTTTAACATCAGCGCAATGTTACAACTAATGACAAGCCAAATATGACAAATGCATATTGCAGGAGCAATTCCGCAGCACTCTAAATTTCGGTACAGTTTGTTTTGGCGAATATTGTAGTTGCAAAAATATAAAGTTTACAAATATCAAACTTTTCCAAACGTTCTACCATTGATTCTATACATTTTACAAATACAAAAACAAACAAAATAAATAGGAGATGATGGTGATGGGTCCTTCCCTGTATACTCTCACATGCCGACAGCAATGCAATTTTAATTTTTTTACTTCCTTGTACAAAGTAAAGGAAGTATTGTAATCGCGAAAAATTTCGGTTTTCAGATTTCAATGGAAATATCCATTTTGACCATGTCTGAATCCATTTTGACTAATTTCGTCGTGACGTCTGTACATACCTACATATCTCGCATAACTCAAAAACGGTAAGCCGTAGAAAGTTGAAATTTTGTACTTAGGACTGCTATAACATCTAGTTGTGCATCTCCCTTTTTGGTCATTACATAATTTCCAGAAATGGTACTTTATTTGAAGCATATAATAGATTTTAGCGAAAAACTATTTTAAAATGTAATCCAAAACTTTTCAAATTTGGTATATAAGATTTTTATGTCAATTGGAAAAATATAGTAGATTTTGGTTAAAACAGGCTAACAGGAAGTGATATATTACCTGAAGTTGTTAACAGTTTTTCTTGAATAAAATGGTTTCATTTTGATTTTAGAAACAAATGCCTTAAATAATAGTTTTAGCGAATTAGATTCTTCGTCTAGCACATCAAGTATTATTAAATTAGCCCTTTGTATAAGCGAGATATGTCAATTTAAAACTTATATACTTGTTGGTTTTTATAATGAAGCTTGCTATGGATTAGGACAAAAAATAACAAAATAGATGTTAATGTCAAATTACGTCAAATACGTCCAATTTTATAATTGGGTCTATACTTAATATTGGTCTTGCGTACAAGGAAGTCGTGTGGTGTCATCAGATTTTTTTCTCTTTACATACTTACCTTTTTTTAATGAATCCGAAATATAAAAACATTGCCTTCCAGAATTTAATGAATTTGAAAATTTTAATATATCTGAAAAAGTTTAAAATTATTCGTAATTTGATAACACTAATGTGTAACATATTAGGTAATTAATTGATGTAAGGTAAAACGTACAATTGTGCAACAAAATAATGTTTATTTTATAGGTACATATATCCATTATTTATTACAGTTATGTTCATATTTATAAACACTCGTAAAACTGTAAACGGTTTTATCCAGGAAAAACAAACGACACTGAAAGATAAATCGAAATGTAATTTGTCAAGTTTGAGTTTGTCAAAAATTGAAACGAGCCTACTAACTATATATTTAACATGATTAAGATAATACTGTAATATTTATTTATTCGCAAATTTTGAAAATAATAAAGCAAATAAAGTCGTGAAGAGTTAACTATATAGTAATTTTAGTGCTATATGAAAATTGTTGATATACAGTATTTATTTTGATCAGATTCGAACCCGCACTATAAGATAAGAACCATAATCGGCATATAATGTACTCACACGGCTCTTATAACATCGTGTTTATTAGACAATTTCTTAATGAGTAATAAATGACATGCGTTTCTCTACTCATAGCCTACTCCGTAAGTTTTTTTTTCTTTTTGAACTCTGTATATACTTTATACAGGATGTTGACGGTCAGGTACGAACATAGGGATTTAACATGAGATTTTAGTTTTTAGCAATTTACTGCTCTCCTGTTCATTTTACGGCAAAAACTATAAAGTGATAAGTATACAAGTATACGAATTTGTTTTTAAATTTTTTATTGTTTCTAGTTTCTTCACTATTTTAAAAAGATATTTCAAAAATTTCGGTTTATTATATTCGCCGTCAAATAAGTATAGACTGATTTTCAACTATTCCCCTTCTCCGCATCCTGTCCCTTGCCCTGCGGTGTCGCCGCGTCTTCATAACTTAGCGTTTTCAGCATTGCCCATGAATTGGCAATAGTGCAGAAATCTCCAGCCCAGACTTAATTTTTTATCAAGAGTACCTTTTTTGTGTATTTTTATATTGTATGTAATATTTTATAGGTAAATATGGAAAACAATTTAAAAGGTCAAAAAATAACGATAAAAAATCTTCATGACTCCCCCATTTGGCACATTCGTGCTGAATCATCCTGTATATAACGGACGAAGAAATAAAATAGCAAATAATTTTAATGTAGGATGCAATATCAAATCTGAAGGCAGCAATAAAGAGAATAAAATTTATTTTACGAAAAAATTGGTAACTTGCTAAATAGGAGATTCCAGACAAAAAAATTATTATACTTTTATTTATTCATCCATCATAATTATACACTTTAATATACAATGAACGAATTGTGCTTCATAATGGTTATTATTCGATAATTTCTTTATCATATTCGTTTTTAAAGCGGTAACATAAATTAAGATAAATTATTGATTGTTGAAGGAGTAACGGGATATTGAAATTTTTATGTAATAATTTTCTTATATGTATAGAATATAAAAACTTATTTTAATTTAAATTATTAATTGTAATTTTTTTAAAAATCATCAACCTTGATCACTGTGTGCGAAAAAGATAAAGACTTTAAATAAAAATATTTTTTGTAATACTTTTTTAGTACCTACATCCTTAAAAATTTGTAACTTTTTTCATGAATAATTCCCCTTTTTTAATAATGAAGAGGCTACGATAGCTTTTCTGGTAGATTTTTTGAAACAAGTAAAACGTTATTACATTTATTTGTGATTTAAAAAAAAATATTTTTTATAAAATTATAAATTTGATTTGCTCGGTTACACAACGTGCAAAATAAAATATGATTACTGATTTGGATGCAGAATTTAACTCCCTCCAAGAATTACACTTACCATAACTCCTAGGGTACGAGTACAATTATTGTAACGTGCGAGCACTGCCACTTTTTGCAAGCATCTAAGTTTGTTGATGACGTAATGGGCCCGTCCAAGTCATCGGCTTTTTAAAAATTACATATCGCATATGAATTTTGAATATAAATAAATGAAAACTAAATAAAAATTGCTATATATTTTGTATTTTTATACCTATAATAATGTAATTAATGTTTTTAGCGTAAAATGGTAGCCATGTTGTGACGTCAGCGTCATTACAGTAGTCCAGTTTCCCTGTGAAAATGTCACTATAAAGTGGACCATGCATATTTTGCTCATAAATTCGCGATTGGCTTTACACATACTCTAACAAACACATATCTAATATATCCGAGTAATTTTTTATTAAGATCAAATGAAAATTTACTTAAATAAATTTATATTATAATTTATGTTTTAATTATTGTAATCTCAATACTTGTAATTATAAATAGAAAATAGTTTAAATACTATTTTAATTATAATAATGGCACTATTATATTAAAGAAAGTCTTAACGTCACATTAATTAAAGCGAATAATTAACTTGATTATGAAAACGTGCAAAAATTATTAATTTTACTTACCTGGTTTTTATTTATGTATAATATGGTACTACCGAAGTTTTACATAAATATTTAACACTACTCCAATACCTATTCATGTAAGTAAATCAAATAACAAATATAATATATATATATATATATATATATATATATATATATATATATATATATATATATATATATATATATATATATATATATATATTTAAATGATAACTGTCTGGCTTACTTTATTAACATTAGCTTTTGATCACAGTTTGTAATGGATACGTATTTTATTCATGCAACATTTATTGTATATTGCCATATTATTGGTAACGTATGTAGGTTCTCTCTACTTATGACGAAGTGGCGCTAACGTCGGAACTTTCGCGCCAAAACTTTAATAATTATTTTAGGCGTTATTAAGCATAATTCCAAGAAAGCAAAAAATACGGAATTTCTATTTTTAAATTTTTCGTAACATAAAAAATTCAAAAAAAGTTGGACGGGCTTATTGTAGTGTGCAAGTGGCGAAGTATACTAAAGAGTCTTGGCCGGTTTAATTACTTCCGGTCGCCTGAAGTTTTTGTATTGCTATGCCCGAGAGCCAGTTATATAGATAGTAAGGTAGTTGGTGAGTTTAGTTGCATAGTATCGTGGTGGGCGTATGCAGTAGAGCGTCGAGAAGTTAGTGGTATATTGAGATAGCTGCAACTTTTAATAAAGTACTGAACGCATGACAGAAAACGTACTGACTGGCGGGAAGTTTAAATAACTTGATTTCAAAAATTGGATGGTAAATAAATGCATACTAAAAGTTTTTGTATAGTAGTTTATTTACAAAAAAAAATGCCTGAACAAAAAGTACATTAAGAAAAAAAATAAATAATAAAAGATAAATTTGATGAAAAATTAACAAAATATGTATTCAATTATAAAAATTGAATTAATAAAAATACTCGATAGTGTTGAATATTGGATAGCTAGAGTATATGGAGACAGTAACGGCGAGTGGAAGTGGATACTCTGCAATGGTGATGAAGAGTTGTGGCATATCGACCGTCGGTGATACTGGATCTGAAGTCAATTAGTAGAGTTGAGGAGAGTTCAGAAAGAGAGTTGAAAGGAGTGAATTCTGTTCGGGCAATTGAGTATACAGACGTTGTGAAAGTCAGTTAAATATACAGACACTGTGGAAGTCGAACAGTTCAATGTGATATGAATAAATAGTGACAAATAGTAATATAAATAAATAGTGACATAAATAGCGTGAAAATATATAGTCGTGTTAATTGTTTAAATAAATAACTTTGTGTTTAAGTAATTAATTATATTCATACCCTACGGTATTTTCAACAGACATTTAATTTTAAATGAATATTTAACCAACAAAAACATATCGAAATGACATGTTACATGAGATTTCTCATACTGCAACCTGAATTTCGATGTGCTTATATTTGATAAATGCGCATTTAAAATTAATGTCTGTTGATATTAGCATGGGTTATAGTTTTAAATTAGTATTTAATATTTGTTTAATCATAGTAATCGTCATTGTTATCTTTTTAATATTTATTAAGTGAAGTGGAAATAAAAATAAATATAATAGCAATTAAACAATTAAAATTAAGTGAATTAAAAGTAAGTGATCTTAAAGGAGAACTGGAAGAACGGGATTTGGAAACAAAAGGTGAAATCCTGATGATTACTTACTTGACCCATCCGACATTGTATATTTTTTAAAGAACAATTAGAAGAAAATTTTAGAAGATTAGAACAAAAATTACAAGAAAGTTCTAGAAGTTTGGAGCGAAGATTAAAAGAAAGTTCTAGAAAAGCGTAAGAAAATTTCGGAGCACTGGAAGAAGAGCTCTTGAAAAGTCGAAGAAGTTTCTGGAATTCTGGGGCAGAAACTCTGACAGGGTAGAGGAGAATTCTAGAGTTATGGAGCAAATGTTGGAGCGGAAGCTGGAGAAGACTTCTAGAAGAACTGAGGAACGCCTTTGGGAGTTTGGGGCTGACATGGATCGTGTGGTTCGTCTTTCACATCATGCGGCTCCTGACAGCGATTTGGAGTGCCTGGCCACGCAAGCACTCATCTACTCAGTTCAAGATAGTAAAACTCAGCAAGTACTGCGCTTAGCTCGCCTAAAACTATAGTTGACGCATTGTCATATGTAGTCGATTATGAAGCTGCCAAACCAGGTTCGCGTAACCCATTGTGAGTGTAAAATATTTATGCTGAGAGCAATAAAAACACCGAAGCCCTAGATGAGAAGGTGCGATGAATTACAGGCGCAGTGTTTACTAGAAGAAAGAAACTCCGCTGTTACAAAAGAAGGAGAAATAGAAAAAGAAAGAGATCACTACAGAGTACGAGAGCGTGTTATGCAAGAAATTAAAGAAGAAATCAAGGAAGACATTTTAGAGGTAACGAAAGAATATATTGATGTCAAGGATGAATATAAAGAAAGTATGGACAATGAAGATGAACTGGAATTCAAGCAAGACCATGTAGAAGAGGAAGAGGAAAACCAACCGGAAATGAATAGTTCTCAGGCGGGCAATTGCGATTACAATCTAAGTAGCTTCAAAACGGAGCCGGAAGGTAGCGAGGAAGACGCGCGCTTGGCGAGTCGAATGGGCAGTTTAAATGAAAAACGGAAACTCTAGTTAGATGATGATAACTCTCATCACAAGGAAGAAAGTCAAGAAGAAGAAGAAGAAGCCCAATAAGAAAGAGTTGAAAAATGCGGCAGTGAAGTAGGATGACACCGGAAGTCCTAAGAAGCGTATGAAGAAGGAAGAAGAGGTACAAGATGCTCGACCATGACCATACAACCAAGGACGTATTCAACATCTTCTTGAAGGACTGGCGCAAGAGAGAGAGAGAGAGAGAGAGAGTGAGAGAGAGAGAGGAATCCACCATTACTGATCTGAAGAAGTGTAACTTCAAGCAGATGCGCTCGTACTTCAGGGAAGATGCAGAGAAAAATAGGAACAGAACAAATGAAGAGAATCTTGAGTTGAAGAAGAAAAAGAAGAATGAAGAGTATGGGTTCTGTACCATTGATGGATGCTCTCACCGCTAAGATCTTCTGTATGTATAACGCTACGTGGCCAAAGAGAACTGAAATGGACCATCGACTGCCACGTTTTTAAGACTTCTAAAAACGACATTGTTAATGTTCCGGGCCGAAACAGCTTTAAGGAGAGGGTAGTGTAACGTGCGAGCACCGACGCTCTTACCAAGCGTATAAGTTAGTCGATAATGTAATTGTCGCATGCAAGTGGCGAAGTAAACAAACGTGTCTCGACCAGTTTAATTACTTCCGGTCGCCTAAAGCTTTTGTTTTCGATGTTATTAACGGGTGAAATGTTCGAGAGCTCTCCAGGAGGTAATGGCAGCTATATAAAAGGGACGGAACCAGTTACATAGACAGTCAATAAGGCAGTTGGTAAGTTTAGTAGCATAGCAGTATCGTGGTGAGCATATAAAGTATAGTGTCGAGGGGAGTACTCGGGACGTTACTAGTATACTGGGATAGCTGTGGAAGTGAATACTCGCTAGTGTTGAGGAAGTATTGCGAGAATACAGGGACAGTAACGGCGAGTGGAAGTGGATACTCGGCAGTGATGTTGAAGCGTTGTGGTATATGGACCGACGGTGATACTGAATCCTAAGTCAATTAGTAGGCTTAAAGAGAGTTTAGAAAGAGTTGAAAAGAGTGAATTCCGTCCGGGCAGTTGAGTATATAGACGCTGTGGAAGCCAGTTGACTATACAGACGCTGCGGAGATCGGAAAGTTAAATGTGGTATAATGACATAAATCGTGATGTAAATAAATAGGGACTTAAATAACGTGAAAATAAAAAGTGTTATTTGTTAAAATACATTAATAATCTTAGTGTTTAAGTAATTAAATATATTCTTAGTCTTAAGTTAGTATTTTATATTTGTTTAACCACAGTAATCGTCATTGCTATTGTTATTACCTTGTTAATATTTATTTTTTGTTTAATATAAAAATCTATTTTAATTAATAACATTTCTCAATTTTTACACTTCACCCTTATAAATAAAACATTATTATTATTTGAATTTACTTATAAATACCCTTTTTTTATAAACGTGAATAGTACTTATTTATTTGACTTTTATGAACACTTTCACCTATTTATTCAAATATTATGAATAAGCAGACAATCTACATATATCTATATAACATTTAATTATGACCTATTAGTTTGAATTATTTATGACACTAGTACATAGATAGCAACATTTATGTGATTCTTTCAGTTACAAAAATCTGATGTGGCCAGCATATTACCTTCCGTCAGTTCTATGTACAAATTCAATACAGAAAATTCCTTTTAAAAGATTTTTCCGACAGTTGTATGTATTTTATACAAATTCCATACAGAAAGATTCTAGAAAAAGATCATATATTTCCAGTAAAATTATAACATAAACATACTAGAGGCGTTTTTATTCAGACCGGTTACCTTCGGTTACATGGTAACCGCATTTAATTCAGCATACCGGTTACTTGCGGTTACGTCAAACATGTAATCGCGGTATACTGGGCGGTTACATAGGTTACTATTGCTATCCTTTTCTAGCTGTCAAAACGCTGACGTTTTCGCAGTTAGACAACTTTCAGTGAAAGTAAAAATGGAATCTTTGACATTTTTTGTCAACTTATTTTGTATTAGATCAATACGCTTTAAATGAAATGTATTACGTTATGAACAAGATAAATATTTGATGAATAGCAAATAATTAATTTGACAGAAACGTCTATAATAACCTGGCATTTTTTATTCACACCGGTTACGTGCGGTTAACCATATGTAACCTGGTTTTATGAATAAAAACGCCTTATGTCAATTTTACTCGACACTGATATCTTTCAATCAGAATTTTCTTAAAAAAATAGTTATAGCATAGTTGGCTAACTCATGAAATTTGATTTCTTTATAATTATTTAACTCTACTGCATTTTATGCTTCATATTAAACGGAAATAAAATAGTTTAGAGAATAAACAATTTTTTTATAATTATAACATTAAATGTGAAAAAATTATATTTATCATCTTAATAAGGGAGGGTACTTCCGGTTGACCAATTATAATCAAAATCTAATCAGATCTTCATATGGATGTAAAGAAGAAAGAATTATAATTTTTGGATTTGTAGTATTATCGAAGAAGAATTTTTGTCACACACACACACGCACGCGCACCCACACACACATACCTACACACGCAGACATCATCGTAAAATAGTAAAATCGTATTCTAGGGACCCTAAAACGTGCTAATTGATTAAAAACTCATTACTGAATTTTTTGACCAAAGACCTTCCTTCCCTAAAGGTGACGGAAGAAATTTAAACCCCTAGTTACTTCGTCGTTCAAACGTTGGAACGCTTGCGCGTTATTCCTTAGACTAAACGCTATAATAGTATATTCGAAAAGTCCGTAAGGTGTTGCGAGCAGGGTTGTGCGTCTACGCGTAATCTATGATAGATTACTTACATGCGTAAACAACGTAATAATGATGTCAAATGTAGACAATGCGTAGAGAATATAATTTATGTAAACTTAATATATTGGCGAAAAAATTCAAAGTGGGTGACGTCTGGCGGCAGATTTGTGAACTAGAGGAATAAGGAAAGGTTGATAGCATACATCGAAAAGTATGTAATTTTAAACAGGTTTAATTTATATTTGTTGTAAAAGAAAGTTAGATATATAGTGTATACTACATTTTCATGTTTAAATAATGATCAGTAACTGCCATAGATACTGCTCAGTGCCACAATGGAGCAATTATAAGTCAAAAAGTGTAAGTTTACACTATATCCCAAGTGACAAAATATGATCTTGAAATTTTCTTCCCTTATAGTTTTGACGTCTCCAATCGGTTCTATTTTTTTCTTTTTTAAAACAATATGATAAAATTCTTCTAATAATAATAATAGCCAAACTATACTGTTTATCATCCTTTTTAATAAGTTTTCTCCTTACTTTGTTCCAAATCTGTACAGTTTAATTTTCTATTTCTGCTACTCTGTAATACACAAACCCGTAAACAAATAAATTAATAGCATAATAATAACAATGATAACATTTGTTGTAAAATAATAAATATAGTTTTGATTTTTACTATCCTGTTTATATGCAACAAAATTGCAACAATATGTTTGCATTTGCCTCTCAATTCTGCTCTACAACTAAATTTGCTTTCCAGTAATTTATATTCTTATTTAATAAAATTTTAATCATATTAGGATCTCCACTCAAATGACTGGTTTTTAAATAAGATCCCAGTATTGTACCTGGTCCATAATCTTTTATTCCTCAAAGCAATACATGTCCAGCCTTAAAAACTGTTTCGCCTTCCTTTATAGGACGTGCAGAAGCAATGTATTCAGAAATATCACTTAACTTTATGTTAATTTTCTCCATATCAACTACTTTACACTTTGAAATGCATATTGCCAGCAATAAGGAATGAGGGAACTCTCCTTATTCCTCCGCCATCTTGCTACCGTCCGGCCTGCTATCTATAGTTCAGTTTTTTCGCCAATAATGCACATGCGCACTAGCGAAATACACCTGATTTCTCACTTAACCTGACAGTCCAGTGTAAGTGATTAAAATGGGAGACAGGAAAGCAAACAACAATTTTAAAAAGTTAAATTTGACTTGAAGCATGTAAAAGACAAATACAAAGCACTATGCTTGTTTAAAAATATCAAAATGCATCTCGAATCCTATAAAGGTAAATAAACTAATTGTCTTAAATTAGCCAATAATTTTGTTTTTAATTAGAGTATTTTCAATTTTTGTTTTTATTTTTGTTACCTACAATAATAGTTAGCAGCCCACCAGAAATGATTCCCAGTCCAACAACTAGTGTCATCTGTTGCTTAGAACGTAAAATACTAACTTGCTTCACTGTTCAATAAAATGACATCGTATGCTACTTTCAACAGCTCATTCATATATACCTTATAAATCATTCAGTAATAACAATATTTTTTGTCGTTTTTAAGCAAAACAATATATAATAATTATATTGATTTTTTATCCATTGGTATTTGATTGTAAGCTTTAACAAAGTCTAATTTTGAATAAATTTTAGTATTTTGTAGATTGTATGTGAAATCTTGTAAATGTGGAAGTAGTTATCTCTCTGGAATTGTTTGGGCATTAAGAGCTCTATAATCTCCACAAGAATGATATTCGCCTGACTTTTTTGAACTAATGGTGAAGCCCAACAGTCTCGCAAAAGTGGGTAATCCGCTGTGAGTATTTTATGTTTGATGGGATGTTTAATTTGATGGTTGACGTTTAGATTGTCAGTTAATGATGGATGTTGTGACAGTACGTCAGTGAAAGACTTGAATGATTGTAATTTTGTATTGGAATAAATTTCATTTATGTATTTGCGTAAGGGACACAGGGATACATTTCTAAAACACGTTTTGAAGAAGAATCAATAAGTAACATTAAATGGGATAAAACATCTGCTCCTAATATTGAATGTTTTACATTTGCAACAATAAATTTCTAAGTGAAAGGTCTAGAAAAACCATAAGTATAAATATTTGAGTTACTAGCAGCACGTAAGAAAATACTAGTTGACTTTTGTTTGGAATTTGACAAATTTGCGATGACACTCACCTCTGCATCGGTGTCGATAATAAATCTGCATCCTGAACTTTAGTTCATTAGAAATAAAAGATTTGAATCTTATGTGTAGCAGGGTTACTAGAAATAAAAGGTATATAAATTTGTTGAAACGAACTTGTATGGTATGTATTTACATTATGATGTTTCAATGAAAAATCCCATGAGCAGGGTTTAACGCATTTTTTCGCTTTGGATTTATAAACCTGATGATACCAGCAGAGCGATGATTGTAAAACTGAACTATTCATTTGACTTCGTGTGTCAGTTGCTGGAGTGAAATGTTGTTCTTTGCCACTTCTGACATTGAAGGTTTTAGAATGCTTGAAATCTGGTCTGCTATTTCTGTTTTTTTCGTTTAAAGTAGAATTAACTTGTAAAACAAGTATAGCTTGAGTGCTTGTGGGTAACTTTTTTTATAAATAATTCTTCAGGAATTAACTGTCAATAAAATATGATTTATAACGAATTCTAATTAATTAATTAGTTATATAATAAATATACAACACAAGAGCCGCAAAATTTGTGACGGTTTCTTATCTCCATCCGAAGTAACGCTAAACAACTTAATTTTCTTTGTCAGAATTACGAACTCGACGAATTAATTCAGCCTTAAGTGTGGAATAAGGAAGATCATCCGGACGTGCAATGATAATGTCTCATTTCATTTGCGTAGTTGGGATTTAATGGTCTAATGAGTTTCCTGAATTTTATCATTTCAGACGTTATACGGTGCGAGATGAAAATCCCTTCTAGCTGTGCGAATCATTACTCCGGATTTGCTGGCCAAAATTCAGGAATCTTAAAGAATGTGTAGACGGCAAATATGTCCGCAAATTAATTGAGATTAGCAACGCACAAGAGCGCGCGAATGTGTACCGCACCCGCCAGTCATATCAGTTTAGCGAACTGCCAACTGTAAAGTGATATAACAATTGCCAGTGCCAAGATTTGTAGTGAGAAAGTTGCTACAAAACATACAAAAATTCGCATAAACACAAAATATGGAAATATAGTAGATTTTGCTACTATATACACTTTTTTTTCAATAGGAGATAATCACTGAACTCAATATACTATCGGAATGCGCAGTCAGCCTCATATTGTGAGAAAAGAGAAAGTATGACGTGGGGTTTTTCCGTCTTTGTTTTATACATCCTGCCTGTTATTTTTATTGACAAATGTCAAATAGTTAATGTCCTTAGTGGAAATTCAATACTGTTATTTTTATTCTTATCTTCGACGTTAAGGAATATTACTTCCAATTTCTCTCAAAAACCTAAAAAATATTATATATAAGTGCCTACATTTTGAAATGAATTTCTATAAGTTGAAGTATAAATTTGATTACACGAAGAAAGAAATATTCAAAAATGGACTCTATTCGGATTTACGACTATTTATGCAATAACTTTATTATGACTTTAATTTTATATTAATTTTTTGACATTGACATGTGGGGTTATTATAATTTTGTTTTATTTTTATTTAATTTTTATACAAAATATAGGGCTTGTGTGCCTGTGCTTAAGGCTCGGGCCACACTATGCGTTTTGGCGGGTCCGGTAAAACCGCATCCGGTTAAACGGGATGAATCATACAGCGCCCACACATATCCCGCAAAACAGCAGCACTGACAACTCGATTCTATTAAAAAAACAACCGAAATATTTTAAAAGTAGTTGGTCAGTTGGTAGTCTGTGAGACAGACAAATAAGTACATAAATAAATAAGTTAATAATGGTCCGTATATGTAGATATGATTTCAAAAATTAAACTTATTTGCGAAATTGAAGCTGCTGGTTTGCTTCGCGAGCCGGTAAAACACCAATATTGGGTTCATCCATTCAATTCTGAAAGAGTGAAGTGAAAGATTCCCAATTTTTTTTCGGAAATATACGAAAGTATAATGATAAATTTTTTGAGTACTATCGTACGTCATTACTACCCTTTTCCCATAAGGCAGGGTACCCTTCAACATAATAAATAAATTTATCTGTGTCAAACATATTATTTGTCATAGATATTTATTGACAATGACAAATACACACTTGATGTTCCGCATTCCTCTCAATTTTTATATTATGTTGTATAAATATCAACTGCAGCTGTGGTAAAAACCGGACAAATGTGAACGCTCGCATTATCTTCAATGAGTTGTAGTTGACATGCGGCAAATTTACCGTCCGGTCAAACCGCAACATGCTGCGGTAGAATCCGGTAACCGGACCGCAACCGCATAGGTGTGGACGCCTTCATTTAAAATAATAAGTTGTTGTTTTCCCGTTAAACCGGTTCCGCCAAAACGCATAGTGTGGCCCGAGCCTAAAGGAGAGAAAACCCCCGTGTTGCTATCGCTCTCGGTCTGTTGTGTTACTATAGAAATCTCGCATAATGGCGCATTCCAGTAATATAATATTGAGATTAGCGGAGATAATACATAGATTTTATTTTAAAATGCAACATATAGTTAAACACTTCCATGGTTACACACTACTGTCACAAAATGATAGCAAAGTAATATTAGTACATTTTAAGATGCAACATTATAAATAGTATTGCAGCACAGGAGATACCTCCAGAATACATCACAAATGGTGTTAATTCTTTCTACGACCGACTAGGATATTGTCTCAGTATGAAAGGAGGTATTTTTGAACATTTATTACATTAAAATTATGAATTCTTGTAAGCCAAAGTTTGTTAAGATGTGCTACATTAAAACTTTGATTTTTTGTTAATTGTATGTGAGCCAATTTTTTGGTAAATTAGTATTGATAATACATAATTACAAATTTGTCAAATATTACAATGCTGTCATTTTTTGACAGTAGTGTGTAACTATGAAAGTGATTGACCATTTATTGCATGTTAAAATAAATTCCGTGTGGATGGAGGTTCAATATAGTAGACTATTAAAAATAATAGATCTGGCAAGCCTAGATCACGACTTTATTTATTTCAGTTATAAAAAGTGAATGTTTATATTTATATCAAAACATTTTAATCCTAGATACAAAACATACTAGGATTGCTACATAAAAAGTCTCTACAAGGCCCGCTAAAGTAATTATAATTTACCTTGGCAGTGAATTTGCATATTTTTTAACATACCTACGTATATAAATTATTGTCATGTGGGATTAAATATAGTAAAATGAAAACGGAAACTTTATATACTGTATTACTCAATAAATAATTTATGGGACAACAGAGTTTAATGAATAATTTAATAGTGAAAGTTTTATGACTTATTGATTTCTACTTTTACGCTGTCAAATCTTTTATCAGTATACGTCAAAATATTTTAAAAATAACATTTAAGAAGTACATACAATATATAAAAATATTTAGTTCAATTTACAAGTATGTAACTAATATCTTGAAATGTAGCACTGCATTAATATTTGCACGTTTTCTTTGTTGATTACAAACAATAAAATATTAAAACATTAGACATACTTGAACATTTGTTTACATATGCATGCCGTCGTCGTTTCACTTCATTTGATGGTTTAACATCCAAATGTGAAATGTTTACACGTATACATCTAATTGAGACAATTATTTAGAATATTGAAATTGAAAATGCAACGATCGGTTTCACGTTGAGAAGAAAAAAGAAGGTACATAAATTATTAGTAAGCTGAGTTTTTCAAAATTAGATCACTTCTCTGCTATATCCTAAATAAAACATGCCTACATATTACAATTTTTATTCACATCTATGAAAAAAATTGAAACTTATTAGGCGAATGTAATAAAATGAACACCAAGAAAAATTATGCTATTTAAAGATAACTCGTTGAATAATTATTGCTTTTTAAGAGAACGGAAAATTGTTTTTTTTTAAATATTAATTAAAGTAGAGAAACATGAAAAGGACGAGACAGATGGAAACATGAGAATGTAAAAACATAGTTTTGAAGAGAATTAAAATAAAACACACGTGCAAAAGTTTAGAACTTTACTTTCTTTTCAACAAAAATTACAATAAAGCGCGTTATAACGAAAGAATATTTATTTTGTCCCCTAAGAGATTACTTTGTCGCGTTGGAAGTATATATCCTTTATTTTATTGCTCAAAAATAATTACATTCATTGTTAATAGAATTAGTATAAAACAATACTTATTTTGAAAGTAGGTATATGAACAAACCTTACCTTATTGTTATTATACAAATTTTTTGATTTATGAATTTAAATGCATTCACTCTTTTTAACTTTTTTAAATGTAATAAAAATACCTACTTTCTACAATAAAATAAATGGAAAAAGCATTTTTAATGAGGGTACAAAAATTAATATAAATAAGAGTTTTACTCACTTGAATGAGTTTTTTAACTGGTTAATCTATGACAATCCGGTTAAATAAAGGGTAAATCGGTTTATGAACAAAAACAAATCGGCCTTAAATGATATATTTATTATTAACAGAGTGTTGTGTCAAAAAATCAACCAGTTCTCCCTATGTGTGTAACAAAGCAGCCAGAGCTGGGCATATTTCTTGCAAATTGTAATTGCAGTACTATTACATTATTTTTTAAAAAAGGATCAAAATTACGAATTACACATAACTTTTTTAAATTGTGATAAAAGTAATGTAATTACCATTACAATTTTTATTTGAAATGCCATTATACATTACATATGAGTGGAATTTGATTTTGTTGTTTACGACTTTTATGTATATATATATATATATATATATATATATATATATATATATATATGTGTGTAATTAAAGTATTTAAAGAAAAAATACCAGTGTTTTAAAAACTAACAGCTAGTTGATTAATGTGATTATGATGATAGTAATGTGTATGTCTTTGAATTTAAAATACAATGGTGCTGATGCTATTTACCACAAGATAAAAAAACAAAGTAAATATTAAGTACCTTTAAATAAATGAATTGTAAAATTTGTCGTGATTCTCAAACTTAGTACCCGATAATATTAACTTGTGATGAATTTAATATGCTAGAAGTTAAAAGTAAAATCATCAAAGAATATCATTCGATTTATTTAAAAAGTAATATTATTTAAAAACTTATGTTGTATCCATAATACGTGTTTAACATTTAACTAGTTATGAAGAATGGTACCTAGCAAAGGCTCTTGTTCGTACAAAATCGTTTACAATCCGATAAGTCGAACAAGTTATTTCTTATCTGGAATATGCGCATGCGTAGCAATTGTAATGTACAATTATAAACTATTTTGAAAAAGTAATGCAATACATTACAAATTACTAATGAAAATTAGAATAAAAAGTAATAAAATTATATAATCAGTAAGTTTATGTCGAAGTCCTTAATCGGATTTCTTATCAAATCGAATTTAAATAAATCCTAAATCTTGACTGTTTATACGTGAAAAATTTAAAGCGATCAAGTACATTCGAATTTATTTTAGATTTATTTGGATTTATTACTGACACTGTTGGCATAGCAGCATGATGGAATGCGTAAAATATTATTTACTAGTATTAATTTTGACTTTTGACAAATTTGACTTCACATTTACTTGGATTTTTTATCTAAAATTTACTTAGATTTTTCATCTATAAAACATTTATTTTTCTTTCCTGGATTAATTTCAAAATACATTATTGTTTCGTCCACGGATTTCTCATTACTCTTCTAATAATTATACAAACTTATCGTTGACATATTATAAATGCTAAACAATGAAAGATGAATAAATTATTCTACGATTTTTTCATTGTTTCAGTATCTTATATTGAGTTTTCTGTTATATCGACGTTTATCTCGCGAAAGTAAATCGGATATATATATATATATATATATATATATATATATATATATATATATATATATATATATATATATATATATATAAATCTCGTTGGTAAGTCGATTTAGAATTCGATTCTATATCCAATTCTGATCGTTTACATCGTTTTCTTAAATACGATTTCTAATCCTAAATCCACTTAAATCCGATTAAGGACGTCGATATAAACATACTCCATGTCATTACTTGTAATACATTACAGCCCACCTCTGAAAGCAACGGAGATTAAAAAACAGTGTAGAAGAATACCAAACAAACAGTGAATATGCAGAAAATTTATATTTGAATAACATTATCCCATAATATTATTTGTTGAAAATATTTGCAGCAAGTACTTCTAGTAAACAATATAAAAAAAACAGTCGATCGTCGTAGTCACGGTGTCTCTAGACTCCTATTTCTATTATCTATTGCAACATTAATATTTCTTTTCCTTATTACTAGTTACAAGAAATTATAAAAAAAAACTTAATAATTCTGGATGGATATCGTAATTTTATAACCAAACTAAAAAATCAAGCAAGAATGACTGGTAAAGATAGTGTATGTTTTTATGTAAGATTGTCAACATTAGTACCTATATCTTTATTTATTTTTTGAAAAGTTTTTTTTTTAGATATCGTAAGCAATATATGTAAATTAAAAGCAAAACCTTAGTTGTACAGTCTAATATTGTGTATATTAAGAACATGACATCTAAACTTTTCTTACTACGATTTATTTTTAAAATATTTTTTTTCTGGTTTAATCAATTTTGGTTAGGATATGATTACTTCAAGACAATACTTTTTACGTAATTTTCACCTCTTTTACTAATTTGGGTGCTGCCTCCGGGTAAAGTGTCAGTTAATTTAACTGCCAGATAAAATAAAAATATTGCATCATATAATTGTGTAATTTTGTCAATTTACGCTCTAATATTGATGCGTTATTCTTATTTTATTTGGCAGTTAAATTAGCTGGCACTTTACCATCAGGAGATTGAAGTACCGGCCCTAAATCGTATAAAGTTACAGATAATTTAATTTAACTTGCCTGGAACATTAATAGGAATAAGAAATATGATTAATTTCATTGATATTTTGCATAGTATAACATAACTTTTAGACCCCAGACATGTCAACGGCGTCTACGTCCGTTACTTCAACCCCTAGTACTCCAATCACAGATAGTTACGAGATCGTTCCGATTAAAAATGAGGACACAGAGCGGTGTTTGCATATCCTTCGCCGGTTTTTATACCGTGATGGGCCACTTAACGTGGAATAGAATTTGCTGGAGACGGACGAGGATACGTGCCAGGACTTGGAGAACTTTTCCACCAAGTCCATTCACGAGGGTATGTCGCTCATGGCCGTCACCCTTGCAGGTGACATCGTGGGGCTCTGCCTCAACGGTATCCTCAGCAGAGATGATCCTGCTGAAAAAGAGTTCCTCTGTATTAGCACGCTATCAGTCTCGCTGCACCACTAAATCTCGTTCGATCCAAAATAGCAATTATTTGTATTATTCAGTACGCTTGCTTAACTTTGCTAATCACACCGTCTGGAATTCGAGCAATGTGTAAACAGCTGAGTAATAAGTAAAAGCGAGCGTTACAGACACGTAAGACTATTCATATGGTTTGTAGCAGAGATAATGTCCGTGTGATCAGAGAGAGAGATCCGCATGATCTTCCGAGACCCTCAAAGTCTCACACTAACGAACAGTGTATCGCAACGTCAGGTCCGCATGACCTTATGGGGATCCGCATGATCCCCGAGACCCTCGAGGCCTCACACTAACGAGTAGTGTATCGCAACGTAAGGTCCGCATGATCCCCGAGACCCTCGAGGCCTCACACTAACGAGTAGTGTATCGCAACGTAAGGTCCGCATGACCTTGTGGGGATCCGCATGATCCCCGAGACCCTCGAGGCCTCACAATAACGAGTAGTGTATCGCAACGTAAGGTCCGCATGACCTTGTGGGGATCCGCATGATCCCCGAGACCCTCGAGGCCTCACACTAACGAGTAGTGTATCGCAACGTAAGGTCCGCATGACCTTGTGGGGATCCGCATGATCCCCGAGACCCTCGAGGCCTCACACTAACGAGTAGTGTATCGCAACGTAAGGTCCGCATGACCTTGTGGGGATCCGCATGATCCCCGAGACCCTCGAGGCCTCACACTAACGAGTAGTGTATCGCAACGTAAGGTCCGCATGACCTTGTGGGGATCCGCATGATCCCCGAGACCCTCGAGGCCTCACAATAACGAGTAGTGTATCGCAACGTAAGGTCCGCATGACCTTGTGGGGATCCGCATGATCCCCGAGACCCTCGAGGCCTCACACTAACGAGTAGTGTATCGCAACGTAAGGTCCGCATGACCTTGTGGGGATCCGCATGATCCCCGAGACCCTCGAGGCCTCACACTAACGAGTAGTGTATCGCAACGTAAGGTCCGCATGGCCTTGTGGGGATCCGCATGATCCCCGAGACCCTCGAGGCCTCACACTAACGAGTAGTGTATCGCAACGTAAGGTCCGCATGACCTTGTGGGGATCCGCATGATCCCCGAGACCCTCGAGGCCTCACACTAACGAGTAGTGTATCGCAACGTAAGGTCCGCATGACCTTGTGGGGATCCGCATGATCCCCGAGACCTTCGAGGCCTCACACTAACGAGTAGTGTATCGCAACGTAAGGTCCGCATGACCTTGTGGGGATCCGCATGATCCCCGAGACCCTCTAGGCCTCGCACTAACGAGTAGTGTATCGCAACGTAAGGTCCGCATGACCTTGTGGGGATCCGCATGATCCCCGAGACCCTCGAGGCCTCACACTAACGAGTAGTGTATCGCAACGTTGCGATACACTACTCGTTAGTGTGAGGCCTCGAGGGTCGCGGGGATCATGCGGATGTGGGGATCCGCATGATCCCCGAGACCCTCGAGGCCTCACACTAACGAGTAGTGTATAAATAAACCTAAAAGTTTAATGCTGAAAAATGTAAATATAACCTGAAAATAAATAAGGTTAAGAATGTCACCTAGAGTACGAATAATTCCGCACAGGAACATATTTTGTCACAGTAAATACAAAGCATAGTCACTGCGATGGTTTCACTACGAACACCAGCAATCAACTGCCGATATATTGTCTTAATCACCTGAAATAGGGTTGTATAATCGTTCAGAACAGCAATTAGTCAGTATTAGTTAGTATTATTATCGCATTGTATTTATTTACACAAAGAATTTAAATGTAATTTTTAAATCACATAATACATTATACTTGTTTATACGATACCGCTAACACCTGTGAGAATAAAAAGTTTACCAAGATTCTCAATTTGCTAGATACGGTGGACAAAAATGCCGATGTGTTCGGCCAGTTTCCAGATGTAAATAAAATGCTCACTGTGAAGATTCTCTCAGTGGATGGGTCCTGGAGAGGAAGAGGTATCGCCAAGGTGTTGATGGATCGTAGTATGTATGTTCTAAAAGAAAAACTACATTAGGCACCTATTTTTAATTATCCAAGAAAGGTTATTTTTAACAAATTTGTTTTTTTGAAATTTTAATTTAATTTTGCAATATATACCTATATACTTTTCTAGAATAGTAAACTTATCAATTTTGATGTTGATATATTATGGATTTCTAAGCAAATCCAGAATAAAATAGTCTGTCTAAAGTAAATATTTGCTATTTATAATAATACATATATTATATTGGCCAGTACATTACCTTCCGTCAATTCTATGCATTTTAGTGGTATTTTGTACAAATTCCACACAGAAAGTATTTCCAGTAGATTACTTTCAGTAAGTTGTATGCATTTTGTACAAATTCTATACACTAAGAGATTCTATATATTTCCAGTAAAATTATAACAAAACATACTATGTCAATTACACGTGACACTGACATTTGTCACTCAATCTTCTTAATAAAGTATGTTTCCATGTTTGTAGGACAGCTGGCTGCTTTAAGAAATTTAATTTCTTCATTATTACTTTCTTGTACATAGTAAAGGAAGTATTGTAATCGCGAAAAATTTCGGTTCAGTTGCAATGTTTAGGATTTCTTCCCACGATGGTGGTCTTGGGCTTGCTAGCTTGCTTATTTTCATCTCCTCAGGTCCGACGACAAACGTAGCCATGTGGGCTCATCAATAATAACGTCCTGTAATGTAGCAGAATCACGAACTACTGAAAAACAAATACAAAATTGTTTTCGATGATCGCTACGCTACGACCTGAATTTGGCCACAGCTGTAAATACTGGCGTTTTCAAGTCCCATATACACTTCATTGTTTGGTTTAACCGGTAATTGTTTGAACTTTGCAACTCTCTCGCGAACAATATTTACAGAGTTTCCGGTGTCGACCAAAGCAAAGAATTCGTATTCCTTCATTCAGATTTTGATGGTGCACGGGGGTTTGGTCATGTGCGTTGCGTTTACAACATTGGTTTCTTTTTAGCTGATACCTTGTTTTGGTAGCTAATACCTTGTTTTGTTGCATTTAAAAATAAACTCCTTGTGCTCTCTTCCCCTCAGATCAACTTGCTGAAGAGTGCCCCAGTTGTTTACAGTTTTAATACTTTACTTGCGTCACATAGTTGTTTTTGTTAATTCTCTAAGGCTTGTCTGATTTCTTCACAGTTTTTGTTGTGGGAACTACTGGATTGGATACTGTTAATTCGTTTGCATATGATTTCATTGCGACAAATAAATCCTTTGTTGCCGTGAAGTTTTGACTCTTCAACTATTTAATACATCGAATAATGTACAGTAGGTATTGAATCTTCAGTCGTCACACCGAGTTTGTTGAGTAGCTTCAATTTGTCGTGGAAATACTCTTCAATATTCCCATATTTTTACCACTTCCTAGTCTGCATTTTGTCAAGTGGGCATAGTCAATCAATTACTGATTTAAATGTTATTTTTATATTTTTTTTCAACTCTCACCATGGTAAATTTACAAGAGCAGCCTGGGAAACGTACCAATTTCTAGCACGCTAAGTTAACTTATTTATAAATCGCAATAGTCGAATCACCTAAATTATTATTTTGTTGCAAAATCTCAATTCTTTTTAGCCAGTAGGCCAGTTTTTAATATCTTCTTCAAAATCGCCAGTAAATTGATGAATTTGTTCACTAACGCTTGCATTTCTTCTGGTGTTAGAACAATTGCTTGTGCAGCAACATTTTCATTTGTGTTTCCAGGATTGTTCAGATTTTGTTCTGAGTTGTTTCCGTTCTCGATCATGTTCATAATCAATTTTCACTTCACTATATCTTTTCTGTTTCTAACGAAATATTTTTCACTTTTTTACGTTCGTGGACTTAAATTACTGATCTCACTTCTGCTTCCGTAGAATGAGCCGTGATTGTCAGGATTGTTTCAAATAAAACACTTTTATTTAGATCATTTATAATGTCATGTATTTATTCTTCTCCGCGTCCGATTTACACACACTCTTCCATCTCTCGTAAAACTTATCAACCAACATTCCGCGCCAAATTTAAAAACCATTTGGTTATATTACACATGTTATGAGACATATCATGTATTATCTGAATAGTTGTACAACTGGATCTTGATTACCACATTTTAGGAAATATAGAAATTTATTATTTCTCAATACCTTCTCCTAATTCCTAAATTAGGTATTCATTTTAATTTCTAACATGTTAACAAATTTCTGATTTTACTAATGGACACTTAACATCGTAACAAGGAATTTAGAAAAGTATACAACTACACTTTGAACATTATGTTCGTTTTAAATTTTCAAATGTTATAGTATACAAAGGTTTTGTCAAAATGTCTGCTAACTGTTCATCAGTTTAAAAATAATCTACTGTTAACAAATTATCTTTTACTTTCTAATTAATATAATGATATCGCACGTCTATGCGGTTACTTTGCTTGCTGAATTGACCGTGCTTTATTAACTTGATGGCACTCTGATTATCAGCTTTTAATTTAACTTTATCAGTTCATCAATTACTGACTGCAAGTAGAATATTTCCTTGTTTTTGACAACTTCGCGTTCTTTACCTCTTTTTTGGTCTTGATTTCCTTTTTGTCTTTATTTATATCAGATTCATATATGAATACATATTTTTCTATTTTGAACTTCTTCTTTATGTCTCTTTGCTTGTTACTTTCGCGTGTTTTTACTTCTTTCTGAATTTTGATGTTCTTTTTATTTCCATCTTTATTTACCTCAAATAGAATGGATTTAAAAAAAATGATTTAAATCAAGCAAAGAAATTGTAAAAAGAATACTTGCCGGCGGTATTTGGACCCGCAACCTCAACATTTGTATTGTTGTGTGCTACCAACTAGCTATAAGTATCTATAGAGTGGCGAATGAGCGCTGCTTGCCGTACACAATTGAACGCCATCTTTCATATAACTGGCACTGCTGGTGACAGCCCAGCAGTAATATTTTTGAATTACTTTCAATCAATTAATTTAATTATTATGTTACATTTATAAAAATAAATAATAAAATATTATGGTAAAAAGTTTTATTATGACATATACGTACAAGTATACGTATACGAGTACATAATATAAATTCCAATATAAAATAGGATGCTACGAAATCACTGATAAATACGAGTAAATTTTGAGATAATTTATAGATATTGGTAACCTAATTTTATCGAAATATTTTATGCTAATAAGAATTGATATGACAAATATAATTGCATTGATATTATTTATTGAATAAGTTGCAAGGTACATAAAAGACAAATTATTTAATATATATATATATATATATATATATATATATATATATATATATATATATATATATATATATATATATATATATTATTATTATTATTATGATTTAAATAAAATACAAATTAGAAATAAGTCTTTTAATTAACCTTCAAATATAATTATTTCGGTCAATAATTGCCAAATGTTATTGTTATCTGTAGTATAGAATAGTAATTTATAGAAATGAGGTTCCGTTTCGAATTCTGTATACTTGTGAATAAATATTCATCATCTTCAAATAATGGCGTAGACAAACGCTAATTTCAATTTGAATTTTTAGTAACTGGAATTATTGTATTTAATTCTGATTATTCTGTCTCACAAATTCTTATGACACAATTATTAGACGGAAGTGAATTTTTAATATCTAACATTGATCAACTCTGCTATATACATGCTAGTGTGAAGCACATATTTTCCATATAAGGCTATTCACAAGATAACCTGGATCTCCCCTGATGGCGCAACACGAAACCAAATAGACCATGTCCTAATAGACAGCAGGCATTTCTCTAACCTATTAGATGTCCGAAGTTACAGGGGGGCAAACGTAGACTCTGATCACTACCTAATTGGCATACGATTAAGAGCAAGAATATCGCTGACAAAAAACTCAAAAGGCACTAAACCAACAAGGTACAATACGCATCTACTGAGTAATGAAGAGATACTACAAAAATATCAAGAACATCTCAATACTAATCTCAACATAGAAATTGGCGATATATCAATAACAGAAGTATGGAATGCATATAAAGAAAACTTAATATCAGCAGCAAACGACATCCTAGGACAAACGGAACAACAAAAGCAGAACGATTGGTACGATGAAGAATGTGACAAAGTGACAGCTGAGAAAAACAAGGTACATAGAATAATGCAACAACATAGAACCAGAGCAGCTGAAGAAAAATACAAAGAGCGTAGAAGAGAAGAAAAGCGGTTACTTAGAAAGAAAAAGAGACTACACGAACGTACCATCCTAGAAGAGTTAGAAAAGTATAGAAACCAAAAGGAAAGTAGAAAATTTTACCAAAGCGTTAACAAAACAAGGAAAGTATTCAAACCACGAATAAATAAATGCAAAGACAAACAACAACAAGGAATAAATTCTACAAAGATGGATGGAGCACTTCAAAGAAATGCTCGGTGGTGCAACATCTGAAACATCAGGTATGACACAACCAGAGATACAAAACCAGGAAGAGATTGAACCACTGAGTATAGATGATGTTCAAAATGCTATCATAAAATTGAAAAACAATAAAGCACCTGGCAGTGATGGCATCCCGGCAGAATTATATAAATACGGAGGACACAAACTCAATGAAACAATATACGAACTACTAACAAAAGTATGGACAGAGGAACGAATGCCGGAAGAATGATGCCTAGGATTAATATGCCCTCTTCACAAGAAAGGCGAGCAGCTGGATTGCAAAAACTACAGAGGGATCACACTTACAAATGCATACAAAATACTGTCAAATATCATTTTTGAACGTTTAAGCAAATACGTGGAAAGGGTACTAGGAGAATACCAAAGTAGATTTAGATCAGGACGCTCAACCATCGATCAGATCTTTGTATTACGGCAGATATTAGAAAGAACAAATGAATACAATATAGATACATATCATATGTTCGCATATTTTCAAACTGCATATGATAGCTTAATACGATCTAAAGTATATGACGCCATGAACGAACTAGGAATACCGAAAAAAACTAATCTCGCGAAAAAGTTGTTAGAGACTCAAAACTTGATAGTAGAGGCACAATTTTCTATAAGTCATTACAACTATTAGCATTCGCAGATGATGTAGATATATAGCAACTAGAACACTTCCCAAAGCAAAAGAAACCCTAATATCCTTTGCCAGTGCGGCAAAGGAAATGGGTTTAACTATAAATGAAGAAAAAACCAAATTTATGGCTTCACTACTTAAAAATAGAAATAGAAACATAGGCCACCAAATAATAAATGAAAATAAGAACTTTAAGGTAGTTGAAGAGTTCATATATTTGGGATCATTAATAAACGCGACAAATAATACCTCAGCTGAAATAAAGAGAAGGGTCATCCTGGCCAACAGATGTTATTACGGACTTATCAAGCAGATTCGCAGTCGAAACATAACGCAGAGAACTAAGATTCTGATCTACAAAACATTAATCCTTCCAGTACTAACGTACGGATCAGAAACATGGACACTAACAAAGGCTGATGAATCATTGCTAGGTACCTTTGAAAGAAAAGTCCTCAGAAGAATATTCGGTGCAATTTGTAAGAACGGAACATGGCGCCGAAGATACAACTTTGAGTTATATGCTAAATACGAGAAAATCGCCCAAGGAAAAGACGTAATCACGAACATAAAAGTTCGAAGGCTTAGATGGGCAGGGCATATTGCTAGAGCAAAGGAAACATATCCACCAAAGAAAATATTAACAACCAGACCAGGGGGGTTAAGAAATAGAGTTAGACCTAAGCTTCGTTGGAAAGATGGCGTGAGTAGGGACGCAAAAATAATTAGTGCTACTAATTGGCAAACATTGGCGCAAGATCGGACTGCCTGGCGGAAAAGACTAGAGATAGTCGGGGCCCACAGCGGCCTGTCGAACTACTGATGATGATTAGATTGAGAGCTGCTCGATAAGAAATTCCTGTGTAGTAGAAACTCTCTACATGGACGGATTTTGTTATAAAATTTATATTATATTCTAAACAATATGAATATGGTTCTAAATTTTTTGAGCAACAAAATTTCTTGGTTTTTTCTTTTGTGACAGCACCCATAATGTTTCTTCGGACTACACTGATAGTATTAAAGGCAGAACAGCTTGAGGAATGTTTTTATCTATAAACACTCTCCGGATAATATCCCTTCTATTAGGGCAAGATCCTTGGACAACGAATGTGTGTCTCTGAAATGCGATAAGAGTAAGGAATTTTTGATTCAACAAAATTTTGAGTTTCTGTGAGTAATCTTTGGAGTAATGAACACCAACTATTAAAATACTGATCGCTTTTTCAAGTATTATTATTTCTATATAACTAACTATTGAAAAAAAGGCGGAAAAAAAGCGTAAAAGTAATACGCGTAATTAATTGTAAAGGTATCTACTGAGAAGGAGTCTGGAGTGCGTAATTTTTACATTTTGTGGTAATTATTTTGGCATATAGGTCAATTTGCAGTTTCCCGAATTTTGTAGCTATACAAGGTGTCCATGATAACTATTCCAACATGGGAAACCCAAGAAAAATAAGATACGAAGCGTGTTAAATTATATAAAAGTTGCCCTTTAGAACACCATGTTAATGGTGTATTATTATTTGCGAAAAAAGGCAAAGGTTACTAAATATAAGCGAAAAAGTAAATTTTGCTGCGTTTTATTTTGCAAATACTTCTAAGTGTTAAATAATACTGGATTTTTGGTTTGCATATCTTTCGGGAACTTTTTATATTTTTTCGAAGCTCAGCTTTTCTTTATGCTGTATATTTTCGAGTTATGATGCGAAAGCTTTAATTTTTATATGGACGCCATATTGAAAAGTTACACCAGCTTTTTTTCCTTCCAACGATATATAACATGTTTCTTTTCATTTGTTTTAAAATGCAAAACTACTAAGTTTATGGATTAAAAGCAATGGTTGTTGCCACGCGATAGAAAGCTGCTAAAAAATCCAGACAATTTATGCGATAATTTCGTTCCTGCGTGTTGCATTACCCGCGTGCTAAATTAGATTCATGACTAGGAGCTCCCCAGCCAGAGGTTGAGGCACTAGAAAAAACATTTCAAATTTAAACCTTTTGTTTTATGTGACACATAGTAATTGAAAAAATAACTGCATCACCAATTACGATGATTTTTGCGGTAGGTCGAAATGGTCATTTGGAGCTAAGAGAAATTTTCCTTTTTCCAAATCCCAGAAACTTTAGTTCTTGCGTTGGATTGAAGTTAATTTCTCTGTTAAAAGAGAATTACAGGGATTCAAGGAGTTTTACTGTAGATACACATTGATACTAAATTATAGTTTTGTTTTTTTCATTATTAGCATGTATGATATATATATATATATATATATATATATATATATATATATATATATATATATATATATATATTTACCTAAATGGCAAACAATTAATTTCATATCTCATATTTGAAACAACTAAATCTATGGTATTTTCTAAATTTGTTTTCTATTAATAGTAAAAAACAAGCGTGTTTGAAAACTATATTTGCTAGGTAACAATTATCAGTAATAGTTTAGATACTATTTTAGAATCCTCTAATTTTAAAAAGGATGTAATATGAACATTTTAGTTCAACTAAATTTTAAATGAAGCTAAATTTACCATTAGGGTTTGTTTTTTTTTTGCTAAAAAATAACTGCATATGAACTCATTTGGAGTTCCTAGGACTTAGATATAGTACCTATAAAGTGTAAGTCAGAAACAGCCTATTCATGTTTTAAGTTGACTGTTTCCAATAACTGTTTTTGGTATAGAATTTTGAAAGGAATATTTTTGAAAGGTATAGCGAATCCGTTTACCCAGATTAGAACAACTTTGTCTTGCGTAAGAGCCTGCCACTTACACCATTACACCAGTAACTAGGTAGGGAACCAGCATAGTTTCCCATGTATCTCTTGCCTTTTTATTGCCCTGTGTTTAACGCCTCCCTCCTCTCTTTTAACCTGATGAAGTTCCGATGCCGCTGTTAGTTTACATGGTTTTGAATAAAGGAGTGTTCGATTTTACGTCTTCATAAAGATTTTTGTTGAAGAAATAATCGTCCATACCTGTGGTCTTTCACCATTTTACTGCACTCTGTATTTTGGTCAGGTAAGAAAATGTATTTTCTGTAAAGCGAGATTGCGTTATGTACAATTGCGGCATTATCCATAAACTGAGAAGCGTCTACCAATCTTGGCAAAGAATCTGCTACACCAATTAGAGTTAGATCTTATAAATTAAGTGCTACTGAAGAAACAGTGAGACCTGAACCAGAACAAACAATTCTTACTGTTTCTGGACCTAGCGACTTGTCACAGACTCCTGAAGAAGGACTACGTCAGCCGATACTATCGCAGTATCCAAAAGTTAAACAAGGTGAAAGAATGAGAAGCTTTAAATCAACGTGGTTTAAAAATTTACATGGTTGGAGTATAGTGTTTAAAAAGACAGTGTTTTTTGTTTATATTTCTGATTTTTCCATGGTGTAAATCAAGCAAACATTTTTGTGAATGAAGGGTTTCGCAACTGGAAGAATGCACTTGATTCAAGTAAAGGACCTAGTAAAACATATAAATTTGGAGGTCCCGGGTTCGAACCCCGGCGTCAGCTGATTTTTCTCTCGCATTTGTACAATTTATCTTAGTAGTAATACTTTAATTACACGCTTCTATAGCATCACTCTTCAACATAAAATGTGTGTTATAAAATATGTAAATTATATGAAATTAAAAAAAACAGAAAACAAATATTGAACAAATGGTGAATGATCAATACCAAAATGAAATTAAAGAAAACAGACACTACATCAAAACTTTATGTGAGTGTTTATTATTTACATGTACGCAAGATATTGCTCAACGTGGTCATGATGAAAGTGTTTTAAGTTTAAATAAAGGTAATTTAAGAGAATTAATGTCATTGACAAGTAAACATGACACCATTGTACAAAAAAAGTTACGGGATAGTTCAAAGAATGCTAAATACCTACATCATGATATCCAAAATTTATTAATTTCTATTATGGCGACCATTTTACGTAAAAAAATTTCAGACGATGTAAAGGAATCAATTTTTTTGCAATAATGTCTGACGAAACAAAAGACTTGAGTAAAGATGAACAAATAACTGTTATAGTCCGGTACTTGCATCAAAATGCGATTCAGGAGAGGTTTTTAGGGTTTAAAAGTGCAAACGGTATGCTAGATGCTGCTAGTTTTGCATATTATATAAAAACAATATTAGATGAAAATAATATTTCATTAAGCAATTGTATAGCACAAGGGTACGATGGTGCTGATGTAATGAGTGGTCATTTAGGTGGCGTGCAAAATCATATTAAAAATATTGTTCCGCAAGCCGTATATACTCGTATTCATTGTTTTAACCATAAATTAAAATTAGTTGTTGATTGTTGCAAACATTTGAAGAAGTCGGCTATTTTTTTTTCTAATCTTGAAAAATTATATACATTTATGTCAAACTCTACAATTCATGCTCTATTTTTAAATAAGCAAAAACAAATTTATCCTGCAAAACAGGCTCGAGAATTAAAAAGGATATGTGATACGCAATGGACTGTTCAGTTCAGAGCATGCGAGACTGTTTTAGACACAATTGAATCTATTTTTGTAACGTTAAACAATCTTATTTCTAAAACTGATGTAAAAAGGATGGAAGATGTGAAGAAAAAGGTTTACTTTTAAAAATTGATAAAGAATTTATTGTTTTACTGCTTATTTTTATAAAAGTTTTAAAATTAGTTACAACTGTATCTAATTATCTCCAATCCCCTGATATGAATTATGTAAAAGGTTTAAATTTAGTTCAAGAAACAATTAATGAATTTCAAAACTTCCGAAACAATGATAATGAATGGAATTCTATATGGAAATCTGCAAATAATATTTTTTTTGTCTGTTGGTTTAGATAAAACAGACTTTTTTGACAAACCAAAAAGAATGAAATCTATTCCAAAAAGGTTACAAGACTTTATAGTAGATTGTGAAATAGATGATTCTGCAGACATGGAAGTAAAAAATGAGAAAGATGTTGTCAAATTTAAGTTATACATCCCTATACTAGATAAAATTATAATTGAATTAAAAGAAAGATTTACAAAAAATGATACTATTTTAAAATCATTACAAGCTTTTGACCGCAC
Organism: Harpalus rubripes; assembly: GCA_963082715.1. Classification (NCBI taxonomy): domain Eukaryota; kingdom Metazoa; phylum Arthropoda; class Insecta; order Coleoptera; family Carabidae; genus Harpalus; species Harpalus rubripes. The sequence goes on along the minus strand of OY720450.1, from coordinate 51,598,688 downwards.
AGATGATTTATTCCTCAATAAAATTCATTTAACTAAATTAGCAGAACATTATAACATAAGTTGTGAATAAGATTGTTGATAGTCGACTGATGGGATATGAAGGTTGAAAAAAATATTCGGAACTGCAGTCAATTATTTTTTTATTTTCAACTACGCCGACGTTTCGATAGTACTACTATCTTCTTCAGGGCTCTATAAATATATTTCACAACTCGATGTTTGAACTTCAAATCATACTATCCAATACACCAAAAAATCAACATAATAATAAACTTAAAAAACAGAGCATTTACACTTACAGACAGGGAGTACCATCCAGAAATAAAAAATAAAATAAAAAACATATTAAAAAACAATGATTATCCAACAAAATTAATAAACAAAATAATATCATCTTCTACAAATAACCTAGAATCAAATGTCAATGAGAATGGACAAAAACAAACGGAGTGTAAAAAATATATTTCCCTACCATATGTTAAACATTTAGCGCCAAAGTTAAAAAGAACAGTAAAACAAAAATTAGATCTTGAAGTTGCTTTTAAACAATATAAAACAACACACAACCTCTTCAGCAAACTTAAAGATAAAACAAATAAAGATCTAAAATCCAATATTGTATATAAAATACCATGCAAATCTTGCAACAAAACATATACGGGACAGACAAAAAGATATTTGAAAATACGGCTAGATGAACACAAAAGGAATTCAAACAACATGGAAAAAAAAGAAAAAAATACAAAATGTGCCCTTATAGAACACGTAAAACAAACAAAACATGAATTTGATTTCAATAAAACGAAAATTCTAGAAACAGAAAAAAATTTACAAAAACGACTCATTCTTGAAATGTTACATATTAAATCAGATAAAAACAACATTAATTACCAAACTGATATAGAAAACTTAAGTACAATATATAATAACTTAATTAAAAAAAGAAGAATAAAATCATAGTCATATTGGACACCAACGTCATACGGGTTGTCGGAAAAAATCTGTTTTTTTCAGAATATTACTGAAATGTGCATTTCAACAATTCATCACCCTCAAACCGTAGCTCCAGCTAGACTTTTATAAATTGTGACTGATTATAATTATTTTATTAATCTAATGTTATATTTATTTCTTACATTTGATTATATTTTGTGTGATGTCCATTTTATCAATATTTATATATGACTTCAACTGTAAGTATTTTAGTTTTTGTTGGTTTAAAATAATACTCTGTATATGTGAAATATATTTATAGAGCCCTGAAGAAGATAGTAGTACTATCGAAACGTCGGCGTAGTTGAAAATAAAAAAATAATTGACTGCAGTTCCGAATATTTTTTTCAACCTTCATAAGTTGTGAATGTTTAGACTGCGAAATAACGCTAATTAAGAAACTTTTGTGTAGGGAAGAAAATAAAAATATTAAATCACTCATGGAGTTTCTGCCATTTGTTGAACAATATAAGCAAGCATTTGAATGCATTTATAATTTGGTAAAAATTTGTATTTTAATGCCTGTATCAACAGCTTCTTGTGAAAGATCATTTTCCTCTTTAAAAAGAATTAAGTTATTTTAGAACAAGAATGACAAATGAAAGATTAAACAACATTAGTATATTAAGTGTAGAAAAAGACATATCCAAATTAATAGACCTTAATGAAGTTGTAGACAAATTTTCATGTTTAAATAAAAACCGAAGGATTAAATTAGTATAACTAAATCACTGCTTTGTTTTGTATTTATCATATTTTCTTTTAATTATATTAAAGAACATTTTTTGTTTTATTTTTAAAGAATATGCTTGTTTTTGTTTATTATTTATACAGTAGAATCTCCTACAGCACGCGCTCGTTTCGTGTTGTAAAAGATTCGTGCAGTAGGAGACGCTCAACTGTATTTTAACACGTTACAGTAAGAAGCGCCGATTTTGTGTTATTTCACGTGTTATATGTGAGATTTTTGACGTGTTGTAATAGACTGATGTGAGTCGTAAATTTAGTTGGGGTGTTGTAGGAGAGCATGCTATAAGAGATTCTACTCTATATTATATTTATATTTGTTTAGTACCAAATAAATTTAATATTGACAACATTGTTATTTATTATTAAAATGATAAAAAATATATGCCCCCCCTAATTTTCTTCCTGGTCCCTACTGCCCCCCCCCTAGATTTCTGAGCCTAGCGCCGCCACTGCATGTAAGGAAAATGTCTTGTTTGACCACTGTTTCCGGTATGCACGCTTGAATTTCACCAATTAGTTTAGGTGGGTACAAGGCTTAATAAATGGCTACCAACGGGTACTTGTCAGTCATTTCTTCCTTTAAATTTTTGTTAATTCTTACAACAAATTCATCTTGTATATTTACGTTTTGGCCTTTGTTAATCGGTAGGAATTTTCTTCAAGAAGGAAGAAAATCTTTGCTTAAGACTTTAGATACAGAGGCAAAAACTTGTCTCCGGATCCATGTACCTGGGTATATTCTCGTTACCACACACCGGACGAGCATGTATCATCTCCTTGTGTTGAAACTATATGAGTAAAATATAAGGTTCGTAAGTCACGTGACAAACTACCTGAATCAAGGAAGGTTTGATGTTTACATAACAAATGTAACACTGAACGTATGTAACATTTTTACCCACAGAAGTAAGCCAACACTAAACCTTGACTATGGAAAGGTACTACAAAGTACTTACCTTAATTACTAAAAATTGGATAAACACATATTTATCTGGTTCAGATTAGTGTAATTATACGCCATAATGAACACATGTTCATCAGATCTAAAGGGGCAAGTCTCCTGATTTTCAGATCCAAATGTTACAGGGCAGAAAAAAGGATGAACACTCATCGGATCTATGAGGGTAAGTCACATGACTACCAGATCCTTGCCATAACAAAGTATCTAGTACTTATTAGGACTTCAAAATCAGTTTTCTTTTCAATCTATTTACTTCCTCCTCCAACGCAGCACAGCAGCAGTGTGAAGGTGAAGAGTGCCTTCTTTTTCACAATATCATTATCACTACACTTTATTTAAAAAACACAACACACAACCATTTGTTGAACGTCCGTATCCGATAGGTACAAATAACGGAATGAGTAACTAAATGAGCTGTAATGAGGTGTTACGTCGGGTGTTTTTTTGATTATATACTTTTAAATGTACCGATAGGTATGACATAACGCGACACTACGTTGTAATTATATCGGAGGACAAGCGAAGGAAAATAAACAATTTGATTTTACTTTATTTTAAATATAATAAACAATTTCCTGCGCAGCGTTTGAGCTGAGCGCTGAGCGCGGTCATAAGTATGGGTGCCGTGCTAAGCATTCAAGTGTGTACGGGTATGGTATACGCTGCAGCGTGCGTTGCGCCACTCTATATTTACTTATTCACAACTGACACCAAGTGCCATAATATCTGGCGGCATAATTTGTAACTGTGTGATTTAGTACTCTGGCTGATTTGACATTAAAACTTGTATAGTAAAAATGAATGTAAATAAAGATAAAAGCAAAACTTATTGTTTGTTGTACGGTCGGTCAGAAGTGGACTGTCGACTTTCAAAATTATCGTAACTTCGGTGAAAGTATTATAGTTATCGCTAGTACAATGAGTGCAAAATTAAACTTTGACAGACGCAATATAAAGGGTTTGTATTTCGAATTAAAATATCAATGAAATAAATAACATAAAGTTTTTAATGCATTATCTTCGTGGATGACAATTATTTCAATTTCATCAGAAGCCGATTTTAGTGCACCAGTTTGTAAACAGAACAAAATATATAAAAGAATAGGTCTTGCTTCTCCCGCAAATTATACAGTAATACGTTGTGCATTATTACGTTTTCGCCTAATTAAAAAATATATTAGACACATATGTTCAATTTATTAACGTAGCTTGGTACCTTTTACAAAATATTTTGAGGTCGGATTTGCATGTAAAAATCTAACGTCGGCAGTAGTTTTCCTTATTTTCGCTTAAATATAACGTTTTATTTTTTTAATAATCCCTAGTTTATTAAAATAACTTCTATACAAGATTAATCGGTTGGTTTTTATATAATAATTTTACAGAAACGTGTTATATTTGCAAAATTGTATAAGACGCCTGTAGAAGTAATACAATACGAATAGCAGTTAAGAGTACTAAATCTAACGCATGTGTAGTTGGCGACGGTGCTGCCACCAACGGTCGTGTCAGTCGTTGTGTGCTGCCTCTCGCACCACGACTTCGCAGTTTTTTTTCGTAAGTTAAATTTTCACGTTTGTATGAGACCCATATCACATGTAGATGTGTTTTTTAAGATACCACTTCCTTTAAACACCTGTAAATTGTTAGACATTCGCACAAACTTATCAGGAATGCATGGTAAATAGTACATGAATGTATATATTTACTTAATTTAAAACGAAGAAAGATATTGTGTGTATCTTTTTTAGCTTTAGTTTCCGTTTCTATCTTCTTTTCTTTTTCCAATTACTCTTTCTCAGCCTGATCCTCTGCGTGCTTCTTCTCTTATTTTTCCTTTTTTGTTTTAGACTTTACTTCAGCATCTTCTTTTCTTTTTGGATTTAGCCTCTGCTTCTTTCTTTTCGTTTTATTTTCTAGTCTTTCCTTCGCTTCTTTTTCTTCACGTTCTTTCTTTTCTTTTTCCTCATTGTGTTTTACTAACTTAGCTTCAGCTTATAGTTTATCTTTTTTTCTTCTTCTTGGATTTTGCAGCGGCTTTCTTTTTCTCATTGGCTTCCATCTCATCTTTCATTAAATGTACGCTATTCAAAATGCTTTTATTATTCAATACATGAGATATAGCACCTGAATCTACTATAAAGTCTGTCATTTGTTTTATGTCTCCATCCTTTTCTACAAAGAATGCTATTTTGTTTTTTCTCCGTGGTTTGTCTTTTTACAAATTGATTTGCTATTTATTTGATCCTTTTTATATGACCAATTTTGAAGCATCTTATATTATCGTTACTTGTCTTATATATGCTTCGCTTGTCTTAAAAGCAACTGCTTTTCCATTTTCATTTTTTGTTCTTATGCCTATTTTTTTTGCTAGCAACCTGACTGACAAATTTGTTGGTGTTCTTTAATTTAAAGAAGTCGATTTCCACGCCGTACTAAAGTATTTGTATTGTTCAGACAACGTAACTAAAATTTTAAATATCATCATGCTATCATCAATTTTATGGTTTATACTTTGCAAGTGATATGTTAAATTTTCCAATTTACTGATGTGCAGTGAGATGTCTCATACTTTTTAGCTTCCTTTAGGTAAGGAAGGTATTGTCTTAGGTTTTAGTTTTTAATGCACAAGCACGTTTTAGGGTCCCTAGAATACGATTTTACTATTTTACGATGTCTGTATGTATGCATGGATGGATGTATGGATGGACGTATGGATGGATAGATGGATGGACGTATGGATAGATAGTTGGATAGATGGATGGACGTATGGATGGATAGATGGATAGATGTATGTATGTGTGTGTGTATGTGTGTGTGTATGTGTGTGTATGTGTGTGTGTGCGATATCGCATATCTCCAATACCAAAAATTATAATTTTTGCGTATTCCTTTTCTGTACATCCATATGAAGAGCTGATTAAATTTTGGTTATAATTTGTCGACCAGAACTACCCTAATTTGAATATTTTAACAGTTTTTCTTAAAAAAAACGCTGTTAAATATAATTTTTTTCACATTTAATATTAGTGTAAATATTAAAGAATATTTTATTCTCTATACAATTTAATTACATTTTACATTTCATATTCAACGGATATATAGTCAAAAAATTATAAAGAAATAAAATTTCAAAAAGCAACCAGCTGTGCTATAACCATAGAAACATTTACTATATTAAGAAAATTCTGTTTGAGAAATGTCAGTGTCAAGTGCAATTGACAGTGTTTTTGTATTATAATTTTACTGGAAATGTATAGAATCTTTTACAAGAAACTTTCTGTATGGACAACTGACGTAAGGTAATGTGCTGGCACTGCTGGCCACATCAGATTTTTTATAACTGTAGTTGCAAAAATCTCGGAAACAGGGACGCTGTACTTGAATTAAAAATGAGAAATTGTTGGTTGCTTTAGCATTTTTGGTGGATACAAGTCCCTATAACAACAATGAGCTGAGGGTTCCAATGACATACAATAATCATTAACATAAAAAAATACAAATACAAAAGTGTCAAAATGAAACTTACAGTGAGGACACTGTAGAACAGTCCTCCACGGCAACACACAACTTTAAAATGAAACTTAAGTTCTTCCACGCAAAAAAAACACAAACGGAAGAACGATCTTGAAAGAAGGTAAAGTACTAAACTGATGTGACGTGTGCAGGGCGGAAAAAGGCTTCGTAGGTAGGCGATGTTAGCGGATGGACTCAATCTGGCTGATGTCCCAACAAACGAAGATGTGGTTGCAGAGCGGCCAAATCCTCCCTCGGAGATTAACTGCCAGAACGAAAATGTAATGCACATGAATCCACAATGGCGCATCACCGAAAAACCAACATTGGGCAGTCAAAACGGCACTTCGACGCTATCAAATCCGCACAATGGCGAAACCAAAAAATATTGGTTCAAAACGACAACGAACGAAACATTCCACTTTTCCATCGACACAAAAACTACCCGAAAAATCTACACCGAACAAAGGCCATGTGCCACAAATACGATGGTAAAAACACGTCCTTTACACGGACAATCAAAATGGTTGCCGGAAACATACAACGCCACAGTAAAACAAAAAATAACATAAAGAAGAAATACAATAAAACGAACGCGCACGCCGCTGTAGTATTAGACCGCATTAAACCTGACAAAAATGTCAACAAAACTTCAGAATGAATGTTTGGAAGAATTACTAAATGAAATAGAACTAGGGCGAAAATAATCAAGATAGGAACACAGGTAAATTACTAAATAGAAGTGAAACATATTTTACATAAGAGATGCACAATGTAAGAACAGATGAAAAACTACAAACAACCAATAAAAAGGAGACATGAAGTTGTAAAGAAGATTTATTGGACAGAACACTAACTAAAGAAGTTATAACAATTGAAAAACACAAGGGATTGACAGAATAACAGTAAACATTCGTCGAAGGAAATCCAGATTTAAAATAAAAGAAAGGTACGTAAAAGATAGGAATAGGAATCTAGAGCAAAAAAATATTATAGGGCAAAATTAGACCGTAACATTTATCACTCCCGGAAAACTCAAAAGGTTGGACACCCATGTTATAGACATTAGTTTTGTAAATACATTTGTTTTAAATATTCGTTGAACAAGGGTATCAGTTTAATGAGAAAACCGCGTATGTAGTGTACACACATTTTTATAAATAATGGGCTTTTATAAAGGAATACAGATTCGAACGCCAATTCAGATTTTTACATGCAAAATATACATATCTGCGTATATTCTAAAAACATACACCCACAGATATCATTATTAAAATGTTAAAATTAGATTTTTAGAGACCTAAAAAATTTCTAATTCACCTAAATCTTACCACATAGTCACAGTATTTCTTGTACTTAGGATAGGACACACAGAAGGTAGAAAAAACAGTAATAATTTTTAAAACAATATGCATTTTATTCTATTTTTAAATTAGCGACTTATAATCCTCCAGAGTTTGAATAAATAAATGTGGCGTCACGAATATGGCTTTCCATCTGAAACTAGTTTCTTCGTGGACCTAATTGTTCATGAAATGTATGATTATTTCTTAAAAAATTAATTAATATTACTGTTATGTTTTTTCTTCTTAAGTTATCTATTTGGGGTAGGTAACGTCTCAGAGTTATACCACTTATTATAGTGAGTAACACAGTCAGTATAAAGTAATAAACCATTTATTCAAAAGAACATAAACTTGTCAAGTACACTTCTCCGTCATGCGTCACCAGGTACAGTCCATGCCCAAACTAAATACATTGGCTCGTACCACGAGCACGGTTTTAAGTAAAACGCTGTTTTAAGAAATGTCAAATTCAAATTTCAATATTTAATTTCGCTCTTATGTTTAAAGAACGATTTTTTAAAAAATATTTGTTTGAATTCAAACCATGTTCTGCTTTAAAATCATATTTTGTTAAATTTGATATTATTTAATATTAATAGTAAATAATGATATTTGACATTTCTTAAAACAGCGTTTTAGTTAAAACCGTGCTCGTAGTACGAGCCATTGTGATTAGTGATCCCAAACTAAAACAGGTGGCGTTAGTAACCACAATCTTTCATACATGACACGCCCCTATTTTTAAAAAAGAAAAACAGAAATACTTATAAATTCAACCGATTAGGTGGTTTGATCCCTAGATCACTTCTAGTTACAGTTTGTTCAAAATTAACGCTATTGTTATTAGGTTCATTTAAAGTCTCTATAAAATTTTCCACAACCGGGGTTTGAGTGGAATCACTCGTGATTTGGGTTTCATTGCCGACTTCATGTTCGATCTTGATTGTGCCTTCTGGTACTTTAGTGAATTTCAAAGGTCTAATAAATTTACGATTTCTTCTGTATGCAGCGTCATAAACTTTCACTAAATAGTCTTTAGGTCCAGATTTATTGACTACAGTACCAGGTTTCCAGGATCTTATATCAGTCTGCATCATGACAGGTTGATTAGCATTCAATTCAGGCTTTTTTTTTTAGTATTTTTATCATAATAGAATTTCTGTTTCTTTTGCCTGTTACGCAATTTATTCCTGACATCTCTAGTAGAATATTTAGGATTTAATATGCTTTTTGCAACTGGAAGTGTTGTTCGCAGTCTTCGCCCCATTAACAATTGACTAGGAGATGGCAAGTCTTGTTTTGGAGTGATGTTATAGTTTAAAATAGCTAAAAATGGATCTGTTCCATCTTCATAAGATTTAGTAAGTAGACTTTTTACGGTTTGGATAGCCCGTTCAACCATTCCATTTGATGCAGCATAATGCGGACTTGAGGTTGAGAGATGAATGTCGTATTTATGGGAAAAATTGTAAAATTCTTTTAAGTTGAAAGGCGGCCCATTACCTGAGAAAATTTCCTGAGGAATTCCATTAACTGAGAAAACATTTTTGAGAGTTGATATTACACTTTCAGCAGTTTTGCTTGTAAGTTTGTTAACGATAATAAACTTGCTGAAGTAATTAGCAATTACAATAAAATTTAATGGTCCAAGAGATTTAAAATCAATTCCGATTTTTTGCCAAGGTAATTCTGGAACCTCATGTGGTTGAAGAGGTTCTTTAGTATTAGCTCTAGCATGCTTTTGACAGATCAAGCAATTTAGAACAATATTTTCTATATCAGTCATTATACCTGTCCAGTAAACTGCTTCTTGAGCAAGAAGTTTTGTAGATACAACTCCTTGGTGAGACTTATGAATTAAGTCAATAAATTCCTGTTGAAGACATTCTGGAATTATCACTCTTTTGTTATAAAACAATATTATTGTGCAGGTAAATATCGTTTCTTAAAGACCAAAATTTTTGCAGAGCAGGTGGAATGTTACCTCTGTTATTCGGCCAACCATGTTGAACATAGTATTTTAATTTAGTAAGTGTATAGTCTTCAGCAGTTGCTCTTTGTAGACGTCTTTCATTTTATTGAGATGTAGAAATGATAGAGGAACATTTTGAGATTTTCCTCAAGGTAATGCGTGTTTATTGTTTCATTTGTAGGATCGCGACTTAAGGTATCTGGTACCTGCAGATTTTTTCCTGGTACATATTTTAAATCGAATTGATATCGTAAAAGCCTATAAGCTAATCTTTGTATTCTAGGCGACGTTTCTTCTAACGGTTTTTTCAGCAATCCTAACAAAGGACGATGATCGGTCTCAACTGAAATTTTTCTTCCAAAGACGTAATAGTGAAAACGTTCACAACCGTGCACAACAGCTAATAGTTCTTTATCAATGTGATTATATCTCTGTTGAGTCGGGGTTAATGACACTGACGCATATTCGACTGGATGTCCATCTTGAGAAATTACTGCGCCAAGTTTAAAAGGGCTGGCATCTACGGACAACGTGACTTTCTTGTTGGGGTCAAAATAAGATAAAATAGGTGTAGATGTCACATGTTTTTTAAGTCTGTTGAACGATTTTTCTTCATTTTCAGTCCACTGCCACTCTACAGTGTTGGACAAAAGTCTTCTCAGTGTGTTAGTCTCCTTGGATAGGTTTGGAATGAATTTCGCTAAGTAAACTATCATACCCAAGAAGCGCTGTAGGTCTTTTTTGTTTTGAGATGCTTGCATATTTGTTATAGGTTGTGTTTTCTTATCATCTGGAGCGATTCCTTTCCCACTTATCATGTGGCCCAAGAATTTTACCTCATTTACACAAATTTTTGATTTTTCCATATTTAAAGTAAGGCCAGACATTGATATTCATTCAAGGACGTTGTTCAGATTAGAATTATGTTCCTCCTTTGTCCTTCCGAAAACAAGTATGTCATCAAAGTATCCCACAACTCCAAATAACCCATCTAATGTTTCGAACATAAACCTCTGAAATATTTCTGGGGCAGAGGATAATCCATATGGTAACCTCAAGTATCGATAACGACCAAAAGGTGTTGCTATGCTACATAACAGTGAACTCTCATGGTCCATTAGAATTTGCACGAATGCTGAGGACGCATCCAATAGAGTGAAATATTGAGCACCTGATAGTTCTGAAAATAAACTGTCCTGTGTGGGAATTTGGAACAATTCTCGCTTGATGCAGGAATTTAACGCACGAGGATCCATGCAGATGCGTATGTCACCATTAGATTTTGGTGCGATCACGATTGGATGTACCCAGTCTGTCGGTTCAGTTACCGGAACGATAAAATTTTTCGTGACCATTTCGTCAAGTTTCTTCTTTACTTTATTTTTCAAAGCTAATGGTATTTTTCTAGAAGGACTAACACGGGGCTCCGCATTTTCACATAGCGTTATTTTATAAGTTTTTTCAATTTTTCCTATACCGGTAAACACTTGCTTGTAGTTTTTTATAATATTTTCAACCGAAGTGTGGTTTGTTTCACTTTTCACCTCCGATAAATTTTTGTTCAAAATTCTTAGTTCAGTAGCGGCACCGAGTCCTAGAATGGAAGTTGAGCTTTCAGAGTTTAAAATGTAGAACGACAAGTCTTTTTCCGCACTTTTGTATTTACATTTTAAAGTTATTTGTCCAATAACGTCTAAAGTGTGACCGGAATACGAGTACAGCCGCGAAGAAGCTTTAGATAGCTCTTTTTTATTTACTTTAAGTCTTTTAAAATCTTTTGAGTTCAAGATGTTGACTTGACTTCCACTGTCCACTTTTAAACTAAGAGTTAAACCGGAAATATCGATATTTTCAAACCACTCAATTACATTAACAGTAGTATTATTTTTATCAACTGTTTGTATTTCCGAACGCGTTATTGTCCACACGATGGGTTTATCTAATTCACTTTCTGGTTCAGTCACTATTTTTATCAGTTTCTACAATTTCACCCACGTTGTTACTCCCGCAACGTTTACGGTAATGTCCTTTGCGGTTACAGTGACTACAATATCTGTTGAAAGCAGGACACTTTCCTTGTTGATGAATTAGTCCGCAGTTTCTACAACTGTTGCCAGAAATTTGTCGTTCCCCTGCTCGTACCAGCACTGTCATTCCCGAATTTTTGTTCATAACGACCCTTTATTCCGTAGTTCGAATTAGTATACTTATGTTTAAATTTACCACTTTTCGAGTTTATTGCACTCACCAACGCAAAGTCACTTTGGTTTTTACGCGATATTTCTTTTTGTTTTGTCGAAGAACTTTCTAATGCACGACAAATCGAAATTGCTTTTCCATAGTTAACTCTGATTCTTGTAAAAGTTTCTCTTGCATCCTCGAATCTTTAATTCATAACATCCCGTTCTTTAAACTCACATGTGCTCGCGAGTTGTTTCAAAGCCGTCACGAACTGATCAAATGTTTCGCCTTCAAGCTGGTCTCGCTTAAAGAATTTAAAATGTTCGTAAACAAGGTTTTTTATAGGATTGCAGTAATTATTAAATTTTTCCAGCACTACACTGAGCTTCTTTGCTTCATCTTCTGTGGCGAAATCGAATGTATTATATATTTGTAGTCCTTCGTCACCCAGAGAGTATAACAGAATAGCAATTTTTACTTCGTCTGTTTTTGTTGATTTTCCACTGGCGAGTAAATAAATATAAAATTTCTGCTTCCAAAGCTTCCAGTTTTGCGCTACATTCCCTTTAAAACTCATTTCACTTAGACTTCTTGCGGATTCCATTATATTTCTTGTAACAGAAAAACAATATTTATCAACAGCGTACTTTTTTATTACCTTTTCACTGATAACTGCCCTTCCCCGCAATTCAATATAACCTTATGAATGAATGACTCCATTTCAGTTTGCATTATATTAGGATTGGATAAAGTATGCATAAGCCAACTGAATTTATAATATATTTCTTTATTATATTCTTTGTGCTATCGATTTCGAATTATTACAATTCATCATCAGGCACCAGCTGAAAAAATACATGATTTTATAAAATTATTTTTTAAAACAAAGTCATTATTTAACAAAGTCGTTATTGGATAAAATATACATATTCTTTGTTTGAGAAAAGATTATAAGAAGTATTCTATGATTAAGTTTAATTTACAATTTAATATGTTATGATTATTAGTAAGCAAGCGATCGTAATAAGTAATATCAAGGAAACACGTGTGTAAGTTAAAATTTCTAGGTTAACATTTTTCATGTAAGTAAGTAATCGCAACAATCAAAAACTTTAAGGGAAGTTAAATTATAACACTGTGACACTCACCGTCAAGAGTTGAATTATTCGATGTTAATTTTAATTTTAAACATTGATGATTCATAATCAAGAATTTAGTGGTGTGTAACGCCAAGAGGATGAACTGCCTTGGTCGAGTGAATGGTGTAGTGGATTGGGAGCGGAAACTAGTAGTATATGGAGAACATTAAGAAGAGTATTTGTTATATTATTTATTTATATGAGGTTATGATATAAAAGGCGGTAAATTTTTAAAAATGTGTGGTTCCGGAAAGGTGGTTTGGTCGTTTAATAAGGGTTGGTTTTCTTTTAAATGCTTTAAAATTTCATATTTTTCTAATAGTATTAGTTTATGGTAATTAGTTTCATTATGTAATAGTTGAGCATTTTCGAGTGTTGCAGTATGATTATTATCCGTAAGGTGTGTACCGAATGCTGAATAGGGATTATTTTTAAGATGTTCTTTAAAGCGTGTTTTTATGTTTCGGGATGTTAGGCCTATGTATTTGCTGTTGCAATTATTACAATTTAGTTTGTAAATGCCACTTTTTTCCAAGTTGTTAATTTTTGGTTTACTATTGTTTAAAATATTATTAATCGTTGGTTGTGATTTTGAGGTTAAATTTATATTATATTTATTTGTTATATGTTGTAGATTTGTATGAATTTTATCATAAAATGGAATTGAGATATAGTTTTGTTTCTGTTTAATATGTTTATATATTTTATTATTTACTATTTGTTTTTGTTTTATATTATTATAGCAATTTTCTATAAAAGAAATTGGGTAGTTATTATTTATGCCTATGGTTAATATTATATTATATTCTGTGGTGAAATTTTCTTTTGACAAGGGGGTGTTAAGTAGGCGATGAAACATAAAATTGAACGCCGCTTGTTTTATTTTTGGATTATGATATGATTGTTTCGGAATAATTATATCTGTGGATGTTTCTTTTCTAAATATTTTGTATTCTATGTTATTTGTGTTAGGGTTTTTTAAAGTGAGGTCTAAAAAGTTGATTTTGTTTTCAATTTCGGTTTCTAAGGTGAATTTAATTTTTGATAGTGTATTTATTTTATTGTGAAATAAATTTAAGTCTTCTTGACTCCCTGTCCATAGTACTAAAATGTCATCTACATAACGTTTCCAGAAAATGATATTTTTACTTAAAGGTTCTTCCATTATTTTCTTTTCGAGATTATCTATGAATATGTTTGCTAACAAGCCGCTAATAGGGCTTCCCATGGGTAAGCCATCTTCTAATTTATATGTTTTATCTTGGAAGTTAAAGAAATTTTGTTCGGTTGTAATTTTGAATAATTCTAAGATGTTTGTTAAGTCTATTTGTTCTAGATTATATTGATTTATAAAATTATTGTTAGTTTGTAGTAAATTTTGTAGGAGATCTAATGATTCTAGAACTGGAATATTGGTATATAAGTTAACAATGTCAAATGAAATCATGATAAATTCTTTATGTTTTATAGTTAAAGTATTATTAAGTTCTGTGATTAGTTCTTTAGAATTTTTTATTGAATATTTCGATGTGTATTGGAATTTATTTATGATAATGTCATTAAGAGCTTTGGCTAATAAATGTGCCGGTGAGGAAACGGATGATGTTATAGGTCTTATGGACTTGTCAGGTTTATGTAATTTAATTAAACTGTAGAGGGTGGGTGTTTTGGGGTTTTTTTGAAAAATGTTGTAAGCTCGAATGTTAAATTTAGAAAGTGTTGAGATTCTGTTATTAATTATATGTCTTATTTTGGTGTTATATGAATTTAAAGAATTTGTTTTAATCATTTTTATATTATTTTCATTGAAAAATTTGTTAGTTTTATCTATGTATGTGTCAGTATCTAAAATTACTAGTCCCGCGTTTTTATCTGCCTTGGTTACTGTTAAGTTATTATTTTTTAATTTTTCTTTTATAGTATTCAAGTTATTAATTATTTCTTTATTATCAATAGTCTGTTTTTGATTGTTGCGATTACTTACTGTTTGTTGTATTTGTTTTAAATGTTGTTCGATTTCGATCTTCAGTTCTTTGTTTTGAGGGTGGTGATATATTTGTGCTTCTAAATCTATAGCGATATGAGATATTAATTCAACAATTAGAAGAAAAAATACAATACGAAAACTACAAAACCGATCAAACTAGAAGAAAGAAACTAGACAAACTAATTAAAGTTAAAAATGAAGAAGAGCAACGATATTTACAACAACAACAACAAAGAACAGACAACATCAAGGAAAGCACATCACACCACACATTCCCCCCAAGAACTACAAACCTATCATCCACGACCTTCACATCGACCGAAGAAACAACATTAAATCTAGGACACAAGTACGCTCCACCTCCCAAGAAACCAAATATCCCCAAAATCGCTATAGATTTAGAAGCACAAATATATCACCACCCTCAAAACAAAGAACTGAAGATCGAAATCGAACAACATTTAAAACAAATACAACAAACGGTAAGTAATCGCAACAATCAAAAACAGACTATTGATAATAAAGAAATAATTAATAACTTGAATACTATAAAAGAAAAATTAAAAAATAATAACTTAACAGTAACCAAGGCAGATAAAAACGCGGGACTAGTAGTTTTAGATACTGACACATACATAGATAAAACTAACAAATTTTTCAATGAAAATAATATAAAAATGATTAAAACAAATCCTTTAAATTCATATAACACCAAAATAAGACATATAATTAATAACAGAATCTCAACACTTTCTAAATTTAACATTCGAGCTTACAACATTTTTCAAAAAAACCCCAAAACACCCACCCTCTACAGGATAATTAAATTACATAAACCCGACAAGTCCATAAGACCTATAACATCATCCGTTTCCTCACCGGCACATTTATTAGCCAAAGCTCTTAATGACATTATCATAAATAAATTCCAATACACATCGAAATATTCAATAAAAAATTCTAAAGAACTAATCACAGAACTTAATAATACTTTAACTATAAAACATAAAGAATTTATCATGATTTCATTTGACATTGTTAACTTATATACCAATATTCCAGTTCTAGAATCATTAGATCTCCTACAAAATTTACTACAAACTAACAATAATTTTATAAATCAATATAATCTAGAACAAATAGACTTAACAAACATCTTAGAATTATTCAAAATTACAACCGAACAAAATTTCTTTATCTTCCAAGATAAAACATATAAATTAGAAGATGGCTTACCCATGGGAAGCCCTATTAGCGGCTTGTTAGCAAACATATTCATAGATAATCTCGAAAAGAAAATAATGGAAGAACCTTTAAGTAAAAATATCATTTTCTGGAAACGTTATGTAGATGACATTTTAGTACTATGGACAGGGAGTCAAGAAGACTTAAATTTATTTCACAATAAAATAAATACACTATCAAAAATTAAATTCACCTTAGAAACCGAAATTGAAAACAAAATCAACTTTTTAGACCTCACTTTAAAAAACCCTAACACAAATAACATAGAATACAAAATATTTAGAAAAGAAACATCCACAGATATAATTATTCCGAAACAATCATATCATAATCCAAAAATAAAACAAGCGGCGTTCAATTTTATGTTTCATCGCCTACTTAACACCCCCTTGTCAAAAGAAAATTTCACCACAGAATATAATATAATATTAACCATAGGCATAAATAATAACTACCCAATTTCTTTTATAGAAAATTGCTATAATAATATAAAACAAAAACAAATAGTAAATAATAAAATATATAAACATATTAAACAGAAACAAAACTATATCTCAATTCCATTTTATGATAAAATTCATACAAATCTACAACATATAACAAATAAATATAATATAAATTTAACCTCAAAATCACAACCAACGATTAATAATATTTTAAACAATAGTAAACCAAAAATTAACAACTTGGAAAAAAGTGGCATTTACAAACTAAATTGTAATAATTGCAACAGCAAATACATAGGCCTAACATCCCGAAACATAAAAACACGCTTTAAAGAACATCTTAAAAATAATCCCTATTCAGCATTCGGTACACACCTTACGGATAATAATCATACTGCAACACTCGAAAATGCCCAACTATTACATAATGAAACTAATTACCATAAACTAATACTATTAGAAAAATATGAAATTTTAAGGAATTTAAAAGAAAACCAACCCTTATTAAACGACCAAACCACCTTTCCGGAACCACACATTTTTAAAAATTTACCGCCTTTTATATCATAACCTCATATAAATAAATAATATAAAAAATACTCTTCTTAATGTTCTCCATATACTACTAGTTTCCGCTCCCAATCCACTACACCATTCACTCGACCAAGGCAGTTCATCCTCTTGGCGTTACACACCACTAAATTCTTGATTATGAATCATCAATGTTTAAAATTAAAATTAACATCGAATAATTCAACTCTTGACGGTGAGTGTCACAATGTTATAATTTAACTTCCCTTAAAGTTTTTGATTGTTGCGATTACTTACTTACATGAAAAATGTTAACCTAGAAATTTTAACTTACACACGTGTTTCCTTGATATTACTTATTACGATCGCTTGCTTACTAATAATCATAACATATTAAATTGTAAATTAAACTTAATCATAGAATACTTCTTATAATCTTTTCTCAAACAAAGAATATGTATATTTTATCCAATAACGAGTTTGTTAAATAATGACTTTGTTTTAAAAAATAATTTTATAAAATCATGTATTTTTTCAGCTGGTGCCTGATGATGAATTGTAATAATTCGAAATCGATAGCACAAAGAATATAATAAATAAATATATTATAAATTCAGTTGGCTTATGCATACTTTATCCAATCCTAATATAATGCAAACTGAAATGGAGTCATTCATTCATAATGTTGAATCCAAGGAGATATCCTTTAAACTCTACCAGTTGAAGAAAACATTGAATAAACGACATAGAATACAACAACATTTAAATTTTCTACATACTGCTAAACATCATAGAATTACACCAAAATTTTTACGTTTAAAACTTAAGAAAATGGACAAACGCCAAGAGGATGAACTGCACAATAAACTACTGAGGAAAGAAATAAGAAGACAACATAAAATCAGCAGCAACATTAACATGAAACTAAAATTCTTCCATAGACACTTATTACAATTTCTCCACACTTTAGAATATGAGATATTAATTCAACAATTAGAAGAAAAAATACAATACGAAAACTACAAAACCGATCAAACTAGAAGAAAGAAACTAGACAAACTAATTAAAGTTAAAAATGAAGAAGAGCAACGATATTTACAACAACAACAACAAAGAACAGACAACATCAAGGAAAGCACATCACACCACACATTCCCCCCAAGAACTACAAACCTATCATCCACGACCTTCACATCGACCGAAGAAACAACATTAAATCTAGGACACAAGTACGCTCCACCTCCCAAGAAACCAAATATCCCCAAAATCGCTATAGATTTAGAAGCACAAATATATCACCACCCTCAAAACAAAGAACTGAAGATCGAAATCGAACAACATTTAAAACAAATACAACAAACGGTAAGTAATCGCAACAATCAAAAACAGACTATTGATAATAAAGAAATAATTAATAACTTGAATACTATAAAAGAAAAATTAAAAAATAATAACTTAACAGTAACCAAGGCAGATAAAAACGCGGGACTAGTAATTTTAGATACTGACACATACATAGATAAAACTGACAAATTTTTCAATGAAAATAATATAAAAATGATTAAAACAAATCCTTTAAATTCATATAACACCAAAATAAGACATATAATTAATAACAGAATCTCAACACTTTCTAAATTTAACATTCGAGCTTACAACATTTTTCAAAAAAAACCCTAAAACACCCACCCTCTACAGTTTAATTAAATTACATAAACCTGACAAGTCCATAAGACCTATAACATCATCCGTTTCCTCACCGGCACATTTATTAGCCAAAGCTCTTAATGACATTATCATAAATAAATTCCAATACACATCGAAATATTCAATAAAAAATTCTAAAGAACTAATCACAGAACTTAATAATACTTTAACTATAAAACATAAAGAATTTATCATGATTTCATTTGACATTGTTAACTTATATACCAATATTCCAGTTCTAGAATCATTAGATCTCCTACAAAATTTACTACAAACTAACAATAATTTTATAAATCAATATAATCTAGAACAAATAGACTTAACAAACATCTTAGAATTATTCAAAATTACAACCGAACAAAATTTCTTTAACTTCCAAGATAAAACATATAAATTAGAAGATGGCTTACCCATGGGAAGCCCTATTAGCGGCTTGTTAGCAAACATATTCATAGATAATCTCGAAAAGAAAATAATGGAAGAACCTTTAAGTAAAAATATCATTTTCTGGAAACGTTATGTAGATGACATTTTAGTACTATGGACAGGGAGTCAAGAAGACTTAAATTTATTTCACAATAAAATAAATACACTATCAAAAATTAAATTCACCTTAGAAACCGAAATTGAAAACAAAATCAACTTTTTAGACCTCACTTTAAAAAACCCTAACACAAATAACATAGAATACAAAATATTTAGAAAAGAAACATCCACAGATATAATTATTCCGAAACAATCATATCATAATCCAAAAATAAAACAAGCGGCGTTCAATTTTATGTTTCATCGCCTACTTAACACCCCCTTGTCAAAAGAAAATTTCACCACAGAATATAATATAATATTAACCATAGGCATAAATAATAACTACCCAATTTCTTTTATAGAAAATTGCTATAATAATATAAAACAAAAACAAATAGTAAATAATAAAATATATAAACATATTAAACAGAAACAAAACTATATCTCAATTCCATTTTATGATAAAATTCATACAAATCTACAACATATAACAAATAAATATAATATAAATTTAACCTCAAAATCACAACCAACGATTAATAATATTTTAAACAATAGTAAACCAAAAATTAACAACTTGGAAAAAAGTGGCATTTACAAACTAAATTGTAATAATTGCAACAGCAAATACATAGGCCTAACATCCCGAAACATAAAAACACGCTTTAAAGAACATCTTAAAAATAATCCCTATTCAGCATTCGGTACACACCTTACGGATAATAATCATACTGCAACACTCGAAAATGCCCAACTATTACATAATGAAACTAATTACCATAAACTAATACTATTAGAAAAATATGAAATTTTAAGGAATTTAAAAGAAAACCAACCCTTATTAAACGACCAAACCACCTTTCCGGAACCACACATTTTTAAAAATTTACCGCCTTTTATATCATAACCTCATATAAATAAATAATATAAAAAATACTCTTCTTAATGTTCTCCATATACTACTAGTTTCCGCTCCCAATCCACTACACCATTCACTCGACCAAGGCAGTTCATCCTCTTGGCGTTACACACCACTAAATTCTTGATTATGAATCATCAATGTTTAAAATTAAAATTAACATCGAATAATTCAACTCTTGACGGTGAGTGTCACAATGTTATAATTTAACTTCCCTTAAAGTTTTTGATTGTTGCGATTACTTACTTACATGAAAAATGTTAACCTAGAAATTTTAACTTACACACGTGTTTCCTTGATATTACTTATTACGATCGCTTGCTTACTAATAATCATAACATATTAAATTGTAAATTAAACTTAATCATAGAATACTTCTTATAATCTTTTCTCAAACAAAGAATATGTATATTTTATCCAATAACGACTTTGTTAAATAATGACTTTGTTTTAAAAAATAATTTTATAAAATCATGTATTTTTTCAGCTGGTGCCTGATGATGAATTGTAATAATTCGAAATCGATAGCACAAAGAATATAATAAAGAAATATATTATAAATTCAGTTGGCTTATGCATACTTTATCCAATCTCAATATAACCTCACTACACGTTTTTCAACCAGCTGCCACCATGTTATGTTTTTTCTTCTTAAGTTATCTATTTGGGGTAGGTAACGTCTCGGAGTTATACCTACCACTTATTATAGTGAGTAACACAGTCAGTATAAAGTAATAAACCATTTATTCAAAAGAACATAAACTTGTCAAGTACACTTCTCCGTCATGCTTCACCAGGTACAGTCCATGCCCAAACTAAATACATTGTTATTAGTGATCCCAAACTAAAACAGATGGCTTTAGTAACCACAATCTTTCATACATGACAATTACAACACTGTATACGTCTCTATATTTTATAATAATTTTAAGTGTATTGAAATTATTAAGTTTATTAAGCTTTGCATTTTTGACATCTGTAGTCCATAATGGGAACCAAGATGTTTCTGACTGCGTTTTTAACAATATTTTAAAATGTTAAACTTTACTTTATATATATTTTGTTTGCTTACAGAGATCTCTGCCGTGAACGCAATATCCTCATGATGCGCGTGAACTGCTTCAGTCACTTCTCCGTCAGAGCCGTATCTCATTTGGGCTTTGAATGCGTGTACACCTTGCAGTACACAGATCACCAAGATGAGAATGGCTGCCCAATATTTGTCCCTGAACCTCCACACTCAGAAGTCAAAGTTTACTCGCAAAGGACGTGCTAATTACCATTAGTTACACAATTCCTAACAGCCATATAAAGAATCATTCTAACATGTTCTTTTGCATTGTTTAATCCACCTAGACCTAGACAAATACTATAACTTCATTTAGTCAGTTTTGTTTGACTACAATTTATATTTCATATATTTTAGCAGATGTTCCAAGAGCTATATTTTATTCATCAATTTTATATCAACAGTTGTTTTCATAAACAGATTTAAAATAAATAACTTATTAGAAACTGAAAATGCTTGGTTACTTTCATTAATAAATATGATAACTCAAACAAATGATGTACAAATATTAACATTGAGTTAACAATTTGTAAATATGAAATAAATCATGTGACTATTAATAGTATCCTCAGCAGTTATACGACGTTAAAAGTGAAAGATTGTTCAGGCATCGAGAGAAGAACAGACAATAGCTTAGTAGCTGTCCCGGCAAGATAGGTGTCTCGGGTTCGAATCCCGATGGCTGAAAAATTTTCACAATTTATTTCAAATGATGTACAAATTATTGTGTAAATTATTGGTGTAATTTTGGAGAAAGAGTTTGACTTTGCATTCATCGATTGTTTACTAATTCATTTACGTAACTATTAAATGGTGCAGATTCATTAATTGTACAGTAAACCTACTTTCTGCTTATTGTATTTAAAAGGCAGATTTAAGTTATCTGTCAAAAACCATCGTTTATTGTTTATAATTTAATTTTGCAAATATGCAAAATTTTAAATATTGTTACCTGTGATAAATAATTACTGATAATTAAATATGTGAATATACGTACAAAGTATTTATTTAGCTAGATGTGTTATATGATATGAAAAATATACTCTTGAAATGTAAAATGTAATAAAAGTGTGATAGTATGTAAATACCTCTGCTCAGACAAAATAAAATACGTACCTATTGTATTTTATTCAACAAATAAATGAAAAAAAAACAAAATGAATTATTTGTCAAACTACCTTACCTAATACATAAATTGTTCTTGTACGATTCTTTGTAATTATTTATTTAAAAAGGGCATTTTCCATGATCTCATGTCAATTTTCTCTTAGTTTTCCTCGTCTTCTCAATTATTTTTTTGCTGTCTCTATTGCCATCACTTTTAAAAGGTATTTCCATCAACTTATTACCTGCATCTAAAATCTAGAAATCTTTTGAACTGTATATATACTTATAGATATTTATATAAAATTGTAAACTGCTTCCTATGAAGAGTAGAGAAAGAATGACGTTAAATACTCTTTTAACGATGGTTCATGGTTCAATTATTTTCCCCAATTTCCTTTCTAGTATTCATTCGTTTACGTTCAATGACGAGTATGATTATCAAAGTCGAGTATTTTCTTTTCATGTTTAGATTATTTCTAGGTCCCATATGTAAGAGAAATTTTCCTTCTCTCTTAATATATTTAAAAATATTTCTACAGGTAGTCACTTTTATCACATCCTTGAATATGTATTTCCATTTCGTAGCACCTTTGGCTTTAATATTTAATCCTAATACTAAATGATTAGATTCAATATAGTTATATATATATTTGAATTAATCAAAAAGCCAATCGCCAACCTTTGAACACCTCTACAGCCTGAATGGTACGACCGATTTTCGTGAAATTTGTTTCAAATTGTAGGTTTTGATTGTCTCGAGTGCCCTCGTAATAACACAAATTTCTGTACGATGCATAGTTTTCGAGTAAAAAATTATTAAAGATTGAAAATTGGGACAAAACAATAGGACACAGTAACGATCACAGTTCTCATTGAAAAATTTAAGAAGATAAACGCTGTCATGTCATATGGTATGTCAATGTCAATGATTACAAATTATCGGTTTTCATAGTTTTAATGGCAAAGAAATGTTTCAATAATATGTAACATTAAAGAAAAGATGATGAAATTAACGAGGTAGGTATATGTAATGATTTTAAGCCATGTTTTATGTTAATTTAATATATATTTTATTTTTTAAATAGAATTTTGGAAAATGTATAAGGAAACACGTCGAAAAGGATCAGAAAGGCAGAATTCATATCACAATCGATCGAAGAACATGTACAAAATTAAAAAGATAAACATTGTCATCCGTCATATTGGATGTACGTATAGTATATCATAAAACACTATCGGCGGAGCCCTAGGCTGAACTCGGCGAAGCCGAGTTTAGGCTAGTCCTAATACTAAACGATCAGATTCACTATCTATATTTATATATTTTAATCAAGACGATCGCCATCCTTTGAACACCTCTACAGCTTGAATGGTGTGAGCGACTTTCGTGAAATTTGCACCAAGTTGTAGGAAATGATTGTATCGAGTGCCCTCGTAATAACACATATTTCTGTAGGATGCATAGTTTTCGAGTAAAAAATTATTAAAGATTGAAAATTGGGACAGAAACAATATTTTTCACAGTAACGATCACAGTTTTCCTTGAAAATTTAAGAAGATAAACGCTGTCATGTCATATGGTATGTCAATGTCAATGATGACAAATTATCGGTTTTCATCATTTAAATGCAACAAAAATGCTTAAGTAATATGTAAAATTGAAGAAAAAATAATGAATTAAACGAGGTAGGTACATAAAATGATTTTAAGCCATGTTTTATGTTAATTTATTATATATTTTATTTTTTAAATAGAAATTTGGAAAATGTATAAGGAAACACGTCGAAAAGGATAAGAAAGGCAGAATTAATATCACAGTCCATCGAAGGGTACATGTACAACATTACAAAGATAAACATTGTCATCCGTCATATTGGATGTACGTATAGTCTATCATAAAACACCATCGGCGGAGCCCTAGGCTGAACTCGGCGAAGCCGAGTTTAGGCTAGTCCTAATACTAAACGAATCAGATTCACTATCTACAGAGAATTTTTTTTAAAATGTAACATATGATTCATCACTTCCATGGTTACACACTACTGTCAAAAAATGACAGCAATGTAATATTTGTCCATTTTAAAATGCAACATTATAAATAGTACTGCAGCACAGGAGATGCCTGCAGAACACATCACAAATAGTGTCAATTTTTCCTACGAGCGATTAGGATATTGCCCCAGTGTAAATGGAAGTATTTTTGAACAATTATTACATTAAAATTATGAATTTTTGTAAGCTAAAGTTTGTTAAGATGCGCTACATTAAAGATTTGTTTTTTTGTTAATCATACATAGGCTAATTTATTGAAAATTAATATTGATAATACATAACTACAAATTTTGTATATTGCATTTTAAAGTGGACAAAAATTACATTGCTGTCATTTTTTGACAGAGTTAGTGTATAACCATGGAAGTGATAGACCATATGTTGCATGTTAAAATAAATTCCCTGTATAGTTCTATATATTCTTTAATCAAAATGCCGATCGCCATCCTTTGAACACCTCTACAGCCTTAATGGAACAACCGATTTCCGTGAAATTTGTTTTAAGTTGTAGGAAATTATTGTCTCGAGTGCCCTCGTAATAACACAAATTTCTGTAGGATGCATAGTTTTCGAGTAAAAAATTATTAAAGATTGAAAATTGGGACAGAAACAATAGGTCACAGTAACGATCACAGTTCTCATTGAAAAATTTAAGAAGATAAACGCTGTCATGTCATATGGTATGTCAATGTCAATGATTACAAATTATCGGTTTTCATAGTTTTAAATGCAAAGAAATGTTTCAATAATATGTAGCGTTAAAGAAAAGATGATGAAATTAAAGAGGTAGGTATATGTAATGATTTTAAGCCATGTTTTATGTTAATTTAATATACATTTATTTTTTTAAATAGAATTTTGGAAAATGTATAAAGAAACACGTCAAAAAGGATTAGAAAGGCAGAATTCATATCACAATCGATCGAAGATCATGTACAAAATTAAAAAGATAAACACTGTCATCGGTCATATTGGATGTACGTATAGTCTATTATAAAACATTATCGGCGGAGCCCTAGGCTGAACTCGGCGAAGCCGAGTTTAGGCTAGTCCTAATACTAAACGATCAGATTCACTCACTATAGTTATATATTTTAATCAAGACGATCGCAATCCTTTGAACACCTCTACAGCCTAAATGGTGTGAGCGATTTTCGTGAAATTTGCACCAAGTTGTAGGAAATGATTGTCTCGAGTGCCCTCGTAATAACACATATTTCTGTAGAATGCATAGTTTTCGAGTAAAAAATTATTAAAGATTGAAAATTGGGACAGAAACAATATTTTTCACGGTAACGATCACAGTTTTCCTTGAAAATTTAAGACGATAAACGCTGTCATGTCACATGGTATGTCAATGTCAATGATGACAAATTATTGGTTTTTATCATTTAAATGCAACAAAAATGCTTAAGTAATATGTAAAATTGAAAAAAAAATAATGAATTAAACGAGGTAGGTATATAAAATGATTTTAAGCCATGTTTTATGTTAATTTATTATATATTTTATTTTTTAAATAGAATTTTGGAAAATGTATAAGGAAACACGTCGAAAAGGATAAGAAGGGCAGGAATCGGTCGAAGAGTACACATACAAAATTAAAAACAAACATTGTCATTTGTCATATTTAATATGTTAATGACAAAAAATCATGAATGTCGTACCGGTTGTTCTTTTCAATACTAAAAATATTTAACTATGTAAAATTGAAGAAAAGAATGTAGGTAGGTATATATAAAAAGCACTGTAAACGTGGAAGAAGAATTGCAAAAATATGGGTATACCCTTGGAAGTACAAGCAATTTACACTTTATGCTTTGCAGATGATCTAATACTTATTGCACAAGACTACAACGATAGTGAATACATGATACGAAAATTTATAGAAGAATACCGTAGCTGAGGTCTAGAAATAAACATACATACAGCGAATGCGTAATGAGAGGCTTCCTAAACAAATACTACAGTGGACGACACCTACCGGTAAAAATAAAAGAGACCTAGAAGAAGTTGGGTAGCAGGAGTCCAAGAAGGAATAAGAGAGAGAGAGAAAGAGGGAATTAAATGAAGATATATGGCAAGATAGAAATCAGTGGAGAAATGGCATCGGAAGACATCGTAGAACGAAGTATATGTAATGATTTTAAGTCATGTTTATTGTTAATTTATACGAGGTGTGTTCAAAAAATATCGCGAATTTTGTGTTTTTTCAAAAATTATTTATTTATTCATGAATATCTATTTTGTCCCCTTCAAAGTAATCCCCATGAGATATTATACACTTGTGCCAACGGTTTTTCCAATCTTCAAAGCACTTCAAAAAATCATTTTTTTATCTTGTTCAGCTCCTCCTTCGATGCCGTCTTTATCTCGTCAAGCGTAGCGTAACGTCGTCGTTTCATGGGCCTCTTCAGTTGAGGGAACAAGAAAAAGTCACAGGGGGCCAGATCTGGGGAATACGGTGGCTGCGGCATCATTAGTGTGTTGTTTTTGGCTAAAAAGTCGCGCACAAGCAACGATGTGTGAGCAGGAACGTTATCGTGGTGCAAAAGCCAATTTTTGTTCTTCCACAAATCCGGGCGTTTCTGGCGGATTGCTTCGCGCAAATTGCGCATAACTTGCAGGTAATATTCCTTATTGACCGTTCTACCCTGTGGCAAAAACTCATGATGCACCACGCCCCTGCAATCGAAGAAAACTGTCAGCAAAACTTTCACATTCGACCGAACTTGGCGCGCTTTTTTCGGTCTTGGTTCGTGCGGCAGCTTCCATTGAGATGATTGAACTTTGGTTTCCACGTCATAACCATAAACCCACGATTCGTCACCAGTTATGACCCTCTGGAGCAAATTTGGGTCGTCGCGGACAGAGTCCAACATCTCATTAGCAATGTTCATGCGATGCTGTTTTTGGTCGCAATTGAGCAATTTTGGTACAAATTTCGCGGCGACCCGTCTCATGCCCAAATCATTGATAAAAATCGAATGGCACGAGCCAATCGATATGTTTAGGTCCTCAGCAACTTCTCTAACGGTGATTCGACGATTGGCCAATATAATTTTCTCCACTTCATTAATTTTTTCGTCTGTTGTTGAAGTGCTCGGGCGTCCGGCACGCTTTTCGTCGTTCACATCTTCTCGGCCTTCTGAGAACATTTTGTACCACCGATAAACGTTGCTTTGGTTCAAGGTAGCTTCTCCTTATGCCACAGTCAACATTCGGAATGCATCCGCGCACTTAATTTCGTTTTTCACACAAAATTTGATACAGGTTCTTTGTTCCATTTTTTTGAATAGGTAAAAATCGAAGACGATCCAAAACACGTGCAAGCAAAGCAGCTGTCAACAATTAAGTGAACATTCAAAATGGCCGAGCTTGTCGACATAAGTGAGAGACATGAGTACCAACATAAAGCCACAAAAAGATCGAAATTCGAATATACGTAACCCGCGAAAATTCAAAATTCGCGATAGTTTTTGAACACACCTCGTATATTTTATTTTGTAAATAGATTTAACAAAATGTCAGGCTGAGAAAGACATAATGAATATCAAAATCGATAAATCATGCCTTAATGTTTGGAACAAGACAATTCAATAATTTTAGATGGTTTGATTTAATCTGTTCTTTTTTGCAATTCATTTTCTTACATTACGTTTAAAATTACTTCAGATTAAACATAATTCAATAAATAAATAAATAAATATATCATCACGGCATATTACCCATTGCTGGGTGTGCCAATCTGCTTTGTACGCAGATATCGGTAATGATGATGACATATATGTACCGTGCGTGCGTTTACCAGGCGTCACCTCACGAGCACTCATTGCTGGCGTGGAGAGTGCACCATAATTCAATATCTATCTTAAAACGGTACAGATTTAAATCTGTATTTCATTTTCTTATATTACGTTTAGAATTATCTATTTTAAAATTCTTTTATTGCCAATTATTAAAAAATCTTGTCAAAGTTAACAATGTGATTAAAGTTAACAATGTTTTATGCAACTGGGCTATAATCATACAGCATAAGCCACAAAAGTAATCTTGTATACCTATGAGTCTTGCATTTTTCCTCTTTAATAACAATCCAAACTTTATTAATGTAATGTAACTACTTACTTTTCTACAGTTTGTAACTACATAATTGTTTACTTTAAAATTAAAATATCACATTTTTTGAGTTTTGTTTGATTTATTTTTACCTTTAAATTTAGTATTGTGTACTCATAGACGTGTTATTAATATTATGTTTATACAGTGTGTTAAAAAAAACCTAACTCGGAGTAGGCTTTGAACAGAGAAACGTGTGTTTGATCAATATTCATTTCAAAAGTCAAGTTGTCAAAGGATACAGTTTACCGTCATTCGCCGTTTTTTTAATTTGAAAAGCTTTGATTTCTTTGCAAAACATTTTTGACAATATTTTAAGTCAAATTGACATTTAATTAATTGACATAAGTCTCTTTGTACATAGCCTACTCTGAGTTCAGAATTTCTTTGAACACACTGTATTTATCGTGTAATTAAGACATTTTGTCCTGTTTACTCGCAAAAAACGCGCAAATTTGTTCATTTCAATATATGTTTTTATCAGTTCCTACCAATCACTTTGTATACATAAGCATTTAACATGGTAAAACAAATTATTATATAAAAAAATTATTCAAATAAAAGTTGTAGAGCATAAAATACTACTTTCATATTAATAAACAAAATCCATTTCGTATGTTTAGTTACACTAGAAATTAAATATGAAAATTTTAGTTTAATAGCACTAGCCATTGAATTAAAAAAAACAGACAAACAAATGATTGATGTTTTAACTGTCAAATATTGAGACTTTTTCAATCACAAAAAAATCTGATGTGGCCAGATATTTTACCTGGTTGTACGCATAAAACGAAAAATATTTTTAAATACAAATACATATATTTATGTCTCACTAGAAAATAATTATTTTAATATAAATTATGTACAATACATAGGTACATTTTCTTTATATTCAATATCCTGAATTTATTTTCTACTTTCCTTTTCTTTTTCTTTTATTCGTCATTTTTTCGCAAATTCCTTTTATATTCATTTTTGGGTATATTCTTTTGCGTTGTTGACTTTTTATTTATTTTCATAATCTTCATAATGATGTACAAATATTTTTGACAGTGGCTTACAAATATTTTTGACAGTGACATTTATGTGTGAATTACAAACATTTGAATTTCTTGCCTTGAAGTAGTTTGATCTAAGAATTTTTACATCAAATTATTTTATATGCATTTCTTTATCTCTAAATCTATAGAAGATATAATAATGAATTTATATTTATCGAATAAAGAATTTAACATTCTTTAATATAAGTATTTACATAAATTTTCGATAAATAATATTTAGAAAATTTTTTCTTGTAACTACTACTTCCGGTTGTCCAATTATTACCAAAACTGACTCGACTCTTCCCATTATTGTTAGATTGAGGAATCCGTAGTTAAAAATATCTTAAGTCTTTTAGTATTTGAGTTATCGTGAATCCAACATCCACACACACATCTACACACACACACACACACACACACACACACACACACACACACACATCCAAACACACACACACACACATACGGACATCATCGTAAAAATGTTATAATCGGATTCTAGGGACCTTAAAACGTGCTTATTCACTCAAATCTGGATATGTGATTTTTAGCATGAATACAATACCTCTCTTAGCGAGAGGTAATTACATAAATGTCATGCTGTTTGTTTTAATTCTATGGCTATCACTATTTTTGTCGTGATTTTCTATATTTTCATTTGCAATTTCTGCCGTTACAAAGCATGCACAATTAATTTTTTTCTTGAATCA
This sequence comes from Harpalus rubripes, assembly GCA_963082715.1. Taxonomy (NCBI): domain Eukaryota; kingdom Metazoa; phylum Arthropoda; class Insecta; order Coleoptera; family Carabidae; genus Harpalus; species Harpalus rubripes. The sequence goes on along the minus strand of OY720450.1, from coordinate 51,568,367 downwards.
AATGCAGAATTTCATGATCTACAACTTTTATTTGAAGTATTTTTTCAAAAATAATTTGGAAAGCAACGCGCAAGGTAAAACTGTTTTCCCATGTTAAATGCCCATGTAACGGATTTGGAGTGCCACCTGGTATGTAGGTACGTCGAAAAATTATATTTTAACTGCATTTTTTGATTATACTTCTGAAATATTATTGACAACTTTTTGCAAGAAAACGGTAGCCGACTGAGCTATCGTATTTTTGACATTTCTCCATGATAGCCCTTGACAAAACATTTCTTGTTGTTTGTCAGAAATATATTTTGTTCGGTATTAAATGAAAAGTTTTCTGCCTGGCTAAATTATAGAACTTCCAAAATTTAGACATCAACTCGATTGGCTTTTGTTTTTCGCATAGAGTTGTCTGAACCCTGTCGTGATTGGGATCAACTGAAATTTTTTCTGCTGATATGGAAGTGTTAACAATTAGACATCTGTCGGCTTTTTTTTTGTGCATAAAGATGTTAGAAATATGTCGTGTTTGGTATCAAATGAGAGGTCTAATTAAGGACTGTTAGATACATGTGTCAAAATTTCTGACACGTTAAATGGCTTTTGTTTTATGCATAAAGTTAAATCGTTTGAGAGCATTTGGGTATTTGACAATACTGTTGGCATTAGCACTTTGGTTTAAAATTGTGCGTAGACAGATTGGATGTACGTATAGTCTATCATAAAACACTATCGGCGGAGCCCTCGGGTAAACTCGGCGAAGCCGAGGTTAGGCTAGTCTATAATACTAAACGATTAGATTCACTATCTATAGTTCTATTCTTTAATCACGACGATCGCCCAACTTTAGACAAGGCTACAGCTTAAACGGTGCGACCGATTTTCATGAAATTTGTGTCAAATTGTAGGAAATTATTGGCTTCAGGGCCCTTCTAATGGGACGAATTTCTGTAGGATGCATAGTTTTCGAGTAAAAAATTATTAAACGTAAATTGAAACAACCGATCGAAGATTACATGTAAAAATTTAGAAGATAAAAATGCTGTCATGTGTAACATTTGGCATGATGTCAATGTCAATAATGACAAATTATGAATGGCGTATGGGTTGTCGACCTTTTCAATGCTAAATTTAAATAAATATAATGTGTAAAATTAAAGAAAAGAATATGAATTAAACGATGTAGGTATACGTAATGAATTTAAGCAATATTTACTGTTAATTTAGATTTTATTTTGTAAATATAGTTAAATATAAATAAATAATGTCTAAAATTGAAGAAAATTAAACAAAGTAAGGTACGCTATGATTTTAAGATATTGTGTTTATTCCTTATAATTTATTTTGTAAATAGATTGTAGAAAATGTCCGAGGTTATTAAACGACTATATGAACGTTAATTGTAGGAAAAACATCAACTACGAGAAAGACTGGGAGCACAAAGTGTACAATGTACAGGGAGAATATCAAGGATTGTTTTCTCTGGCGGTCAGTGTATTAATCTAAGACATGTTTATCGTTTATTTTTATTTTATTTTGTAAATAGCTTCAACAAAACTGACAAGAAGAACATCTATGACGAAAAAAACAGACAAGATAAGTTGTAGTTTTGATACGTAAATAATACATTTTTATATAATAAAAAAATTATTAATAATTAAAAGTGTCTTTAATTAAATATTTAACAATACATTAAGTCGAATATTAAAATTTCTCACTAAATTTTGTAATCAACATGTGCGTTTGAAATTGTCGATAAAATAGATTTTCTATTAGCTACAATACACCATGACAAACAAAAGAATAATATTGTTTGTTTTTCACATTAGTGAAAAAACTAAAATTTCATATTGTGCTTCAAGCCGATATTCATAAATTTGAGAAAAAACTATTAATAATTGTATATTTGGTGCTGTATTTCCGTACGATATACCTACGTTATTTGAGAGATATCAGATCAGACGTACAGGAAAATAGAGAAATTATTCCGTTGACAGCACAGAGTGGAAAGAAGTGGAATAGTTAAAGGTAAGGGACAGATTTTTAGCTTATATATTAGTATAATTTACAACTGTATAAAACGCAAGCATATGACTTTGTTGGCCCTGGCACGCAGATATGTGAGCCCGTGTCAAAATGACATTTAGAAAACACACAGATACAAATGTTGATAATATTTATTTGTGATCAAATGTAAATACTTAATCGTAGTAATAGGTCTTATTTAATATTGCATAGAACAATAAGACCTATTTCTAGGATTTGAAGAACTTTATATCATAATTTTTCACTAGAAATTATAGAATTTTCCAATTCCATGTGGTTTATTTTCCAAGGCAAGTAAGTTCCATGCTCCAGGTAATAAATACACCACATAAAATCAGAAATTTTAATTATTGATTGGGAAATTATGGCATTTGTAAATTATGTATGCAATGTCATTTAAAAATTTATTCTACATTTATAAATATATCTTAAATTATTCAAAGGCGTCATTTAATGAAATAAAGATGTCTTTAATTCATTGTTGGATGTCCTAATAATATTTTTTAATGTCCAAAATTGTTATTGAGATGTCTTAAATGCAGATATTTATAGATATCAAAAATATGATTTCAGATATCATGAATTCAATTAAAAATACAAACATTTAAATTAAGCATAACAAATATTAAATTAAAGTTATCAAAAATTGAAATAAGGGCGTCTAAAAATAAATTATAGGTATCACATCTCCGTACCATCATGTATTTGTACAAATTCCATACAGAAAGTTTTTTTTAGCAAATGATTACATATTTCCAATACCTACATTAACTTCAGTCTGTTCTACGTATTTTGTATAAATTTCATACAGAAAGTATCTTGTTAGATTCTATAGGTATATTTCTAATAAAATTATAACTCAAACATATTCTAAAAATTGCACTTTGACAATGACATTTGTCAATCAGACTTTTTTTAATGTTTCCATGTTTATAGCACAGCTGTCTGCTATATGAAATTTAATTTTTTTAATATTTTAACTCTACATCCATTTAATATAAACACAGAATTAAATATTCTTTAATAACATTAAATGTGAAATTTTTTAACGTCTTTAAATAAAATAAGTTGTAGGTAGAATAAATATTAAAACGGCATTCTATATTTCTGCGTATACATATACTTTTAAAAATTCCAAACAAATTATGGTTTTCCATAGTTTTATAATAAACTACGTCGACTTTTGATAAATTTACTAGTTATTTTTTCCAATTTAGGGACGAAAAGTGCTTCGTTTGGAGTAAAAGTAAAGATTTGCATAGCTCCAGTCCAGAGATTAGACAATCTATAAAGTTATAAAGCTGTGATACTTTGTGGTGTGAGTTGTATTCTATATAATAGATAATCCCACCGCACTCTAAAAACTGTAAGTAATTATTTAAATTATATAAAATGCCGTCGAAAGATAAAATGAAACGTCAAAAGAAACAACACTATTATGACAGAAGTAAACAAAAAACAGTAGGAAAGTCAAGTAAATTCGAAACAAATAATGAAACTAATTTAAATGTCACCATTATAAATAGGGAAAGAAATAATAATACGAAAGAATTAGTAGATATATCTAAAATGTCAATAGTAGATAATGAAACACCACAGATTAGTAAAAATGAAATAAATAATTTAAATGTAGGTACTACCGGCGTAGAAAATGCTGTAATTCAGTATAATTTGATCAGACTGAACCTAGCAGCCGATTCGATTTACAGCAAGTGTTGCGTAGCACAAGCCGTGAATGTACTAGGGACATCAAAAGTGTTGTCGATTTATGAAAAACAAGAAAATAATAAAATATTCGTATATTTTTGTCTGTACCGTATATATTATAAAAAAATAAATTCATATACCAATAATTGATATAAAATAATACATTTATTTTGATTTTGGGTAGACAACACAATTGTACTGATTTATTTATATAAGTTTTGAGAATGTTTTATTTTAACATTATTAACAGGATTATAGTAATCCCGATAAAATCATACTTTGTAGGGTGAACGTCATACACCCTGAACATTATAAAGATCAACCGAAAAATTTAAACAGGGGATTAGGGGTATATCTCATGACTTAAATATCAGGAAATCACTATTTTCCAAGTTTCTCGCAATTTTTAAATTATTTTCAGGATAATAAAAATCCTGACAAAACCATACTTCGTAAGGTGAACAGTAGATACACCCTGAACCTTATAAAGTACAAATGAAAAATTTATTCAGGGGATTAGGGGTAGATCTCTTGATTTAAATATCTGGAAATCACTATTTTCCAAGTTTCTCGCAATTTTTATATTATTTTCAGGATAATAAACATCCTGACAAAACCATACTTTGTAGGGTGAACAGTAGATACACCCTGAATATTATAAAGTACAAACGAAAAATTTATTCAGGGGATTAGGGGTAGATCTCTTGATTTAAATATCTGTAAATCACTATTTTCCAAGTTTCTCGCAATTTTTATATTATTTTCAGGATAATAAAAATCCTGACAAAACCATACATTGTAGGGTGTACAGTTGATACACCCTGAACATTATAAGGTACAAATGAAAAATTTATTCAGGGGATTAGGGGTAGATATCTTGATTTAAATATCAGGAAATCACTATTTTCCAAGTTTCTCGCAATTTTTATATTATTTTCAGGATAATAAAAATTCTGACAAAACCATACTCTGTAGGGTGAACAGTAGATACACCCTGAATATTATAAAGAACAAACGAAAAATTTATTCAGGGGATTAGGGGTAGATCTTTTGATTTAAATATCTGGAAATCACTATTTTCCAAGTTTCTCGGAACTTTTATATTATTTTCAGGATAATAAAAATCCTGACAAAACCATACTTTGTAGGGTGTACAGTAGATACACCCTGAACATTATAAGGTACAAATGAAAAATTTATTCAGGGGATTAGGGGTAGATCTCTTGATTTAAATGATTGCGAGACACTTGGAAATAATGATTTCCTGATATTTAAATCAAGAGATCTACCCCTAATCCCCTGAATAAATTTTTCGTTTGTACTTTATAATGTTCAGGATGTATCTACTGTTCACCCTACAAAGTATGGTTTTGTCAGGATTTTTATTATCCTGAAAATAATATAAAAATTGCGAGAAACTTGGAAAATAGTGAATTCCAGATATTTAAATCAAGAGATCTACCCCTAATCCCCTGAATAAATTTTTCGTTTGTTCTTTATAATATTCAGGGTGTATCTACTGTTCACCCTACAAAGTATGGTTTCGTCAGGATTTTTATTATCCTGAAAATAATATAAAATTTGCGAGAAACTTGGAAATAATGATTTCCTGATATTTAAATCAAGAGATCTACCCCTAATCCCCTGAATAAATTTTTCATTTGTACCTTATAATGTTCAGGGTGTATCTGCTGTTCACCCTACAAAGTATGGTTTTGTCAGGATTTTTATTATCCTGAAAATAATATAAAATTTGCGAGAAACTTGGAAATAATGATTTCCTGATATTTAAATCAAGAGATCTACCCCTAATCCCCTGAATAAATTTTTCATTTGTACTTTATAATGTTCAGGGTGTATCTACTGTTCACCCTACAAAGTATGGTTTTGTCAGGATTTTTATTATCCTGAAAATAATATAAAAATTGCGAGAAACTTGAAAAATAGTGATTTCCTGATATTTAAATCAAGAGATCTACCCCTGAATAAATTTTTCATTTGTACCTTATAATGTTCAGGGTGTATCTACTGTACACCTTACAAAGTATGGTTTTGTCAGGATTTTTATTATCCTGAAAATAATATATAAATTGCGAGAAACTTGAAAAATAGTGATTTCCTGATATTTAAATCAAGAGATCTACCCCTAATCCCCTGAATAAATTTTTCATTTGTACTTTATAATGTTCAGGGTGTATCTACTGTTCACCCTACAAAGTATGGTTTCGTCAGGATTTTTGTTATCCTGAAAAGAATATAAAAATTGCGAGAAACTTGAAAAATAGTGATTTCCTGATATTTAAATCAAGAGATCTACCCCAGAATAAATTTTTCATTTGTACCTTATAATGTTCAGGGTGTATCTACTGTACACCTTACAAAGTATGGTTTTGTCAGGATTTTTATTATCCTGAAAATAATATATAAATTGCGAGAAACTTGAAAAATAGTGATTTCCTGATATTTAAATCAAGAGATCTACCCCTAATCCCCTGAATAAATTTTTCATTTGTACTTTATAATGTTTAGGGTGTATCTACTGTTCACCCTACAAAGTATGGTTTTGTCAGGATTTTTGTTATCCTGAAAAGAATATAAAAATTGCGAGAAACTTGAAAAATAGTGATTTCCTGATATTTAAATCAAGAGATCTACCCCAGAATAAATTTTGTACCTTATAATGTTCAGGGTGTATCTACTGTACACCTTACAAAGTATGGTTTTGTCAGGATTTTTATTATCCTGAAAATAATATATAAATTGCGAGAAACTTGAAAAATAGTGATTTCCTGATATTTAAATCAAGAGATCTACCCCTAATCCCCTGAATAAATTTTTCATTTGTACTTTATAATGTTTAGGGTGTATCTACTGTTCACCCTACAAAGTATGGTTTTGTCAGGATTTTTGTTATCCTGAAAAGAATATAAAAATTGCGAGAAACTTGGAAATAACGATTTCCTGATATTTAAATCAAGAGATCTACCCCTAATCCCCTGAATAAATTTTTCATTTGTACTTTATAATGTTCAGGGTGTATCTACTGTTCACCCTACAAAGTATGGTTTCGTCAGGATTTTTGTTATCCTGAAAAGAATATAAAAATTGCGAGAAACTTGAAAAATAGTGATTTCCTGATATTTAAATCAAGAGATCTACCCCTGAATAAATTTTTCATTTGTACCTTATAATGTTCAGGGTGTATCTACTGTACACCTTACAAAGTATGGTTTTGTCAAGATTTTTATTATCCTGAAAATAATATAAAATTTGCGAGAAACTTGGAAATAATGATTTCCTGATATTTAAATCAAGAGATCTACCCCTAATCCCCTGAATAAATTTTTCATTTGTACTTTATAATGTTCAGGGTGTATCTACTGTTCACCCTACAAAGTATGGTTTTGTCAGGATTTTTATTATCCTGAAAATAATATAAAAATTGCGAGCAACTTGAAAAATAGTGATTTCGTGATATTTAAATCAAGAGATCTACCCCTGAATAAATTTTTCATTTGTACCTTATAATGTTCAGGGTGTATCTACTGTACACCTTACAAAGTATGGTTTTGTCAGGATTTTTATTATCCTGAAAATAATATATAAATTGCGAGAAACTTGAAAAATAGTGATTTCCTGATATTTAAATCAAGAGATCTACCCCTAATCCCCTGAATAAATTTTTCATTTGTACTTTATAATGTTTAGGGTGTATCTACTGTTCACACTACAAAGTATGGTTTTGTCAGGATTTTTGTTATCCTGAAAAGAATATAAAAATTGCGAGAAACTTGGAAATAACGATTTCCTGATATTTAAATCAAGAGATCTACCCCTAATCCCCTGAATAAATTTTTCATTTGTACTTTATAATGTTCAGGGTGTATCTACTGTTCACACTACAAAGTATGGTTTCGTCAGGATTTTTGTTATCCTGAAAAGAATATAAAAATTGCGAGAAACTTGAAAAATAGTAATTTCCTGATATTTAAATCAAGAGATCTAGCCCTGAATAAATTTTTCATTTGTACCTTATAATGTTCAGGGTGTATCTTCTGTACACCTTACAAAGTATGGTTTTGTCAGGATTTTTATTATCCTGAAAATAATATATAAATTGCGAGAAACTTGAAAAATAGTGATTTCCTGATATTTAAATCAAGAGATCTACCCCTAATCCCCTGAATAAATTTTTCATTTGTACTTTATAATGTTTAGGGTGTATCTACTGTTCACCCTACAAAGTATGGTTTCGTCAGGATTTTTGTTATCCTGAAAAGAATATAAAAATTGCGAGAAACTTGGAAATAATGATTTCCTGATATTTAAATCAAGAGATCTACCCCTAATCCCCTGAATAAATATTTCATTTGTACTTTATAATGTTCAGGGTGTATCTACTGTTCACCCTACAAAGTATGGTTTTGTCAGGATTTTTATTATCCTGAAAATAATATAAAAATTGGGAGAAACTTGGAAATAATGATTTCCTGATATTTAAATCAAGAGATCTACCCCTAATGCCCTGAATAAATTTTTCATTTGTACTTTATAATGTTCAGGGTGTATCTACTGTTCACCCTACAAAGTATGGTTTTGTCAGGATTTTTATTATCCTGAAAATAATATAAAAATTGCGAGAAACTTGAAAAATAGTGATTTGCTGATATTTAAATCAAGAGATCTACCCCTAATCCCCTGAATAAATTTTTTATTTTTACTTTATAATATTCAGGGTGTATCTACTGTTCACCCTACAAAGTATGGTTTTGTCAGGATTTTTATTATCCTGAAAACACTTGGAAATAATGATTTCCTGATATTTAAATCAAGAGATCTACCCCTAATCCCCTGAATAAATTTTTCATTTGTACTTTATAATATTCAGGGTGTATCTACTATTCACCCTCCAAAGTATGGTTTTGTCAGGATTTTTGTTATCCCGAAAATAATATAAAAATTGCGAGAAACTTGGAAAATAGTGATTTCCTGATAATTAAATAAAAAGATCTACCCCTAATCCCCGGAATAAATTTTTCATTTGTACTTTATAATGTTCAGGGTGTATCTACTGTTCACCCTACAAAGTATAGTTTTGTCAGGATTTTTGTTATCCTGAAAAGAATATAAAAATTGCGAGAAACTTGGAAATAACGATTTCCTGATATTTAAATCAAGAGATCTACCCCTAATCCCCTGAATAAATTTTTCATTTGTACTTTATAATGTTCAGGGTGTATCTACTGTTCACCCTACAAAGTATGGTTTCGTCAGGATTTTTGTTATCCTGAAAAGAATATAAAAATTGCGAGAAACTTGAAAAATAGTAATTTCCTGATATTTAAATCAAGAGATCTAGCCCTGAATAAATTTTTCATTTGTACCTTATAATGTTCAGGGTGTATCTTCTGTACACCTTACAAAGTATGGTTTTGTCAGGATTTTTATTATCCTGAAAATAATATATAAATTGCGAGAAACTTGAAAAATAGTGATTTCCTGATATTTAAATCAAGAGATCTACCCCTAATCCCCTGAATAAATTTTTCATTTGTACTTTATAATGTTTAGGGTGTATCTACTGTTCACCCTACAAAGTATGGTTTCGTCAGGATTTTTGTTATCCTGAAAATAATATAAAAATTGCGAGACACTTGGAAATAATGATTTCCTGATATTTAAATCAAGTGATCTACCCCTAATCCCCTGAATAAATTTTTCATTTTTACTTTATAATGTTCAGGGTGTATCTACTGTTCACCCTACAAAGTATGGTTTTGTCAGGATTTTTATTATCCTGAAAATAATATAAAAATTGCGAGAAACTTGGAAAATAGTGATTTCCAGATATTTAAATCAAGAGATCTACCCCTAATCCCCTGAATAAATTTTTCATTTGTACTTTATAAGGTTCAGGGTGTATCTACTGTTCACCTTACGAAGTATGGTTTTGTCAGGATTTTTATTATCCCGAAAATAATATAAAAATTGCGAGAAACTTGGAAAATAGTGATTTCCTGATATTTAAGTCATGAGATATACCTCTAATCCCCTGTTTAAATTTTTCGGTTGATCTTTATAATGTTCAGGGTGTATGTGCTGTTCACCCTATAAAGTATGATTTTATCGGGATTACTATAATCCTGTTAATAATGTTAAAATAAAACATTCTCAAAACTTATATAAATAAATCAGTACAATTGTGTTGTCTACCCAAAATCAAAATAAATGTATTATTTTATATCAATTATTGGTATATGAATTTATTTTTTTATAATATATACGGTACAGACAAAAAAATACGAATATTTTATTATTTTCTTGTTTTTCATAAATCGACAACACTTTTGATGTCCCTAGTACATTCACTGCCAGTGCTACGCAACACTTGCTGTAAATCGAATCGGCTGCTGCGAATCGGCTGCTAGGTTCAGTCTGATTATAATTTGACAGAAAATGATTATAATATATTGTTAAATCCTCGAGGTTATTTAGAAGACGTGCATATAGATTACTTCTTTTCTTTAGTGCGATCTGGTTCGAATTTTAGACCCCAGTGTACGGCGTACATACAAGTCCCATATCGTATAACTGCTATTCCACAGGATACTAAACACCTTCAAATTTTATTTGTGCCAGGTACAAACATAGATAGTGTTGGACATTGGTTAGCTTCATATTATGATGGTACTGACATTATAATTTATGATAGCATGAATTCACAATGTTTACACGCCAGTGCTCAAACATATTTAGATAGATTATTTCCATTCAGACCTCCAGTTAGATTTACGCGAGTTCAACAACAACCAAATGCCTACGATTGTGGTCTATTTGCTATCACATTTTGTACCAGTATAATATTGAACCGTAATCCTGAAGAGGAAACGTACGATACAACCAGACTCAGATCTCATGTTTCGCAAATGTTTCGGGCAAGACAGTTAACAATTTTTCCAGTACGCGTCAACAACAATTACGTGTAAACTATTTAAAACGTAAATCTAACGAAACCAAAGAAGAGCGAAATTAACGTTTAAAGAAACAAAATGAAATAGACTTAAAACGGTTAACTAATGAAACACCCGAAGAAAAAACTGTTAGGTTACAAAAACTTAAAATGAATTTCAACAATTATCTAAGCAATGAAACACCCGATGAAAAAGCAAATAGGTTTGAAAAGCAGAAAGAAATCAATTGAAGTAGTTTAATACGCGAAACACCCGAAGAAAAAGCTTGCAGGTTAAAGAAGCTTAAATTTAACTTTAAAGACTATTTAAAGAATGAAACACCTGAGCAAAAAGCAAATCGATTAGAAAGATATAAAGATAATTTCGCAAATTTAACTAACAATGAAACTAATGAAGAAAAACAAAACAGGTTATTAAAAAATAATCAATTAAATAAAGCTAAAGCAGTTACAAAGAAATACAAAAACAAAATTACAGAAACGTACATGTTAGCAAGTAAAGGCTTAGAGTTACAAATAGAGACACACAGTTTGGGTCCTATGACAGTTTTATGCAAAGATTGTTCATCCAAAAATTTTGCTTTTGAAAAGCCCCACGATGGCAAGTTTACTCATTGCTGTCGTAAGGGTAAGTTACAACCGGATCAGTTAGCTGATTTTCCTCATTACATCAAGAATCTAATGATTAGTAACAATTCAGACAGTAAAAATTTTAAGGAAAATATTAGAAAATTTAACAGTGCTTTGGCTTTTGCCTCCATGGGAGCAAATATTTCACCACCACCAGGACACGGTCCATATTGTTTTCGTATTCAAGGTCAAATTTACCATAATACAAACGCTTCATTGTATCCTGCAGATGGTAAAACCGAAAAATATGCCCAGTTGTACATTATTAATTCAGCTGATGCGTTACAGAAACGCATGAGTCTAGAATATAATAAAAAATGCAAACCAGAAATAATGAAACAGTTAGATAGTATATTAAGAGAGGTTAGTCCATATTGCAAAGCATATTTAACGTTACAAGAAGTAGAACAAAGAGAAATTGCTAAAGCTAATCTAACTAATCAAACCATGCCTGAAATTAACTTGTGGATAGTTAATGATAGAACAAAAGATAAACGTAGGTACAATGTACCAACGAGTAATGAGGTAGCTGTTGTTTTCACATCAAACGACGGTGCATCACCAATAAATAGAGATATTTGTATTCACCCTAGGGCCGGTGGTCAAGTTAGAATACATCAGTTTAGTGAAAATTGCGATCCTATGATTTATCTATTATTATTTCCTCATGGCCAAGGTGGTTGGAACATGAATTTGAAACAAAAGGATGGTGTTAAAAAACAAAGTATGTTACAATTTTACATTAATAGATTATCGGTTCGGGATCATTTCAACCCCTGTTTAGAAGCTGGGAAACTTACTCAGCAATATATTGTAGACGCATACGTCAAAGTCGAAGCCGAACGACTAACTTACATTCGTTTAAATCAGCCTACACTCAGAGTAGAGCTGTATAGTGGTTTAATGGAACATGTCAATAATATAGCCGCAACCGAAGGCGGTAAAGCCGGTACGATGGTTATTTTGCCATCAACATTTCAGGGCGGCAGTAGATGTATGCTTAAAATGTACCAAAATGCTATGTCAATCGTACGAGAATTTGGCAAGCTAGACTTGTTTATCACAGTAACATGCAATCCAAAATGGCCGGAAATATTACAACAATTACGCGAAGGTCAAACCACTAGCGACAGGCCAGATATTGTAGCAAGAGTGTTTTGCGGTAAAATAAAGCAAATGATGCATGAATTTCTACACGATGATATTTTTGGAAAAGTTGTAGCGTTCATATATGTAATTGAATTACAAAAACGGGGTTTGCCACACATGCATTTGCTATTAACATTAGCTGAGTGTAGTAAAATTCGAAATAGAGACGATATTAATTCTATTGTAAGCGCCGAGATTCCGGACGAGGACGCTGAGCCGGAATTGTATCAATTAGTTCGATCACATATGGTACACGGTCCATGCGGTCAATTAAACAAAAATTCACCATGTATGAGTGACAATAAATGTTCCAAAAAATACCCCAAAGAATTTAGAAATGAAAAGCATGAAAATATAAACGGTTACCCACTATATAAAAGACCGAATAATGGCGCGACAATAGATATTTTGTGGAAAAATGGTGTACCTAAATATACAATTGACAATCGCTGGATAGTCCCATATAATCCATATTTATTAAAAAATTTCGAGCTCACATAAATATAGAAATATGCTCATCAGTTAAGAGTATTAAATACATTTGCGATTATTTATGTAAAGGCCACGATTGCGCCTCCATAAAATTAGGTCAAATTGATAAAACAAAAACTGTTCAATGGGATGAAATTAACGGTTATTTAGACGCCAGATATGTATCTGCACCAGAATGTTGTAGGAGACTTTCAGAATATCCTTTACATGACAAGTCTCACGCTATTTTCGAACTTGCTGTTCATTTAAAATATCAACAGAGCGTTTGTTTTGTAACCGATCAAGAGAAACAAGCTTTAGAACGCGCAGCCAAAAAAAATACTACGCTAACTGCGTGGTTCATGTTAAATCAAACAGATGTCAATGCGCGAAAATATCACTACATGGAAATACCAAAATATTATGTTTTCACAAATAACATGTGGAAAGATAGACAAAGAGAGAAAAAACCACCAATAGGTCGTATGATTTCAGTTAGCCCCAAAGATATTGAACGGTTTCACTTACGCTTAATATTGGTTCATGCCACTGGTGCCACAAGTTTTGAAGACTTACGCACGGTTGATGGAATATTGTACAATACATATCAGGAAGCGGCCCGTGCTTTAGGTCTTTTGCAAAATGACAAAGAATCCGAAAATTGTTTAAGTGAGGCTGTTTTAAGTAAATTTCCAAAACAACTGCGAGAGTTATTTGCATATTTAATTTGTTTTCATACAACAACAAATGCAGTTGAATTATGGGAAAAATTCAAAGAGTATTTAATGGAAGATTATTTATTACATCATTCCAAAGAAACTGCACAAAATAAATGTTTAAGAAATATTCAAGAAATATTAATAATTCACAGATACGATCTTAGTGATTTCGGTTTGCCACAGCCAAAAGAAATAGATGATGTAAGTAATGAAAACGATTTCATAGATATAAATGCAGAAAAATTAGAGGGCGAGAAGAATGCATCTTTATTCAATAGTGAACAAAGGGATATTTTACAAAACATTTTAAATGCAGTAAACAATGCAAATTGTAAAAACAGATATTTCTTTGTTGACGGACCAGGTGGCACTGGCAAAACCTTTTTATACAACACACTAATCAGTGTTCTAAGAGGGAAAGGGCAAAAAGTTATAGCTGTTGCTTGGACAGGTATCGCAGCAACGTTGTTGAAAGGGGGTCAAACGCTTCATTCAATTTTTAAATTGCCAGTCCCAGTAACTGACGGTTGTAAGTGTAATGTCAAAGCTAATAGTCTTTCAGGGAAACTAATTACAAATGCAACAGTAATAATTTGTGATGAGGTCACAATGATCCCACAATATGCCCTAAATGCAATTGATTTATTATTAAAAGACTTAATGAACAATAAATTACCGTTTGGTGGTAAAATTGTTATACTAGGAGGTGATTTTCGACAGTGCTTACCTGTAGTAAACTACACCAATCACAGAACTGTTATAATAGAAACTTCGATATTAAAATGTCCATCATGGCCGTTGTTCAAGAAATTTTCCTTGAAACAAAATATGCGAGTGAATAAAGATGAAATTAAATTTTCAGAATACCTGTTAAAAGTAGGCAATGGTGACAATGACATTGTTACAATACCGCCAACGTGCATTTCAAAAATTTCATTGGCAGACGAAATATTCGGAACTAATGAAATATCACCTAATGATATTTATCAGTTCACAAATAGAGCTATCTTAGCACCAAAAAATGATGACACAATGATCATCAATGAAATTGTTTTAAACAAAATTTCGGGGCTACCACGGGTGTATTTCAGTGCTGACTCGTGCGAATGTGAAGATAACAATAAAATAAATTATCCCGTAGAGGTATTAAATAAACAACTTCCTACCGGCATGCCCCCATATAAATTAACATTAAAAATAGGCGCGATTGTTATGTTGCTAAGAAACATGAATCCCAAACGCGGATTGTGCAACGGTACTCGACTAATAGTCAAAGACATGAAAAATAATTATTTAGATTTGGAAATACTTACAGGACAAAGTGCAGGTAATCGAA
>OY720450.1:51405498-51535498 GCA_963082715.1 Harpalus rubripes | reverse complement strand
GAACATTGATATCTGTTTCGAATTGGAATTTTTACTGTTTTTCGACAAATATCCAGGCAGAAATCGTCAATTATTGGACACACGAAAAATCCTACCGGAAAGTCGTGTTTCTCATAGTTTGCAACAAGAATACTCCAATACCTTAAAACTGGTACTGTTTCAATATATTTTTTTTACATATAATTTTCTTAAATTTAAAATTATTTCGGTTTAATCAAATTATATCCAAGTTAGTTGTATTTTTCATCGATATAAGAACATTGATATCTGTATTGGATTGGAAATCTGACTGTTTTTCGACAAATGTCCAGGCAAAAATTCGTCAATTATTAGAGGCACGAAAAATTCTACCGAAAAGTCATGTTTTACATAGTTTGCAACATTAATAATTCAATACGTTAAAAATGGTAATGTTTCAATGTGTATTCTTTTCAATTAATTTTCTTACATTTAAAATTATTTCAGTTTAAAAAAATTTCATCCTAGTTAGTTGTTTTTTTCATGGATCGAAGAACATTAGTATCTGTTTTGGATTGGAATTCTCATTGTTTTTGGACAAATGTCCAGGCAGAAATTCGTAAATCATTATAGACACGAAAAATCCTACTTGAAAGTCATGTTTTTCGTAGTTTGCAACAAGAATAATTCAATACCTTAAAATGGTACTGTTTAAATCTGTTTTTTTTAAAATTAATTATCTTACATTTTATTATTTCAGTTGAAACAAATTCCATACAAGTTAGTTGTTTTTTCATGGATAAAAGAACATTGGTATATGTTTTGGATTGAAATTCTTGCTGTTTTTTGACAAATATCAAGGCAGAAATTCATTAATTATTAAACACTAAAATTCCAGCCGGGAATTCATGTTTTTCATAGTTTGCAACAAGAATAATATAATACCTACAATATGGTACTGTTTGAATGTTCTTTTCATTTGACTTTCATACATTTAAAATTATTTCAATTTAAACAACTTTCATCCAAGTTAGTTGTTTTGTTTTCATGGATCGAAGAACATAGGTATCTATTTTGGATTGGAATTCTACCGTTTTTTGAAAAATGTCCAGGCATAAATTAGTCAATCAATAGAAACACGAAAAATCCTACCTGAAAGTCATGTTTTTCGTTGTTTGCAACACGAATAATTCAATACTTAAAAAATGATATTGTTTAATCTGTTTTTTAAAAATTTAATTTTCTTACATTTTATTATTTCAGTTGAAACAAACTCAATCCAAGTTAGTTGTTTTTTTCTTGGATCAAAGAACATTGGTATCAGTTTTGGATTGGAATTCAGACTGTTTTTTAACAAATATCCAGGCATAAATTCATCAATCATTAGAGACAGGAAAAATCCAGTCGGTGTTCATGTTTTTTAAATTTTGCAACAAGAAGAATCCAATACCATAAAAATGGTACGGTTTTAAACTTTTTTTTTACATTGAGTTTTCTTACATTTTATTATTTTAGTTGAAACAAATTCAATCCAACATGGATCGAAGAACATTAATATCTGTTTTGGATTGGAATTCTGACTGTTTTTATACAAATATCCAGGCACAAATTCATCAATCATTAGAGACAGGAAAAATCCAGTCAGAGTTCATGTTTTTTCAATTTTGCAACAAGAAGAATCCAATACCTTAAAAATGGTACGGTTTTAAAATTTTATTTTTCAATAAATTTTCTATTATATTATTTCAGTTGAAACAAATTCAATCCAAGTAAGTTGTTTTTTACATGGATCGAAGAACATTAATTTCTGTTTTGGATTGGAATTCATACTGTTATTTGACAAATGTCCAGGCATAAATTCATCAATCATTAGAGACACGAAAAATCCAGCCGGGAATTCGTTTTTTATAGTTTGCAACAAGAAAACTCCAATACCTTAAAAATGGTACTGTTTTAATCTGTTTTTTTCACTTAATTTTCTTACATTTTATTATTTTAGTTGAAACAAATACAATCCAAATTAGTTGTTTTTTACATGGATCGAAGAACATTAATATCTGTTTTGAATTGGAATTCTGACTGTTTTTTGACAAATATCCAGGCATATATTCATCAATCATTAGAGACAGGAAAAATCCAGTCGGTGTTCATGTTTTTTAAATTTTGCAACAAGAAGAATCCAATACCTTAAAAATGGTACGGTTTTAAACTTTTTTTTATTCATTAAATTTTCTAACATTATATTATTTCAGTTGAAACAAATTCAATCCAAGTAAGTTGTTTTTTTACATGGATCGAAGAACATTAATTTCTGTTTTGGTTTGGAATTCTTACTGTTTTTTGACAAATGTCCAGGCATAAATTCATTAATCATTAGAGACAAAAAATCCAGCCGGGAATTCATGTTTTTCATAGTTTGCAACAAGAATAATACAATACCTTAAAAATGGTACTGTTTCAATCTTTTTTTCTTTTCATTTTCTTTTCTTAGATTTTATTATTTCAGTTGAAACATATTCACTCCAAGTTAGTTGTTTTTTACATGGTTCGAAGAACATTAATATCTGTTTTGGATTGGAATTCTGACTGGTTTTTGACAAATGTTTAGGCAGAAATTCGTCTATCATTGAAGACATGAAAAATCCTACCCGAAAGTCATGTTTTTCATAGTTTGCAATAAGAATAATCCAATACCTTAAATATGGTACTGTTTTAATCTGTTTTTTTAAAGAAAATTCGATACCTATCTTAAAATGGTAAAGATATTACCCGGAAATCAAATTCTTATATTAGGTTTAAAACTCTATATTCAAATAAAAATTATTGATAAGTCTATCTAATAAAATTTTTTTGAATAGCATAATCAAACAGTGTAAACCGGTAAAATAATTTTTTATATGACCTGTACATTCTTTTCCCTTAATAACAATTTAAACTGCATTCATATATTTTCAAATTCGTTGTATATGTTTAGATATAAATACTTATTATTCTACAGTAAATAACTAATCATTTACTCTAGAATAAAACTATCAAATTTGTGTTTTGTTTGATTTGTTCTATCTTTAAATTTAGTAATGTGTACTCACATAAATGTTAATAATATAGCATATATATATATATATATATATATATATATATATATATATATATATATATCCTGTAATTGAAATATTTTGTCCATTTCGATTAAATCTATAAATAATTAATTTCAATTTTCTGAGGTTATTTATATAATTATTGCTCGCATAAAACGCGTAGTATGTGTTCAATTCATTGTATGTTCCTACTAACCACTTTGTACATTAAGTTTTAAAAATAAAATTGTTAATTTAAGATGTAATATCATATTGATATAAATAAAGGTACAATTAAATACTACGAATGGTTGATATAATTTAATCATTTTAATATCAAATACAAACAAGAAAGACAAAATACATAGCAGTCAAGTCATATTGACGTGACATTGACTTTCGGCATCAGTTCAGGATCTATATGATCTTGTTTCAAAGTTGGCGCTTCGCGGGGGCGGGGACGAATAAAATGGGCAGTACAAGATAATTTATCCCCTTTCAAAAAGAGCGATTTAAGGTAGATGAGAGCTACTTGGAGTTGATCTTTTTGAACACAGATCACACTACACTGGAAGATGTGAAAGTCGCGTATAATACCGTGTTACCTAGGGTACCTTTATAACCAGGGTATGGCCATGGCGTGGCTCACGTTTCGTCCGCCATTACCGGGACATCTGTTACATGTGTTGTTCTTGCGCAAAGAATTATGTATTTTCGTGGCTATTTGTTTTATTTTAATGAAAAACATATTTAATTATCATTTTAATATGTATTTAAAGTGTAAGTAATATATTTTATCTTATTTACTTGTGTAGTTTGTTAAGATACCCATCACGATTACTGTCACTGAAAACAACTAAAAATTACCAATATTAAGCACAATCATTTAAATTTTTAAAAGGTAAGTTTAGAATATACAATTATTATGTAAATAAGAACTACAGATATTAAATTAGATGTGATAATAACAACCCATGTCATATATTCTACATAACCTCTAAATGTATATCTTAATAATAATTGTGTATCTCTTAAATAAATTAATTTTTCTTACCTTTATAAATTCACAGTGTGATAATTTAATATTATTTTATAATATAATATCATATTTATTACAAATAAATAGGAAAATCAATTACCGACAATGGCGGCGATCTTGGCCCATGGCCATACCCTGGTTATAAAGGTACCCTAGTGTTACCTAGGGTACCTTTATAACCAGGGTATGGCCATGGCGTGGCTCACGTTTCGTCCGCCATTACCGGGACATCTGTTATATCTGTTGTTCTTGCGCAAATTATTATGTATTTTCGTGGCTATTTGTTTTATTTTAATGAAAAACACATTTAACTATCATTTTAATATGTATTTAAAGTGTAAGTAATATATTTTATCTTATTTACTTGTGTAGTTTGTTAAGATACCCACCACGATTACTGTCACTGAAAACAACTAAAAATTACCAATATTAAGCACAATCATTTAAATTTTTAAAAGGTAAGTTTAGAATATGTAATTATTATGTAATTAAGAACTAGTGATATTAAATTAGATGTGATAATAACAACACATATCATATATTCTACATAACCCATAAATGTATGTCTTAATAATAATTGTATATATCTTAAATAAATTCATTTTTATTACCTTTTTAAATGCACAGTGTGATTATTTAATATTATTTTATAATATAATATCACATTTATTACAAATAAATAGGAAAATCAATTACCGACAATGGCGGCGATCTTGGCCCATGGCCATACCCTGGTTATAAAGGTACCCTAGTGTTACCGTGTTTGCACTGCCCCTATGAACATACTTGGAACTAAAATGCAAAACGTGGATTTAGTAGCTTATGGAAATTTTATTTCAGTTTTTTAAATTCTATGTAAAATAATTATGAAATAAATTACAACTAATTTAGAAATATTTGTGTAAATTTCTTTAAAGTAACTTTTTGCGTACACTTTTATATAATAATCGTTAACAGAATTTTGCCGGTCATTCTTCTTATGCAGTTTATCATTTATTTTTTTCAAAAAATATTTTAAAATAACATGTACTAAAATTTTTAATAAAATCGTCGGATGGCATCTTATTTTAATATAATTTTGTTCAAATACCAAATGTTTTTGAATTAATTGTTGAACTATATTATTTTTATTCAGAAAGGCCGGAATACTTGAAAAAAAATTGAATTTTAATATTTTTACAAATTGAATAAAATTTTAGGTTGGGAATATTAATTTTCTGTTACATCCGCTTCCATAATCCTTTAATTTAATAACAGCATGATTGTCGGTATAACAGTATAACAGGGCCGGCTATACGAGTTTCATAGACCTGCACACAACTAGGTTTACTCCCAGTTTATCGATGAATTTGACGTTTGTATAGAATTCAACAAATTTCCCAATCTTCCGTGATAAGATACATTTCTTTTTAGTTCGCAGCAGATATTGAAATATTTTTCTGCACATATACATATGCCATTCCTTTCTTTGTCACCCGATGGTTATCAATTTAAACCTTTAAAGATTTATAAATTTCCATTAGTGTTCAAAATAATACTTCAAGAGACGAAATTTATCTTACCTCTCTTTAAAATACTATCAAAACATAAATAAACCCTTGCAATTTTCACTTTTTCTTATATGAATATATTTATTTTCATTTGATTATGCTTTCAACACGGTTTCAATACAATCAATCAATTTCATGTCATTACGTCATTTTTGAAACATTTTCAACGGTCGCAAGGTAGAATCTGGTAATGAGAAGCTATAGTAGCGCAAAATCGTCCCCTATCAACATACTTCGAACTACAACAGTATAACAGGCCGGAAATTCGAGTTTCATAGGCCTGTTTTTGATAAAAAGAAAGCGGCTATAATAACAAATGACCATAAAAAATTAAATTTTTAAATGTATAAGAAAGCCTAGAAAAACAAAAACATTATTTACTCTGTGTCATCAACGGTAAGTACTAGAAAAATTATGGACGTTATTTGTATTTAAATATATTTGTTTTTTCAGAAATGGGAGAAAGTGAAAATAATACAAGTAAGTACAAGAATGATTTAAGACATTATTTATATACAATTATATATTTTAATTTTCCAGAAATGGAAGTAGAGGCCGAGCAGCCAGAAATGTCGAGAAAAGAGGAAGTGGGGGTAGAAAGTGAGTACTAAAATAATTATATGACATTAGCTGTATTCTTTTTGGTATATTTTGCTCAGTTCAATTTCAAAACACAAGGGACAGTTACGTGACAGTTTTCTGTCAACCATTACCACTACCACTGAATTGCATGGCTCAGATCATTTTGAGTTAATTTCGCGGGTGATATAACATCGGCAAAGGGGAGAAATGAGTACACTCAGTACAACTCAAATCAGTTGTGTCAAAAAAAAAAACGATTTCCTGATAATCTAAAATGGTCTGAGATTTTGACCAAAAAGAATACAACTATTATTTATACACATAGGTATATAATTATTTTTATTTTTCCAGAACCGCAAACAGAGACTCCCGCAACCGCCGCCACCACCCCAGCAGGAGCAGAGGTAAACCGAGAAGGGGTGAGTGGTGGCGATAGGGGGCGCCGGCGTGGAAGGGGCGGATATCGGGGCAGAGCGCGTGGGAGAAGGGGGCGAGGGCGAAAAGTAAAATAAATTACATATACTTTAAAAACAAATACTATTGTAAAAAATTGTTTCCAGGGACAATGGTGGGTCCTCGCCGAAATGTGGCAGATGATGTTCAACGCTTATAAAAAATAAAAAATTAAAATATATTTGTTTTGTTTTAATACGTGCATATTGTTAATATTTTGATATTGTGAAGGTTTTCGTTTCCGTGTGAATTTTGGGTGGAACCAGTCCCGTGTATTATGTCATAGTAAAATATTCCTTGTATTACTAGCACTTCGCAGAGATTCAATTAGCATTTAATATATTTTAAACCGGTTGTCTTCCATGTCACTGAATGTACCTGTTCTTTGTTAAATTCCGTTCACAAAGTTTCTCTTAACAAAAAATTCAATATTTCCAACATTTCAAATAAAATCTATTACATACAATGTAAATTAGACCAAAACCAGTAGATATACTAAAGTACCGACAACTTGGCCTTAAAAAGCAACTAATAATTTTTCTTGTCGCTAGAGGCGCTGCTATTACAGGTGTCAAATGTCACATTGATAATCACCAGTTTTAATTTTGGTGTGTTAAAGAAAAAAAATAAACTGAGAATTTACCACGGATAATGCCTTGTTGCTGTGCAATTAATTTTCAACATAATAAAAATATAAAACATTTTTTTTTTCATATCAATTGTTGAAGAGAGGTGTCATCAGTGATTAAAAAACATTGGAAGATCCGATATTTAATCGAAATATGTAATGCATTTTCAAGTAAGAACTTTTAATATGAATAGTGTTGTTTAAATTAACAATTTGTATTAGTACAGGAACATTATGTAGATAAGCAATGAAATTGCCAACATTACAGAACCCTGTAATAACACAAATACATGAATTAATATAATAATCTCAGAATAAGGTACGTACAGTTTGCGGATACTTGTTATGCAAATCCTCAGTTACTCTAACACAATAAAAATTGCTTAATACAACACCACGAATAATTTAACGTTTGACAATGACAATTTACACCTGCGACAAAAGCGCCTCTAGTGTCACGAAAAATCATTACTGTTGCTTTTTAAGGCCAATATGGCCGCCATGTCGGTAATATAGCATATCTACTGGCTTTGAATAAGAATAGGGTACCTTTATAACCAGGGTATGGCCATGGCGTGGCTCACGTTTCGTCCGCCATTACCGGGACATCTGTTATATGTGTTGTTCTTGCGCAAAGTATTATGTATTTTCGTGGCTATTTGTTTTATTTTAATGAAAAACACATATAATTATCATTTTAATATGTATTTAAAGTGTAAGTAATATATTTTATCTTATTTACTTGTGTAGTTTGTTAAGATACCCATCACGATTACTGTCACTGAAAACAACTAAAAATTACCAATATTAAGCACAATCATTTAAATTTTTAAAAGGTAAGTTTAGAATATATAATTATTATGTAATTAAGAACTAGTGATATTAAATTAGATGTGATAATAACAACACATATCATATATTCTACATAACCTATAAATGTATGTCTTAATAATAATTGTATATATCTTAAATAAATTCATTTTTATTACCTTTTTAAATTCACAGTGCGATTATTTAATATTATTTTATAATATAATATCACATTTATTACAAATAAATAGGAAAATCAATTACCGACAATGGCGGCGATCTTGGCCCATGGCCATACCCTTGTTATAAAGGTACCCTAAATAAGACTAGGGTACCTTTATAACCAGGGTATGGCCATGGCGTGGCTCACGTTTCGTCCGCCATTACCGGGACATCTGTTATATGTGTTGTTCTTGCGCAAAGGATTATGTATTTTCGTGGCTATTTGTTTTATTTTAATGAAAAACACATTTAATTATCATTTTAATATGTATTTAAAGTGTAAGTAATATATTTTATCTTATTTACTTGTGTAGTTTGTTAAAATACCTATCACGATTACTGTCACTGAAAACAACTAAAAATTACCAATATTAAGCACAATCATTTAAATTTTTAAAAGGTAACTTTAGAATATACAATTATTATGTAAATAAGAACTACAGATATTAAATTAGATGTGATAATAACAACCCATGTCATATATTCTACATAACCTCTAAATGTTTATCTTAATAATAATTGTGTATCTCTTAAATAAATTAATTTTTCTTACCTTTATAAATTCACAGTGTAATAATTTAATATTATTTTATAATATAATATCATATTTATTACAAATAAATAGGAAAATCAATTACCGACAATGGCGGCGATGTTGGCCCATGGCCATACCCTGGTTATAAAGGTACCCTAAATAAGACAACTTTACACTGACATCTGTCAAACAAAAAAAAACTGTTTCCATAGTTATTTAAGAGCTGGCTGATTTCTGAAATTTTTATAGATTTTTTTTTATTTAGTGTATATCATTTAGAGCTGCCACCATTGGAATCTCGAGAACTATTAGAGTTAACATTTTGTAGCTATAGGGGGGGGGGCAAAATAGATGTGCTTTTGATTTTCTAATAAAATTTAAACGGTACAGGATAATGACGGAAAACTAAATTTTGTTTACTTTATCTTTTTCAAATAACTCCTAAACTATAAGTAATCGAGAAAAGTGATCCAAGTAAAAAAGTTAGACATATTTATTGTCTATCCAGTGGCGTACGAAAGTAATTTTTTGACCGAAAATTTTCGAGGTAAAATACAAACTTACATTAAATGTTTTCATCAATTCCTACTAACCACTTTGTATATGTAGGAAATGTCGAAAAATAATATTGAATTCAATTTTTTGATGATACTTCCGAAATATGACTGACAACATTATACACAATACATTGGCCGATCGAGCTGTTGTTCTTATGATAAGACCACAAAAGTGTCAAAGTTCAGACATCTCGGCTTTCGTTTGTTATATAAAATGTTAGAAATATGTCGTGTTTGGTATCAAATGTGAGGTCAGATTAAGGACTGTTGGGAACATTTGTCAAAATCAGGTGGATTGCCTTTTTTTGCATAAAGTTAATTCGTTTGACAGAAGGAGGAATTTAGGTATCTGACAAGTTTGTTGGCGTTAGCACTTCGGTTTCAAATTATGCCTAGGCGGATTGCATGTATGTAAAGAAAGACTATTATAAAACACTATCGGCGGAGCCCTAGGGGAAGCTCGGCGAAGCCGAGTTTTCGCTAGTCCTAATACTAAACGATCAGATTCACTATCTATAGTTCTATATGTATATATATATGTATATATATATATATATATATATATATATATATATATATATATATATATATATATATATATTTTCTTTAATCACGACGATCGCTCAACTTAAGACAAGGCTACAGCTTAAATGGTGCGACCGATTTTCATGAAATTTGTATCAAATTGTAGGAAATGATTGGCTTCAGGGCCCTTCTGATGGAACGAATTTCTGTAGGATGCATAGTTTTCGAGTAAAAAATTATTAGATTGAAAATTGGGACAGAAACAATATTTTTCACAGTAACGATCACAGTTTTCCTTGAAAATTTAAGACGAAGAACGCCATGTTTGACATATCATTTCAAACCTTTAAATGGAAATATTTATGAAATGGAGACAATTTGAAAGAAGTTTAATTCATAATTATAAATTTTGAGAATGGGCAATTATATCCGCACAGGTAAAAAAGGCCTAAACCATTTTAATTAAAAATTATAAAATTTGAGGGTTCATATGTACTTGGACAGTGTTACCAAATGTGTCATAAGTAACTAGGTAAAAAACAAATATTTCTAACTAAACAATATTTTTCACAGTAACGATCACAGTTTTCCTTGAAAATTTAAGACGATAAACGCTGTTATGTCAATGTCAATGATGACAAATTATCAGTTTTCTTCCTTTTAAATGCAATAAAATGTTTAAATAATATGTAATAATTAAAGAAAAGATGATGAATTTAACAAGGTAGGTATATGTAATGATTTTAAGCCATGTTTATTATTATGTTACATATTTTATTTTGTAAATAGAATTTTGGAAAATGTGTAAGGAAACGCGTCGAAAAGGATCAGAAAGGTAGGAATAATATCACAATCGATGTAGAAAATTAAAAAGATAAACATTGTCATGTCATATTTGATATGTTAATGACAAATTATGCATGTCGTATCAATACTAAAAACATAGTCTGGAAGTAAACATGCAAAACAGAATATACGTGTTTAAATGGAACCCAAAAAGATTTGGTGCTAAACACAGGACAAAGGATTAAACACTACAGAATAAAAAAATAAAAATAAGGAATGAGGGCACCATAAAGGAACTGTACACAATGAAGAAAGGCTATACCTATTTTACCTATTTTAAGACGTATGTTTATTGTTAATTTATATATTTTATTTTGTAAATAGATTTAACAATGTCAGGCTGAGAAAGACATAACAAACATCACAATCGACAAAGAACACATGTACAATATGTAATACGTATTTAGAGGCAAGAATAAAAATTAAATCCTACAGGAAAATCATAAAATCTGGAACAAGACAATTCAATAATTTTAGATAGTATGTTTTAATCTGTTCTTTTTTTGTAATTCATTTTCTTACATTACGTTTAAAATTATTTCAGATTATAAATAATTCGATATCTATCTTAAAACGGTACAGAATTTAATCTGTATTTTATTTTCTTATATACGTTAAAATTATCTATATTAAAAAAAATTATTCCCAATTATTGTATCGTACTAATAAAAAATCTTTTACATTACATAATCATACAGCATGTGCCAGAAAAGTCTTCTTATGATTTTTGCATTCTATCCCCTTATTAACAATCCAAACTTTATTGATATATTTTCAAATTCGTTGTAAAAGTTCAGATCTAATGTAATGTAAGTACTTACTTTTCTGCAGTTTGTAAACTGTTTACTCTAGAATTAAAATATCACATCTTTTAGTTTTGTTTGATTTATTTTTATCTTTAAATTTAGTATTGTGTACTCATATACATGTTACTAATACAGGCTGCGCATTTTAAAAGATCCCGCCTGAAAATTCATGTTTAGGCAATCCATGATACATTTCATAAGTGACTTGGTTTTTAAAATTTTGTTTTGCTCTTATACCTACTGTGATTATTCGATTTAAAGTACTAATATTAATCAAGTGGCTTATGAAATGTATTTGGTTTTGCTTTTTCTTAAAATTTTAGGCGGGAACATTTAAATTGGGCACCCCTGTATTATGTTTATATTTATCCTGTAATTGGGACATTTTGTCCTGTTTGCTCGCATAAAATGCACATTTCATTATATGTTTTAATCAGTTCCTACCACGGTGTAGTATCTATAGGTGAGAGCACGAGATGCGCTGACATAACTAGCTGGTACAAAAGACGCTAACGCGACCCGTTACCATTTGACAGGCGTTTGGCAGTTGGTGTGCCGCAGTGTGCCGGTTGCGGTTAAAATAAGTTCGCGTTTAAATAGAAAGTTTTGTGCTATAGGATGCATAACAGGGTATGGATCAAATAAAGAGATATAGACCCGAATTCACACCTCTTGAAGTAACGTTACTTCGAAAGTAGCGCTATTTCGATTTTTTATTTATTTTATTTTATGATTAGATAAGAATAGGTTTCATATTTGTGTAAATGAAATCTATGACATTTCAAATAAATGCTTTTTACAATTTAATTTATTTTTATATCTCTAAATTTAAAGGTAAAAGTTGACATTTGACGGTTGAAGTAGCGATTTTTCGGAAGTAGCGCTACTTTAAAATGTAAGAATTTACTTATTAATTAATTTATTAATTTATTAATTTATTAATTTATTAATTTATTAATTTATTAATTTATTAATTTATTAATTTATTAATTTATTAATTTATTAATTTATTAATTTATTAATTTATTAATTTATTAATTTATTAATTTATTAATTTATTAATTTATTAATTTATTAATTTATTAATTTATTAATTTATTAATTTATTAATTTATTAATTTATTAATTTATTAATTTATTAATTTATTAATTTATTAATTTATTAATTTATTAATTTATTAATTTATTAATTTATTAATTTATTAATTTATTAATTTATTAATTTATTAATTTATTAATTTATTAATTTATTAATTTATTAATTTATTAATTTATTAATTTATTAATTTATTAATTTATTAATTTATTAATTTATTAATTTATTAATTTATTAATTTATTAATTTATTAATTTATTAATTTATTAATTTATTAATTTATTAATTTATTAATTTATTAATTTATTAATTTATTAATTTATTAATTTATTAATTTATTAATTTATTAATTTATTAATTTATTAATTTATTAATTTATTAATTTATTAATTTATTAATTTATTAATTTATTAATTTATTAATTTATTAATTTATTAATTTATTAATTTATTAATTTATTAATTTATTAATTTATTAATTTATTAATTTATTAATTTATTAATTTATTAATTTATTAATTTATTAATTTATTAATTTATTAATTTATTAATTTATTAATTTATTAATTTATTAATTTATTAATTTATTAATTTATTAATTTATTAATTTATTAATTTATTAATTTATTAATTTATTAATTTATTAATTTATTAATTTATTAATTTATTAATTTATTAATTTATTAATTTATTAATTTATTAATTTATTAATTTATTAATTTATTAATTTATTAATTTATTAATTTATTAATTTATTAATTTATTAATTTATTAATTTATTAATTTATTAATTTATTAATTTATTAATTTATTAATTTATTAATTTATTAATTTATTAATTTATTAATTTATTAATTTATTAATTTATTAATTTATTAATTTATTAATTTATTAATTTATTAATTTATTAATTTATTAATTTATTAATTTATTAATTTATTAATTTATTAATTTATTAATTTATTAATTTATTAATTTATTAATTTATTAATTTATTAATTTATGAATTTATGAATTTATTAATTTATTAATTTATTAATTTATTAATTTATGAATTTATGAATTTATGAATTTATTAATTTATTAATTTATGAATTTATTAATTTATTAATTTATTAATTTATTAATTTATTAATTTATTAATTTATTAACTATTAATTTATTAATTTATTTACTTATTTATTTATATTTTATTTATTTATTTAATTATTTATTTATTCATTTATTAATAAATATATCCTCAAGGCCATTGCAGGGGGGGGGTGCCAATTAATGTATCGTACTAACAAAAAAAAATTAAATTACATAATCATACAGCATGAGCCAGAAAAGTCAAGGAGAGTGTGAGTGGCAGTTTGGGTGGGCATTTTGCGTGGGCAGTTTGGGTGGGTATGTTACGTGGGCAGTTTGGGTGGGCATGTTACGTGGGCAGTTTGGGTGGGCATGTTGCGTGGGTAGTTTGGGTGGGCATGTTGCGTGGGCAGTTTGGGTGGGTATGTTGCGTGGGCAGTTTGGGTGGGCATGTTGCGTGGGCAGTTTGGGTAGGCAAGTTGCGTGGGCAGTTTGGGTGGGCATGTTGCGTGGACAGTTTGGGTGGGCAAGTTGCGTGAGCAGTTTGGGTGGGCATGTTGCGTGGGCTGTTCGGGTGGGCAATTTGGGTGGGCATGTTGCGTGGGCAGTTTGGGTGGGCATGTTGCGTGGGCAGTTTGAGTGGGCATGTTGCGTGGGCAGTTTGAGTGGGCATGTTGCGTGGCAGTTTGGGTGGGCATGTTGCGTGAGCAGTTTGGGTGGGCATGTTGCGTGGGCAGTTTGAGTGGGCATGTTGCGTGGGCAGTTTGGGTGGGCATGTTGCGTGGGCATTATAAAGCACTATCGGCGGAGCCCTAGGGAAAACTCGGCGAAGCCGAGGTTACGCTAGTAATGATACTAATTTATATATTACTCGTATTTGTTTTGTCATTATGTCTCTCACTCATCACACGCACGTAAAGGCACAGGCGCACACACACGCGCTCACACGCACACATTATCTTAGTTAAAATCGGATTCTACAGACTTTAAAACGTGCTTATTCACTAAAATCTAGACATGCGATTTTTAGCATGACTCCAATACCTCCCTTAGCGAGACGTAAAAAATTATATAAATTAGTGGTAATACTCCCAGCATCAACGATGTTACCACTACCGCATTACCCTACCTTTTATAGGTAATTCTTTTTGACTCCACCCTTGTATATTTTTAAAGAATAACTTCAATTTTCAAAGGAAATTAGGTACTGTCAAATTTAATAAATTATTCTTATTATACACCCTTCTCACATTTTTCCGTTCATCCCTTATAGAGAGATAAATCATAAATCACAAGAAACAGGTACCTGCCGAGAACTGGTTGACTAGTAAAGACACCCCACCAATTGTTCTGAATATTAATTAATATTGGTAAAATAATATAGGTAAGTACCAACTTTCGCCAATATTTGCACAATTTTTTTTACTAATATAAAATTGTGGGAATTCGGTATACAAACGAAGTAAAAACAATTAACTCTTATATAATATCCTATAGATTTATCCAAATTTGAAAAGTACATGAAATTTGCTCTTGAATACTATAAAAACAATCATGTTATATTATTAAAAAATAAAATGGCAACAATTTCAAATATACATTTTTATTAAATACAGTAGGCTCTGCATTTCACCTTTCAAATTTCAACAAAATTAATTAATTAAATATTTCATCTATTTCAATCCGATATTTCAATATTACAACTGATATTTAATATTATCAGAGGTCTAAAAAAATGGAATTGTAAAGCCTTCTGTATGGGCTAAAAATTTAATACATATTTAAATCACTTGCCATTGTATTTTTAATAATATAACATATGCTTGTTTTTATACTATTGGAGAGCAAATTTCATGTACTTTCCAAATTTGATCAAATATATAGGATGTTCAATTTGAAAATATAATGTTACATACCATTGCGTAAAAATGAAACAGCCTGCAGAAAAACCTACTCTGCAGATTTATAGACACTTTAATATAAAATAAACTATGAGTAGCGCGCCGGTGGTCAAACGTTTCTGGAACGTGGGCGTGGAATTCTTAGTAGGCGATGACGCAAATGCCGCTCGACTCAGGCGGCCAACATGTGTACGACGTGACCTTATTCGCATATGTACCAGAACTCTCTCGGTGAATATTGCCGGGTATATTAAACCGCAGATGGTCAGTTGAATTAGTTAAGTATGGAAGTTAGTGAGTGGAAGTCATTTGAGTTCTGTTAGTAGAGTGGAGCGGAGTATAGAGTTGAAACAGTGAAGTTAGTTGACGAGTGAAGTCCTGGGAGGGAAGTCAGACAGTTGAATGGTGATATAAATATCGCGTAAATAGCAATCGACCAGCAGTCGAAGATTGGAACGTGTAGTGAAATAAATAGTGTGTAAATAGTTTTGTGTTAATTGTTTAAATAAATACATAATCTTAGTCTTAATATTTAATATTGTAGTATCTCGTTATATCATACCTGCTGGTATAAGTTGAAAGTTGTGTCATCAAAAAAGAATGTATATAACCTACCTAGCTGCTAATTTAGTCATTTCGTTATTTGTATTAGCTCCGCACTTAGGGTGAAAGGTGAAGGGTGGGTTATTGTAATTATATCGGAGGACAAGCTCGGAAAATTGAGATCAACCTTCCGTACAGGTAAGTCGGTTAATCTTATAATTCTCCTTCGCTTGTCCTCCGATATAATTATATTGTAGATGTTTAAAGTAGAAAAAAAGAAGTGCGGGTGTGTAAAGAAATAGTTTATTTACAAAGGAATTTACATTACTATATCCCAATACCAACAAATATATATATGTATATATATATATATATATATATATATATATATATATATATATATATATATATATATATATATATATATGCTACCCAAATTGTAATACATATTTAACTCCCAATACTTAATATACTATTTGCGAAGGCTGTGTTTTCTTCCATTTCCGGTTTGTTATAAAACACATTGAACACACTGGAATTCTGACTCCACCCTGCTGTATTCTTGAAAATTTCAATGCTCACTCCAGATCTATTCGCTACAGAAGATGTTGCGTGTCTTGTACTATGACCAGAAAAAATACTTGTATCTATACCATTCTTTTTCAGTACCATCTTCAGCCATTTGCTAATGGTCTGAGGGTATGCTGCATGATAAGGCTTCTTATGTGTTAGGAGAAAGTAATTTTGATTATTTGGTCGGTGCTTTGATGTGACAAGTATGTAATGGTTTATTGTTGACGCTATACATAATCCTGGTTTTTCGTGAAAAAAGGGGAACACTAGCAAAGGCTGGGGTCTATTTAAAGCCGAAGTATTTATTCTATCTGTAATTCTGATTTCAATTTTATCCTTAGATCTAATAATATTTTCCAGTTTAATATTTGATAGTGTCTGGACTCGATGTGCACTAGTAAGTGCCATGAGGGTGACTAATTTAAGGGTGAGATCCATTATGTTTAAGGACTCTAGAGGGAAAATGTTTTCCAAATAGTTGAGTACAGGTTCCGGGTCCCAAGTAAATGTTTTAATGATTTCTTTGTCTTTATCTAGTACTGGCAAAATTAGGTTCAAGGCAGCCCTATAGGAATTCAATGTAGAATAAGAACAACTCAAATAAAAAGATGACGTTACAAAGTCTAAGAAATTTTCCAGGCTATACGCAAAAGGATCTAAATCTTTTGTGCTACAAAAAGACCAATATTTATTATAACAATTACCGTATTGTTTTAAGGTGCTTTCTGATAGGAAAGCAAGTAAAAAGGCTATTGCGCTTTCTGGAATGTTTCTTTTAAGGTATGCTGTCGATTCTTTCTTAAACTTCCGTAAGTAATGCAAAGGGAGGAAAAGCATAAAAGAAAAATTTGCTCCCTCTTAAGATAAGGCATCTATTGAACAGGAATCTGGGTCTGGACGCCAGGAAACAAAAAGCATAATTATTCAGTTTGAATTCTGTTTCGGTAAACATGCGTCTAGATTCCCTGTCAGCGTTAAAGTTGTCTACTGACGAGGAGGCAAAAACGTATAGATTTTTATGTTCGCACCAAATCCAAATATCTCTAGTGATGTTATTTAATTTTGGAAATCTTACAGTATTCATGCGATTAATGCACGATATGGCCGTCACGTTATTTACTCTAAGTAAAATCTGTATACTGTTTTGTAAAAGATTTTAAGGCATAAAAGGCTGCTAAAAATTCCAAGTAACTAATGTGGAGTTTTAATTAATTTTCATTCCAAAACCCATGTATATTTAAATCGTTACACGAGTCTCCCCAACCCTTGGTTGAGGCGTCTGAAAAAAATTCTATTTCAAATTTACTTTGCTTTATGTCACGTACTGAAAGCCATAGATTATTATACCACCATTTAACATTCTGTTTTAAATAACTTGGAATAATCATTTTCTGGTTATAATTTTGGTGATTTTTACGTAACGCTTAGAATTTTGCTCTTTCGAAGTTTTTTGTGTATACCCGACTAAATTTTAATGCTGGACAAGCAGCAACTAACGCCAATTAATTTCGAAAAATCCCTAATGGACACACTGATTTTTTACCAATTCTTGAGAGGGTAGCAGTTATATTTTTAATTCTTTCTTCGGGTAAGCGGAAGGTCATACTGATTGTGTTAAATATGGGGCCTAAAAATTGAATCTCTTGTGTTGGAACCAAAAGGCTTTTCTCCTTACTGATAATAAAGCCAAGTGACGTTAAAAGTTTTGTTGTTATTGATACGCCAATTTTGCATTCATAAAAATACTTTCCTATTATTTAAATGTCGTCTAAATATATAACTAATTGCACTTCTTTTATTCTTAAATGTCTTACAACCGGTTTTAATAATTTTGTGAAAATATAAGGGGCTATATTTAATCCGAACGGCATACAATTGAATTCGTATCTTTTGTCTTTAAAAACAAATCTTAAATATTTTCGAAATTGCTTTTAATTGGCAAAAGAAAATAGGCATCCTTTAGATCTATTTTTGCTAGGTAGCAACTTTCTGTTATTAGTTTAGTGACTGTTCTAGATCTTCTAATTTGCAATGGGACGGTTTCATAAATTTGTTTAATTCCTTCAAATTGAGAATATATCTGTT
Source organism: Harpalus rubripes (assembly GCA_963082715.1). Lineage (NCBI taxonomy): Eukaryota > Metazoa > Arthropoda > Insecta > Coleoptera > Carabidae > Harpalus > Harpalus rubripes. The sequence goes on along the minus strand of OY720450.1, from coordinate 51,516,642 downwards.
TTTCCCATTGGGCTTTTTAACTAAAAAGAATGGGGATGAGAATTCCTCTGGTGTCAAGAAGCATACTGAGATAGCACCTATATTTAATAACTCATCGATAGCCTGTTCGAATGGCTTTATATGGAATTTATAAATTACAGCCCTGGGTTTTATTTTTTGATAAGGTTCTCTAATAAAAGGTAGAGATAACCCTTTTACCCAATCAAGGACAACATTGTTTGTGGTAAGTTTCTTCGAATTACACATGTAATTATATAAGGAACCAGCGTGTTTTCTTACCCTGTCTACTGCCGATGTCTGTCGTAAGGGGTCTTCGAGTGTGTCCTGTTCATCTACTGCATTTGGCTCCTCCCTCTCCTTTCTTTTAGTCTGCTGCTGGGTCGTTGGCGCTGGTAGTTTAAATGATTATAACCTCTATTAATTGTATAGGGTCTTCCGCTTGAGAGTCCCGCTACAGGTAAAGGTCGAGACTGTGGTTGCCACGGCGGCTTGTTTTTCAAATCCAAGCTAGCCTTCTTCATATAAATTTTTGCTCAATAGAAACTCATCAATATCGCAGTCCTCAATAACTTTTCTACTATCTGTATTTAGATGAGGAGTTATCGTGTATCTTCTATGGACTGATACAGCATTATGAATATAAATAAATGTAAATAAATATATCACGGCATATTACCCATTGCTGGGTGGGCCAATCCGCTTTGTATTATGAATATTAGCAAAAATTTGAGAGGCGTCGGCCAACTTAGTGAAAGTTTCAGTAGAGTTTTCATTTTTGTTATCCAATATGCTAATAATGAATGACCCCATGGCTGATAAGCCGTTTGCAAGTTATTCTTGTAGCGCGATCATAAATTTGTCTTGTTTTTTAATAGCCTCCGGCAAGAAAGCTTCAATCTTTCCATTTATTTTTGGTGGTTGTAAGGCAGAACAGTTAGTTGCTAACGGGTATTTCTCCGCTAGTTGCTTTTTTGTGTTTTTATCTATTCCTTCTTGAAGAAAATTAGTCCAACGTCGAACTAGTTCTTCATGTATATTCTCACTTTTTGCTTTACTGTCGGCAGGCTTTGCACCCAAAGCTGACAGCAAATCTTCGTTTAACTCTTCGAATTGCTTATCCAAAGGTTCATCACTCGATGAACTACTTCCATCTTGCCCGCCTTTTAGAAGGGGGCGAGAGAGAACCAATAGTAGAGGTAAATATAAACACATGTTTATCGGGGTCTATAGTACGTAAGTCACGTAACTACCAGATCTACCTTAAGATGTGATACACACGTGTCATCAAGATATATAAGGTAAGTCACATGACTACCAGATTTATAGCCACCAAGAAATTTTATTATTACTTACCAGAAGAAATCGAATCTGACTGAATTGCATTCAGTTTATCATTAAGTCTCTTTAATTCTGAATCCAATGCAGCATAGCGTTGTCTCTTGGAAGGTCCTCCATTACAACCAGGAGAGGCAAATAGTCTTATTCCCATTTTCAATAAACACTACACTGATCACTGACACTATTAACTCTTGTAAGTCCGTACTCGCCAGGTACAAATAACGGAATGACTAAATTAGCAGCTAGGGGGGTTACATACATTCTTTTTTGATTATATAACTTTCAACTTGTACCGACAGGTATGATATAACCAGATACTACAATGTAATTATTTCGGAGGGCAAGCGAAGGAAAATTAAACGTTACAATATTGTCAAAATCTGAATATTTACTGCACTTGTTTGTTTAAATTGATATACAGAAAGTCCGGATTTCGGAGGCCACCATTAAGATTTCGGAAACTATAAGAGTTACGACTTAGGTTAAATGGGACATGTAGTGCGCCTATGGAGGGCCATCTTAGATGTGCTTTTATTTTCACAAAAATTCTGATAGGTTACTATAAAATGGCGGAAAACTGAATTTGGTCGATTTTTAATTTTTTTTTATTCTAAACTATCAGTAATCGAGAAAAATGTTTCAAATAAAAAATTTAGATATTTTTATTATCTATCCAGTGGCGTACGAAAATAATTTTTCTATTAATAAACTTTCGAGATTAATATAAAGTTACGTATTTTTTAAATGGAACCCATATTTGAGCTTTGCTTCAAAAAATACTTATTTTTTCTTTTTCCAATGGTCTGAGGGATTTTGTGTTTTAAATAATTTAAATCATATCTGGTATACCTTCTTATGTGAATTTGAAAGTATTGAGTTAAAATTAAATTATGAAACATTGTACTTATGAAATAAGTTATTAAACTATAATAAAATACCATTTTAAAATACTAATTATTATTATTATTATTATTATTGTTATTATTATTATTATTATTATTATTATTATTATTATTATTATTATTATTATTATTATTATTAATACATTACCCAACAGGCTAACGCCCAATTCTAGGGTAAGAGAAAAACGTATTTAGAAGTTAGTAATAACTTTCTTTATATTACTAATAGCATCATGAAATATATCAATTTTGTCCTCGATTATGTTGTAAGAATTAATCATATGATGAATGGGGGATTTAGATAATATATTCGATCTGGCAGTTTTTAAATAAAAAATGTTTTTATATCTGGATGCCTGTCTATTAACTTGAAAAAAGATTCTATTCATAATGAATGTACAATCCAAAGCATTATCAATTATTTTACGTAAGGTTATTACTAGGGATCGACCGATATGATTTTTTGTGGCCGATACCGATATCGGCCGATACCGATATACTCATATCCGATATCGGCCGATACCGATATATCGGCCATAAAATTTTGTCGTAAATTTTTTGCTGTATAAATGAGGTAAAAGTGATTTATAATGATATACTGTTACCGTTACACGCATTAACCATAAATAAATAACACAAAAAATGCAGAGCAAATGCAAAAAAGACATTTTTTTTCAAACGTCGTAGAAATGGCATTTTTGTGACTTAATTCACAAGGTAGAAGCTTTATTTCTACGCCATCGGAGTAGAAATAAAATAAATAAATATCCATAGAAACTACATAGAATTAGCGAATAAAAAGAAAAGTAGTGCGTTTGAAAAAAAAATTCAATGTGTCCTTCGGAATAAAAGTGTCTTGGTGTGCCTCGCATGCAATTGTTCGACTCGCTTCGCTCGTCGTGCAAACTTCCATGATCGCCACACAAAGTATCACTTTTACTCCTAATAACACAATATACTATTTTCAATAATATATTTAGCACCACCGCCAAATAGTGTTGCTAGTGAACAGCTATTTTCTTCAGTTGGAAATGTTTATGAAAGCGCCATAATTTTGTTACATTACAACTTGCCAAACTTAACTTTAAATATTAACTTGTTTAACTAAGTGTGTAACTTTACTTCTACATTTTTAATGACTTTTTTGCTAAATTTTGAATAAGAATAAACTTGATTTGTTTTTTATTTAGTATTTCTGTTTTAATGTCCTTTAGAAAATCCTTAGCAACTGAAATATTAAGCAATTTATATTTTTTTAGGCCGATACCGATACAGGCCGATATCGTAGTTTACATATCGGCCAATACCGATATCGGCCAAGAAGACCGATATGGCCGATATACCGATACCGATATCGGTATCGGTCGATCCCTAGTTATTACAGCGGAAATATGACGCCTTTGTTCGAGTGAAGTTAAGTTAAATGTCCCCAGTAATGCAGACTGGGAGACACCTCTGGGTGGATAGTAGCCTTCAAGAATATAGGTCGCAAATTTTAAAAATTTTCTTTGTATACGCTCTAATGCTTCAGTCTGATTGCGATAAGGCGGATTCCATATCAAGGAGCCATATTCTAAGTGGGGACGAACTAAGGACACAAATAGAGAACGTAAGGCGTATGAACTGTTAAACATCTCAGAATTACGAATTATGAAGCCGAGGCACTTGAGTGCAGTCGAGATTTTGACCTCAACATGTGTTGAAAAAGACAATTTCGGATCAAAAATAATTCCCAAATCAAGTGAGGTATCCGGCCTAAAGTACAATTGTTCAAGGAATATCCAAAGAAGTGATGCAGTGGCACTTAGTAATATTTAAGAGTAGTTTATTATCTCTACACCAATTAAAGATGGAATCCAAGTTTTTTTGGAGATTTAAGCAATCGTTGATTGAGGATATGTTACATATTAGTTTCAGATCGTCCGCATATAGTAAGTGCTCAATGTCGATAATAGTTGTAATATCGTTTATAAATATATTAAAAAATAAGGGCCCCAAAATTGACCCTTGGGGAACGCCAGATTTCTGAAGAAAATACTCAGACTGAAATCCATGTATGTTAACGAACTGGTACCGATTTCGGAGATATGAAGTGACTAGTTGTAAAAGTGAGTCAGACAAGCCAAAGAGTTTGAGTTTTTGTAGAAGAAGAGCATGGTCTAGCTTATCAAAGGCTTTAGAAAAATCAGTTTACACGACGTCCACTTGTCCTTGGTTGTCCAATGCTTCGCATATAAACTGTGTTTTACATATAAGATTCGTGGTCGTGGACCTGCCTCTCATGAAACCATGCTGATTGATTGATATTGAGCCACATATGTGGTTATAAATTTTATCGTGTAATATAGATTCAAAGATCTTACTGAAATTAGATAAAATTGCAATGGGTCTATAATTGGTAATGTCATTCTTATCTCCCTTTTTAAAAATAGGTTTCACTCGAGACAATTTCCACCGCTCCGGATACGTACTAGTTTTTAATATGATGTTAAATATTATAGTAAGGGGTTTCACGAAGACAGAGCAACAGTCTTTTATAATAAATAAAGGAATCAAGTCAGGTCCAGTTGCCATGTTGGATTTCAATTTATTCACGGCTACAATAACTTCATCTTCGGATACAGAATTTAAGGCTAGAGTAGAAAAGTTGTCAGGAATGACAGAATTTATGTTGTTGTTGTTAGAATCATCAGAGAACGAGCTGGAGAAATAATTTGCAAAACTGTCAACTATTGATTGGGTATTTTCAATCGATGTATTGTTGTAATTCATAACAAAAGGAATGCTGGAGGTGTTTCGTTTATTATTTACATGAGACCAGAATTTTTTAGGCTCAGTAATTATTTCATTTTGTGTTTTTATACAGTAATTTTTATACGCTTCACTCACTTCAGATTTAATTTTGCTTCTTAGTTTAATAAACACTTGTTTGTCTGCAAATGTGTTAGACTTCTTAAATTTCTTCCATGCCTTAGATTTCTGCTTTAATTTATATATAATGGAACCATTGTGGATAAGAGCCAGTGCATTTGCATTTCAAAGGAACATTTTTATACAGAGTGTTATTTAAGACAGAGTAAAACATGTCGATCATGTAATCCACATTGTTGTTGTTTTCTATGAAATCCCATTTAATATAAGAGAGATCTTTATAAAGAGAAGGAAAGTTTGCTTTATTGAAATTAAAGCCATAGTTATTGGCAGTTTGCAATTTTTTAGGCTTGGATTTTGAGAAAAACTCAACCATTAAGGGAGGATGATGAGGATACTCACGAAAGAGAGAATCATCAGATCTTGCAACTACGCATTGAGTATTACTAATCACTAGGTCCAGAATTTTACCGTGATCATTAAGTATGAAATTAAATTGGTGTAAGTTTAAGAAGCTTAAAAAGTTGTTCAGTGAATTATATAAAGGACATGACGAGGTACTATTGTAACATTTCAGATACAGAGGTATGTTAAAATCACCGAAAATAATTGTGTCGGTATTATGCAGAAATTGTAAACTTGAAAGCGAATCGAATAATAAGTCGTAATCCTGAAGACGACAAGTAGGTGGAATATAGATATTTACAGCGTAAATTGTTGAATGATTAAATAATATTTTAATTAAAACAATATCTATATACGGAATAAGACTGAAACCTTCACAGTAGGAGGAAACGTTGATTGCTGAAGCTTGGAAATTGTTTGTAACAGCAAATAGGAGTCCACCACCCCGAGTTTTGTTTGAATCGCTCAGATTACGATCACTCCTGAAAACGTTAAATTGTTTAGTGTCAAACAGCTCTGAGCTATAAATACCGTCATGGCACCAAGTTTCGGATAACGCAAAGATTTGATATTCCGTTGTACATACGGAGAATTTATATAATTCGCTACATTTAGAACTAAGGCCGGTGACATTTTGGTAGAAACAGTTGAGGCTGTAAGTATTACTGTAGTGAGATTTATTTAACAAGGATGCAGATTTCGTAATAGGGCCAGGAATATTATTCGGTGAAAAGTTGTTAACAATCAGGGATTTATTAGAGTCCTTTAATTGCTATGCATTGCCTATTATATTCGCTTTAAACCTTTTTAATGCTTGTTGGTAAACATGACAAGATTGATCCCAAACAGCGTGATCGATTGAAATATTAGGTTTGTATGACTTCAGTTGAGAGCAGTGTATACATTTAAGTATATTAGATTTACAGTCCTTTAGGGCATGCGCATCTGCACATTTGGGACAAGTAGGATTTTGTTTGGTGCATTTGGAAGAGGTATGATGAAACCCACAGCAATTGTAACATCGACGTAGATCGATTGCATCGTAGACTGAGCAATAGTCGTAACCAACACAGACTTTCCCTGCATTAAGAATAGAATGATATGTGTGATGGTCAACTTGTAAAAGGGCTTGGTACACGTTTTTATTATTCCTAAGAGAATTAATGGACACAACATCACAGACACTGCCTTGCAAAAAAAGGGATTTATATTGATTTTTCAATAAATTTATGAGGTTAGAAGGCTCTAGTTTTTCCGTTAGTCCTACTATTTTTAGTCGCGGATTAATTAACTTTAGCTGCTTGACTTCATATTTGTCGCATGATCTCTCATTGGCTAACTGTTTAAATTTAGTAATGTTGGCATTATCTTCACAAGATATTATTACACTGCCGTCGCGATTATTTTTCACATTGGTGATATTTATTTCAGTTTCAACCGGGTTTACTGAATGTAACATATCAGATTTGGTAATACTGGACTTCTGATTTGCTGACTTAGGTCGAACAATTATAGGAGGCTCGATTTTTTTGTTTTGTAAGACATTAGCATATGATTTGGGTTCCGAAGAATGTCGATGAATAATAGTTTCACATACTTTGTTTAATTCAGTTTCCATATTTTTTTTCTAATTTATTTTGCAGTGAAGAAAATTTCTGTTCAAAATTACTTTGTAAATAATTAAACAGTGTAGTTATAGTGTTTGTATTAGATGACATAAGTTTAGAAATAGATTCATGTATCTGTGTAATATTGGAAGCGATATCTAAAGATTCAGCATTATTTACAATCTTGCAAGTTTTTTTACATGTATCACACAAAAAGAACAGGTTATTATTTTTGGATATAGATTCGAAGTCTGTCACTAATATTTACACATGAAATATGAAATGACTTGCCACAAGATCCTTCACAATCAATTGTTGCCTGATCAGGTCTTTTATAACGACATTTACCGCAATTGGACATTTTCGCTCATTATAGATATAAATAGATCAATAATTTAAGTAAATAATATAATAAAAATCCTAAGATCTAAACAATGACTATGAATGACACACACAGGACACAAGGTAGGATAGGGAAGCGCCAGTGCGGTCCGTCACGGCTAAAGGATGAAAATATACAGGTGTTGGACCACGGAAAGGGGAACAATAGAGAGCTTGAGTTACTAATAATGCAGAAACGAATGACCGATAAAAAGCCTAGCAGCTAAAGAAAATATAAAACTATGTTAATACCGATAATATCAGCACAGATTAAAGTGTAACAACAAATTAAAATACCTAAAAACAAAAATACAGTTCAGCATCTTGAAAAAAAATACTTAAATAAAGCTAAATATCATAAAAAGAGCTTGTTGAAGTATTTTCATTCAATTAAGAATAATAATAATAATGCAAACTATGAAATTACTAGACAAAAACAAATTTAAAATTTGAAAGAAATAAAGTAAAAAAAACCGACTCACGCCAATGGCAAGTGAAACAAGTTAAGTATAAACTCGATGTGACTTAACTTGTCGGCAGAGATTTAGAAATAATATAGTATAAAAATCTACAAAGTAAGATAAAAACTAAAAATAAATGGAACAGACTCACTGTTTTATAGATCCATGGGTAGATAAGTGTAGCAAGATAAATACTTCATCGCACTATCCAGAGCACAGAAATTAAATTCAACTATAAACTAACAAAATAATAAAAGAACTGCAGAGCAGCAACCAGCACGTGTTTACTTCACGACTTCAATCACTTACCATGAATGAAATTACTGAGAAATAAAAAAGAAATATCAAAAATCTTGAATTTTGAGGGTAAAATAAATTTAAAACATAATAATTCTTAGGCCCGGTTTTTCCATCTCTGGATAAAGTGTTAGATAATTTAATTTCCATATAAAAGAAAAATATCGCATCAATATTAGAGCGTAAATTTATAAAATTATACACAAGTCAATTTTATGATGCGATATTTTTCTTTTATCTGATAGTTAAAATAAGTATTTTTTAGAGGAAATATTAAATATGGATTTCTTTGAAAAAATGTAAGTTTGTGTTATCTTAAAAATTTACCAATAGAAAAATTATTTTCGTGCATCACTTGATAGAAAATAAAAATATGTATCTTTTTTATTTGAAACATTTTTCTCGATTACTGGTCTAGGATGGCCACCCAAAGGCGCACCACATGTCCTATTTAACCGAAGATCCTAATGGTGACGTTCGAAATCCAGAGATCCTGTTGTATAAGCTTACTAAAACTAACATTTTGTATTTATTAAACTTTTGTTGAGGGAGGAGGCTGGTAGTTATTATTGTTCGTTAATGTTTTAATAATAAACTTCATGTTAGAAGTTTGTATTGGAATAGATATTTAAGTAACGACCTGAATTCGTGGATTTACGGAGCCAGTTTATCTGGATTTTTTTTTGTTTTTATATAAGTGGAATGTCTAAATAATTTAAAATTTAAATTATATAGGTGTTTAATCGTAAAATTAAGTCTGGGGTGAAAATTATTGAATTGTTATAGTAGTATTTGTACGTTATTTTTGTCAGTCATTAGTAGACAATCATGCACATATCTTCTATAAAGTGCAATAATGTAATTGTTGTTGTTATTATTAAGGCAAGATAACTCTAATTTGTGTAGAACAAGGTCAGCTTTGGTACTACTTAGGGAATTTCCCAACGGAGTCCAGTCTACTTGTTGATATAATTGTTGATTGAAAGCGAAAGTAGAAGATTTGAAACAGTGTAATTGCTTCACAGAAATTTTCTTTGGAGATGTGATCTTCTATTTGGTCCCATTTTTCTTCTACGCATTATATGACGATGCTGGTGAAAATCCTGACGATTACTTATTTGAAATATCGTGTGGCTTATCCGACATTGGCAAACTTATATAAGAAAATTTTAGAAATTTAGAACAAATATTAATGTTCTAGAAAAAAAAGAAAATTGTAGAACGTTAGAACAAAAAGTAAAAGAAAATTCTGAAACAGAACAATAATTAGAAGTAATTTCCAGAAGTTTGGAATAAAAATTAATGGAAAGTTCTAGAAAAGCAGAAGAAAATTTCAGAACACTGAAAGAAGAATCAATGGAATATTTTAGAACATTAGAACAAAAACTGGAGGAGAGTTCTAGAAAATCAGAAGAAAATTTCTAAATATTTAAAGAAGACTTGAAGAATTTAAAAGATATATATTATATATATTTCATATATTTTCAACTACGTTACATAAGATGCTTGTAGCAAGTCATTATAAACACACAAATATCAACACATATATACTCACATAAATAATTGCACGATAATAAATTAATATAATAAAAATATATATTAAACCGAGTACTTAATTAAATATTACAGACGTAAAGTATCTTTAGTTTGTTGAAGATATTCATCTACTGAATAGAAACAGTTCTTCAGAAGATAAATTTTAATTTTTGATTTAAAAAGTTTATATGACATATTCTTAATTGATTCAGGTAAAACATTGTACAAGTTCAGATTCAGAGAATTATTCCTTGTTTTATTTAATCTAAATTTGGGAACTTTTAACAGATTCGAATTTCTAGTGCTGTAACCATAATGCTCCGATGCAGTCGGAAAATTACATTTATTTTAATGAATTTCTAAAAGAGTAGCACATATGAACAGACAAGGTAGAGGCATTATTCCTAAAAGTATGAAATGAGGTTTACAATGATCTCTGCAATTGACGCCCATAATAATTCTTGTTACTTGTTTTTGTGCTTTAAAGACTCTGTTTGCATGAGAAGAGTTACCCCAAAGGATAACACCATAACTTATCAACAAATGGAATAGAGCAAAGTAAGTCATTTTTAGAATTTCAATATTTAGATAATGTTTTAACTGTCTTAAAACGAAAGTAATCCTTGCCAGCTTAGGTAATAATTCATCAACTTGTTTGACCCAAGGTAATCTATCGTCAATATTAAGCCCTAGAACTTTAATAGATTTACCTTCACTCAAAGTTGAGTGCGAAGATATTATTAAAGATTGTGTTTTATCACTATTTAATTTTAGATAGTTTCGCATTAACCATAACTCAGCTAATTTGCTATTTAATTCGGATGAGTTTTGTAGTGACTCTAGATTCTTACTCGATGCTACTAGTGTAGTATCATCTGCAAAGAAAATAGTTTCTATAGGATTCATGTTCATTGGAAAATCATTTATGTATATAATAAATAAAAGAGGCCCTAAAATGGACCATTGTGGAATTTCATGTTTGATTAGCTTGACATATGAACTATTATTATCTTTATACACACTTTGTTTACGATTTTCTAAATATGATTTAAATAGTGCAAGAGGAGTTCCAGTTACACCATAATTTTCAAGTTTCAACAATAATCTTTCATGGGAGACGCAGTCGAAAGCCTTAGAGAGATCACATAAGGTGAGTGATGTATGACAATCTCTCTCCATATTTTCGACAACGTCACCCACGATACGCATGACAGCTGTAGTGGTGGATTTATTATTTCAGAAACCATATTGTCTCTCATCAAATGAATTATTTTAAATCAAAATAAAAATACAATTTATTTTTAAGAATTTTTTCAAACAATTTAGAAAATAAGGGAACAATTGAGATGGGTCCATAGTTATTTAACTGACTGGAATCTCCTTTTTTGAATAATGTTAGAACTTTTATAACTTTAAAAGTGTCTGGGAAAGTATCTTCTTCAATACATTTGTTATAAATATGGGTTATAATTGGCAAAATTACATCAAATACTGCATTAAGTACTTTGAAATTAGTATCGTAGACATCAGTACAGGCAGAGTTATTCAGAGATAAAAGGGCATTAAACATTTCCTCTTCAGAGACATAATCCAATGAAAACTTGCAAGAAGGTAATGGTATATGATGATTATAATCATTATTGATATCATCTATTTTAGGTAAACTTGAAATGATATTTTCTGTCACAGAAATGAAACAGTCATTAAATGTATCACAAGAAATATTTGCAGGAGCTGAATTTGTGGCAGATTAATTTCTCTCATAATTTATTAATCGCCAACAATCTTTCGATTTATTTGTTGAACCTTTCATATAATTATCATAAGCTTGTTTTTTAGTAATTTTTATTTCATACCTGTATTTATTAAACATCATCCCAGACGTTTATATACATGGAAGCACCCAAATGGTGTAGATAGAAACCAAATTTACTTCTTTACCATAAATTCCAGACATAGAAACGGAGTAACAAATACAATAACTTATCCCGGAGCAGACTGCAAGAGCGACCATGTTTCAGTAGTGGCAGATGTCAAAATTAAACTGAAAATATTAAGAAAAAGTAAAAACGAAGAAAAATTAGATGTGTCAACTTTGTCCACAAACGACGATGTCAAAGAAAAATATACAAAAGAAGTAGAAATCCAGGATGATGACGATATTTATGAAGAAAACATTAATAACAAATGGATGAGAATTAAAAACGTAATATTAGATGCTGTCAAGAAAACTGTGCCTAAAATAGATAGAACAACAAAAAATAAACAATGGATGACGGAAGAGATATTAAAAACAATGGAAGAAAGAAGAAAAAAGAAAAATACTCCAGAGTATAGAATACTAAATGAAAAAATAAAGAAAATGTGTATCGAAGCAAAAGAAAAATGGTACAACGAAAAATGCGAAGAAATAGAAACCATATACCAATCTAATCCCATAGCAGTGTACAAGAAAATTGACAAATTATGTAATAACAGAAAGTCCACCTGCACAGATTTTATTAAAGGTAAGAATGGGAATATTATTATGGAAAAATAAAAAGTATTAGAAAGATGGGCAGAATATATGGAAGAACTCTATAATGATTATGATAGGACAGAAAATTGTGTTAATATGGAAAGGAGCCTAGAGGGAGAAAATATCTTGAAAGAAGAAGTAATAAAGGCAATAAACAAAGCCGGAAAAAACAAAGCAATTGGACCCGATGAAATATCAATAGAAATGATAAAAGCATTAGGAAATAAATGTGTGGAAATCATTACCTGTCTTGCAAATCAAATTTACGATACAGGTGAATTACCAGAAGAGATAACGAAGTCAACTATCATAACACTACCGAAGAAAAGTAACGCAAACGTCTGCTCAGATTTTAGAACAATCAGTCTTATGAGCCATGTATTGAAAATTCTCCTGAACATAATACGTGATAGAATGTACAATAATCTATCTGCTGAGCTGTCAAACAAACAGTTTGCTTTTACCACAAAGAAAGGTACCAGAAACGCACTTTTTGTTTTACGTACCATCATTCAACGAAATATTGAAGTAAAGAATGAAGTATACTTGTGTTTTTTGGACTACAACAAAGCGTTTGATATGGTAAAACATGATAAACTGTTTTCGCTTTTAGAAGAAAAGAATATTGATAGCAAAAATATCAGGTTGTTGAAGAACTTATATTGGATTCAAAAATTAGCAATAAAAATTGACGGAAAAATATCGGAATATAAACAAATTAAAAAAGGCGTTAGACAAGGGTGTGTTGTCTCTCTTCTTCTGTTCAACGTCTATAGTGAACAAATTTTCAAGGATAACACAGAGTTAAGAGGAATTACAATAGGAGGAGAAATCATAAATAATATTAGATTTGCAGATGACACGGTATTGTTAGCGAATAATATACAGGCTTTACAAGAATTAGTAAACAAAGTCGCGGAAAGTAGTAGCGAATGGGGTTTAACACTAAAAAAAAACAAAATTGTATATTTGAAAATTACAAATAAAAAACCTAATCAGAATGAGCCACTTAATAATAATAAGCTATATCTAAACGGCGAGGTAATTAAAAAAGTGGATAGATATAAATATTTAGGCAGTGTAATAACTTCGGATGGTAAATGTGAAACGGACATTAACACACGCATAACAATGGCTAAAATCGCTTTCGGGAAAATGAGAAATATATTAACAAATCATGGTGCAAATAATAAATTAAAAGTGCGCATAATTAAATGTTATATGTGGAGCGTTCTCCTATACGGGTGTGAATCGTGGGCAATCAGTAAGAAACTAATATACAAATTGCGGGCAGCAGAAATGTGGTTATAATAATAATAATAATAATAATAATAATAATAATAATAATAATAATAATATTTTTATTTCCTTGTGATCATATGTACATGATATGGAAATGGTCATAAATCAGTATACATTAGTATTGGACTCCGCCGATAGTGTTTTAGAATAGTCTATACGTAGACCTAACCCGTCTAGGCACACTTTAAACCCAAAGTACTAACGCTAACTGTCTTTCAAATTGTTGGAATTCTGCCCTGACCACCAAAACTGCCCACTCAAACAGTCTATGCAACATGCCCACCCAAATTGCTTATGCAATATGCTTACCAAAACTGTCTACGCCGAGCATCCCCTAGGGCTCCGCCGATAGTGTTTTAGAATAGTCTATACGTAGACCTAACCCGTCTAGGCACACTTTAAACCCAAAGTACTAACGCTAACTGTCTTTCAAATTGTTGGAATTCTGCCCTGACCACCAAAACTGCCCACGCAGCATGCCCACCCAAACTGACAACGCAAAATTCCCACCCAACCTGCTCACGCAACATGCCCACCCGAAACTGCCCACTCATATTGTCCATGCAACATGTCCACCCAAACTGCCCGCGCAACATGGCCACCCACTTAATACAGTTTACCATATCTAAATTTTAGGCAGGTACCAGTGTTTTTCTCTTCATAATCTTCTATAGAAAATATTAATTTTTGAATGGTCTCTTTTTGCAAGCTTTTTTTGCTTCTTATAACTATTGTTTAATTTATTTACATTTTCTATATATTCAATATCCTGAAATTTTCTTTTTCTACTTTCCTTTTCTTTTTCTTTTTATTCGTAATTTTTTCGAAAATTCCTTTTATATTCTTTTTTACGTATATTCTTTTGCGTTGTTGACTTTTTTTATTTTCATAACGATGAACAAATATTTTTGACAGTGGCATACAAATATTTTGGCAGTGACATTTATGTGTCAATGACAAAGATTTGAATTTCTTGTCTTGAATTAGTTTGATCTGAGATTTATTACATCAAATTATTTTATATGCATTTTTTATCTATAAATCTGTATAAGATATAATAATGAATTTATATTTATCGAATAAAGAAATTAACGTTCTTTAATATAAGTGTATTTACCTAAATTTTTGATAAATAATAGTTAGATGATTTTTTCTTGTAACTACTACTTCCGGTTGTCCATTTGTTACCAAAACTTAATCAACTCTTCCCATTATTGTTAGTTTGAGGAATCCGTAGTTAAAAATATCTTAAGTCTTATAGTATTTGATAAATCGTGGATCCAACATACACAAACACACGCACACTCGCACGCACACTCGCACGCACGCACGCACGCACACTCACACACACACACACACAAACACACACACACACACACGTAAAAATCGGATTCTAGGGACCTTAAAACGGACTTATTTACTAAAATCTGGATATGTGATTTTTAGCATGAATTCAATACCTCTCTTAGCAAGACGTAAAAATTAATAATGCTGGGTTATCCATTATTATCTGTGAAAATAAAACGTTTGTACGTGTATAAATAAATATTAAAATACATATATTTTATCTGTTAGAAAACAACAGTAGAGTGCGGTCAAGGAATCGGTTTTCAATCAGTTTTGAATAGTTATAATGTACCTCACAAATTCAAACTCACTCAAACGTCTAATTTACATTTGTTAGATTTAAATTTATACGTCATTAGTTCAAAACACAATATTTTAGCGATCCCCACATTTATGACGTCATGTACGAAATAGTTTTGAAAACGTTCCGAAACTGGTTCAACGCCAAAAAACGCCTAAGATGTTGTTGGGGACAGAGGATCAAAGATAATACAGGCTTTTCCACCCATTGTGTTGATAATAAACATAAATACGATGGTAACTTTGATGTTCTACACGTACAACAGAAAGGTTATAAACTAAACGCATTGGAAAACCTGGAAATCCAGAAAGCGGTCAATACAAACGAGAATATAGTAAACGAACAAATAGATCTAAGCGCCTCCCCGTTGTTAAACATTGTATTCCCCCATAGAGATAGTTAGTATTTAAGAATGCACATTTTGTAAATTTGTAATAGTTAACCTGATGATGACCGCAAGGTCGAAACGATCGTCGAACAATTAATTAATAAACTGTGAAACTTAACCAAGTGTTTTATTTTTAACCTTAATTCATATAATAATCAATATGTTTCATCAAGTGCCTACCACTCAATCTCTACAAATTATTGATCAAAGATATGGTTGAAACATGGGTGATTTGGTTGGCTTGCTATTTTGGTAACATTTGTCAGATTTCGAAGGTCGCTCGCTAAGTTCAGTGTTTTCTTGTTTATTTATTAATTGAAAACTGATAGATTTCAATCTGCAGTAGATTTCAAAGTTACAAAATCAGAGTCCAGATGATTTTTATACCAAAATATAGTACTTTTAAACAAACCGCAAAGCGGTAAACAAATTATATATATAATTTTTATTTTATTAATATTTATGCCGTTAACAAATTTGCACCCTTTATCCAATCCATTAAAAATTTGTCTCAAATATAATTCAATCATTCTCCTGTGTATTCGTCTAAACAAATTTGGAATATCTTTTCTCGTTTTTGAATTATGAATTTTTAACCACCCCTGTCAAAATAACAGTTGATATATTTGTTAGTCAATACAGATATTTGATTTTCAATGTTAGCCCTGTTTTTAAAAATTCATAATTTCAAAATAGGGAAAGTAAAACTAAAAAATAAAAGTGAAGCTACCAAATTTTGAATATATACATAATTCAACCCATATTTTTAAACCGAGGCGTGAGGTGTTTTTAATCCGATATTTAACTACTTTTATACCGGAAATTTTTTCAGAATAAACACTCTATTTGCTACAGAAATAGTGTGATTGAATCATTTTTAATCTCATATTTTTAGCCGAAACTAATCAAGAGTACATGCATGTTTGAGGGCTCATAACTCCTGAACTGTTTGAAATATCTTCAAATTAATACAGAAATGGTGATGTATGGGGTTGAAATATAAATCAGCACCTATATTATTGTTGCAATCAACACATGTTTTGTATAAATGCTGTGTTGTGATTATATTGTTATAAAGCTTTGTTGTAATCAAGACATTTTACATGATAAATATGAAAAGTACATTGTTTTTAAACCACAATATTTTAAAGGAAACATTTTAATTGTTGTCAACCTCATAAATTATTCAAATATTATATTTCTATTCAGTAAGTTATTCAGTGATCACTTACCTTTGCAAGTAAGTCTAATACATTGTCCCTCGTTTTTTGTGTCCAGACTTAGGTTACCTGGCACCTAGCTGATTTAAAATAGTTTATTAAACTCACTCTTGATTAAATTTACAGTTGTTTTAACTTAAAAACTAAATTCTACATACATTGCGGAGTATATTGTACTAACTTTTATTATTTACAGCAGAGAATGTAATAATAAAGAAATAGTCATCAAATTGTATTGTAAATTACCTCGGACACGGTTAAAATATCTCATTTTCAACTTCAGAAATGTATTTCAGATATTTATCTCCTACACTAATTTTTATTAACGACGATAGTGTGGTGCACAAAATATTTAAACATTACTTTCACCGCAAATTTGAAATTTCTTTGTCGACCACCGGTTTTTCATCTCCGGTAATTTTTTTTTTTCACATTATGCGGGATGGAAAATTTTCTAAATTATTGTTCAATATCTCTAAAATATGTAGATATCTAATAATTATACGATATTATTTAAAATGTACAATTTTTATGGACAGTATAAAACTTAATTGACTAATGTCACAATGATGCAATTAGAAATATTTGTTTTATACTTACTTACTTATGGCAAATTTGGCAACAATTTCTCCTCTAGTTTTATTTAAAATTTATTACTTTTTTATTGGCAGTATGAAAATTAATGAACTAACATCACATTGATGTAGTTAGGAATATTTGTTTTTTAATTAGTTACTCATGGTATCTTTGGCAACACTTGTGAACGGACTTCACATTAGTCTAGTTTGGAATATTTGTTTTTTACCTAGTTACTTATGGCATATTTGGCAATACGTTCCAATTTCATACGAACCGTCAAAATTTATAGTTTTTAATTATGTTATAGGCCTTTTTTTCTTCTGAGAAATAATTTCCCATTCTCATCATTTAAGATTAGGAATATTTGTTTTTGAATTAGTTATATTTAAAATTTACTGTATTTTTAAAGGCAGTACGGAATTAATAGGCTAACTTCACACTAATGCAGTAAGGAATACTTGGTTTTTTACATAGTTACTTATGGCAAATTTGGCAACAATTTCTCTTGTAGTTTTATTTAAAATTTACAATTTTTTATTGACAGTATAAAAATTAATTGACTAATGTCACTTTGATGGAATTAGGTCCTGAGTTACGAATGCTGTACCCACTTTGTTATTTATTTTTGATGAGTCTGGATATATAAATTGGTTGTCCTTATAATCTTTTTGGATTGTTCTAAAGTGATTTTTCTATTCTTGTATTGACTAAGATATAAATTTATGTTGGGTATTCCAAAATACTATGGGCGGTATTTTGGAAAGAATATTTTTGTGAATATTAGGTATGCCGTGGTTAATAGAGTTGAGAATTTGAAGGATATGGTTTTGGTAAACTGAACGGTTTTGTATAGATATTGTTGAGTACAGAGGATCAAAGATATGGTTGAAACAGGTGATTCCGTTGGCTTGTTATTTTGGCAATATATGTCAGACTTCGAATGTCGCTCGCAAAGTTCACTGTATTTTCTTGTTTGTTTATTAATATAAATCTAATAAATTTCAATCTACAGTAGATTTCAAAGGTACAAAATCAGACCCCAGATGACTTTTATACCAAAAGATACAAACGTTGTAAATTTGGCTAAGCGGTAAAAAAATTGTATATAATTTTTATTTCATTAATATTTATTCCGTTTCCAAATTTGCACCCTTTATCTAAACCATTAAAAATTTGTCTCAAATATACCTCAATCATTCCCATGTGTATTCGTCTAAACAAGATTTGGGATATCTTTCCTCGTTTTTGAATTATGAATTTTTTAACCATCCCTGTGAAAGTAACAGTTAATATTTTTCTTAGTCAATACAGATCTTTGATTCCCAATGATAACTCTGTTTTTAAAAATTCATAATGTCAAAATGGGGAAAGTAAAATTAAAAAATCTAATGTGGCCAGCACATAACCTCTCGCCAGATATTTTACCTGGTTGTAAGCATAAAACGAAAAATATTTTTAAATACAAATACATATATTCATGTCTCACTACAAAATAATTCTCACATATATTTGCAAAATCAATGGGATATTTTAATATAAATTATGTACAATACATACATTTTCTTTATATTCAATATCCTGAAATTTTCTTTTTCTACTTTCCTTTTCTTTTTCTTTATATTCGTCATTTTTTCGAAAATTCCTTTTGTATTCTTTTTTACGTATATTCTTTTCATAATCTTCATAATGATGTACAAATATTTTTGACAATGGCATACACATCTTTTTGACAGTGACATTTATGTGTCAATTACAAACATTTGAATTTCTTGTCTTGAAGTAGTTTGATCTAAAATTTTTTTACATCAAATTATTTTATATGCATTTCTTTATCTCTAAATCTATAGAAGATATAATAATGAATTTATATTTATCGAATAAAGAATTTAACGTTCTTTAATATAAGTATTTACATAAATTTTCGATAAATAATATTTAGATGATTTTTTTCTTGTAACTACTACTTCCGGTTGTCCAATTGTTACCAAAACTTAATCGACTCTTCCCATTATTGTTAGATTGAGGAATCCGTAGTTAAAAATGTCTTTTCATATAGTATTTGCGAAATCCAATACCTCTCTTAGCGAGGGGTAAAAATAAAGTTGCAGCTACCAAATTTTGAATATATACATAATGCAACCCATATTTTTAAACCGAGGCGTGAGGTGTTTTTAATCCGATATTTAACCACTTTTATACCGGAAATGTAGAAAACAACCCTCTAAAATACATTTTTGCAAGAATAAACACTATTTGCAACAGAAACCTTGAGATTGAATCATTTTTAATCTCACATTTTTGGCCGACACTAATCAAGAGTATATGCATTTTTGGGGGCTCTTAACTGTTTCAAATATCTTCAAAATTAACACAGAAATGGTGATGTATGGGTTGAAATATGAATGAACTTCTAAATTATTGCTGTAGTCAACACATGTTTTGTATAAATGCTGTGTTCTTATTATATTGTTAGAAAACATTGTTGTAATCAATACATTTAACATGATAAATATGTAAAATACATTATTTTTAAACCACAACTTTTTAAAAGAAACATTTTAATTGTTGTTAACCTCATGAATTATTTAAATATTATATTTCTATTCAGTAAGTTAATCAGTGATCAGTGATCACTTACCTTTGTTATATACCTATATAATAATCTTTGCAAGTAAGTCTAATACATTGTCCCGCGTTTATCGTGTCTAGACTTAGGTTACCTGGCACCTGGTTGATTTAATATATTTTATTGAACTCACTCATGGCTAAATTTACAGCTGTATTAACTTAAAAACTAAAAACTACATACATTGTTTACTATATTTTAATAACTTATTATTTACAGCAGAGAATGTAATAATAAAGGAATAGTCATAAAATTTGTGTTTTAGTGTAAATTACGTCGGACACGGCATATAAGTACAATATTTATCTCCTTTATGAATTTTTATTAAGAAATATAGTAGGCTGCACGAAATATTTAAACATTGCTTTCACCGCAAATTTTAATTTTTTTTGTCGGCCAACGGCTTTATATTTTCGGTATTTTTTTTTTAAATTTTGCGGAATAGAAAATACACTTGCGTACGGACTTCACATTAGTCTAGTTAGGAATATTTGTTTTTTATCTAGTTACTTATGACATATTTGGTAACACTGTCAAAGTACATATGAACCGTCAAAATTTATAATTTTAAATTAAAATGGTTTAGGCCTTTTTTACCTGTGCGGATATAGTTGCCTATTTTCAAAATTTATGATTATGAATTAAACTTCTTTCAAATTGTCTCCATTTCATAAATATTTCCATTTAAAGGTTTGAAATGATATGTCAAACATGGCGTTCTTCGTCTTAAATTTTCAAGGAAAACTGTGATCGTTACTGTGAAAAATATTGTTTCTGTCCCAATTTTCAATCTTTAATAATTTTTTACACGAAAACTATGCATCCTACAGAAATTCGTCCCATTAGAAGGGCCCTGAAGCCAATCATTTCCTACGACTTGGTACAAATTTCACGAAAATCGGTCGCACCATTTAAGCTGTAGCCTTGTCTAAAGTTGGGCGATCGTCGTGATTAAAGAAAATATATATATATATATATATATATATATATATATATATATATAGATAGTGAATCTGATCGTTTAGTATTAGGACTAGCGTAACCTTCGCCGAGTTTTCCCTAGGGCTCCGCCGATAGTGGTTTATGATGCCCACGCAACATGCCCACTCAAACTGCCCACGCAACATGCCCACCCAAATTGCCCACGCAACATGCCCACCTAAGCTGCCCACGCAATATGCCCACCCAAACTGCCCACGCAACATGCCCACCCAAACTGCCCACGTAACATGCCCACGCAACATGCCCACCCAAACTGCCCACGCAACATGCCCACCCAAACTCCCCACGCAACATGCCCACCCAAACTACCCACGCAACATGCCCACCCAAACTGCCCACGCAACATGCTCACCCAAACTGCCCACGCAACATGCCCACCCAAACTGCCCACGCAACATGCCCACCCAAACTACCCACGCAACATGCCCACGCAACGTGCCCACCCAAACTACCCACGCAACATGCCCACCCAAACTACCCACGCAACATGCCCACCCAAATTGCCCACGCAACATGCCCACCCAAACTACCCACGCAACATGCCCACCCAAATTGCCCACGCAACATGCCCACCCAAGCTACCCACGCAACATGCCCACCCAAACTACCCACGCAACATGCCCACCCAAACTACCCACGCAACATGCCCACCCAAACTACTCACGCAACACGCCCACCCAAACTGCCCACGCAACATGCCCACCCAAACTACCCACGCAACATGCCCACCCAAACAACCCACCCAAACTACCCACGCAACATGCCCACCCAAACTACCTACGCAACATGCCCACCCAAACTACCCACGCAATCTGCCCTAAAGAGCCCCACACACTCCTTTATTTGTGTACGGTTTAGGTTTAGATCGTACTGGTAAAGCTGTGCGAATAAAACACGCTGAACTGCCAACCCAAATACTACCAGTTTCTTTTTGTCAGTTTTGTAAAATGTATTTACAAAATAAAATATAAATAAACATATCTTAGATTAATACACTGACCGGCACAGAAAACAATCCTTGACATTCTCTCTGTACACTGTACAATTTGTCCTCCCAGTCTTTCTTGTCGTTGATGCTTTTCCTACATTTCTCGTCTATTTTGTCGTTTAATAACCTCGAACATTTTCAACAATCTATTTACAAAATAAATTATAAAATAAGAATAAACATATCTTACATTCATAGCGTACTTTACGTCGTTTAATTCTCACATTATATTCTTCAATTGTAAACAGATTATTTTCTGTAGTTCAAATTTGTCATTAACATATCAAATGTGACAGAAGACAGTATTTATCTTTTTAATTTTACACATGTATTCCTCGTTCGATTGTGAAACTCTTCTAGTCTTTATCAACGTTTTCGTAGTTTTTAGTAACTTGTGACATTTCATAAAATCTATTTACAAAATAAAATCTAAATTAACAATAAATATTGCTTAAATTCATTACGTATACCTACCGCGTTTAATTAATATTCTTTTCTTCAATTTTACACAATATATTTATTTATATTTAGCATTGAAATGGTCGACAACCCATACGACATTCATAATTTGTCATTATTGACATTGACATCATGTCAAATGTTACACATGACAGCATTTTTATCTTCAAAATTTTTACATGTATTCTACGATCCATTGTTTAATTTTACGTTTAATAATTTTTTACTCGAAAACTATGCATCCTACAGAAATTCGTCCCATTAGAAGGGCTCTGAAGCCAATCATTTCCTACAATTTGATACAAATTTCATGAAAATCGGTTGCACCGTTTAAGCTGTAGCCTTGTCTAAAGTTGGGCGATCGTCGTGATTAAAGAATATATATAACTATAGATAGTGAATCTAACCGTTTAGTATTAAGGATAAATAATTTTTACAATATTTGTATGATCTTAATGAGACATATATTCTTCAGTTGAATAGAAACATTTATTAATTAGATATAGTTGCAATAGTTCTTTAAATTTTTTTATTTGAGAAATTGTTTTGACGGCTTTAGGTAGTTTATTATAGAAAAGTGCACCTATGTAATAAATGTTTTTTTCAAACATAGTTGAGTTATGGTGTTGCAATATTAATTAGTTTTTATTACGTGTGTCGTACGTGTGATAGTTGTAGTGTTTTCCGAAATTGTTAAAATTTTTCTTTACAAAGATTAGTACATTGTATATATAGACACACGGAAAAGTTAATATTTTTTGTTCAACAAAAGCGTTTCTGCAACTATCACACCATGATAGACCAGACATATAACGCAGTGCTCTTTTCTGTGTTATAAACACTCTAGAAGCGTCAGTGGCTGAACCCCAATAGATAATGCCGTAATTAATTAAAGAATAAAATTTAGCGTAATAATAAGATTTCACAGTATGCGTGTTAACAATATCTGCTAGGCGTTTTATGGAATAACATGCTGTATTGAGTTTAGTACATATGTATTCAACATGTGCGTTATAAGTCATGGATTCATCAATCTTTATACCCAGTAATTTTGTACATTTAGTTTGCTGTAGAGATTTTCCATTACACTTAATCAAAATGCTTGCACTATTGTCTGGCCTATTACAAAATTTCATTACATGAGATTTTTCATTGTTGAGTATGAGTTTATTTCTACTTAACCATTCAGAAATATTGAAAATAGTATCATTTGCTTGGTGAATAGCGGAAGGAAGAGACGAGTCGAAATTAAGTAGAGATAAATCATCTGCGTATGGGACAAAACGACCACTTTTAATGCATAGTTTAATGTCATTTATATGTAATAAAAACAATAAAGATCCAAGTATTGATCCTTGTGGTACTCCCATTTTATTAATACATACTGTGGATTGTACTAGATTAATCTCAACTACTTGCTCGCGATTATGTAAATAGGATTGAAGCCAATTGTGGCATGTACCACGTAGACCATACTTTTCACATTTCTTTAATAATATTTCATTATCTATGCAATCAAATGCTTTAGATAAATCAATGAAAGTACCAACAATTATTTGTTTCTTGTCTACCATCGAGAATATTGTTTCTGTTAATTCTGCTAAAGCCGTAATACAATCGAATCCCTTTTGAAAGCCATGTTGCTCCTTAATTATAATTTTATGTTTATCAATAAATGATTGAATTCTTATATGCATAACTTTTTAAAATATTTTATGAAAAGGGGATACCAAGGTTAATGGTCTATAATTTGCAACTGAATTTTTTACCCTACTCTTATATAATGGAACAACTTTAGATTTCTTTAGTGCAGTAGGAAAATGTCCTGTTTCTAACGAATAATTTATAATTGCTTTCAAAGGAGATAGAATGTAATTTTTAATGCATTTAATGAGAACATTTGACATATTATCTAGACTTGTGGACTCACTGTTATTTAGAGTTATTATTATATTTGATAATTCTATTTCATCAGTAGGGGCTAAATAGATTGAGTGACTGTTATTTATGATATTCGTAGTAGATTGATCAGCATTTTTACAATGGAATTGTGTCGTATTAGTGAGATTTTCGGCTAGTGAGGAGAAATGTGAATTAAAATGATTAGCTATAGACTGAGGATCGGTAATTAATTTATTATTTATGCTTAATTCATTGACATTAGATTTCCTAGGTTTATTACTTGTATTTTCATTTATTACTTGCCAGACTGACTTATTAATGTTTCCCGATTTTTGTATGAAATTATCGTTGCATTGTTTCTTTGAAATTTTTATTTTATTATTATGAATACGTTTGTAAGTATTATAGTCCTCAGTTGAAACAAGGCCGCTGTTGCGTAATTGAAACAGTTGTTTAAGTTTTTTTGATGAATCAATTATATCAAGAGTTAACCATTTTTTGTGGGTTTTGATATTATGTGGTTTACGTTTAATTAAAGGAAAAGCAATACTATAATAATATGTCACAATTTCAGTAAATGCATTGTACATGGAATCTACATCATTTGTGTTATATATTTCATGCCACTTTTCTTTGCTTAATAAGTAACAAAAGTATTGCATGTTATTATTTGAAAAGATTCTGATTGTTTCTTCACCTACGTTATTTGAAGTAGAGTCATTCACGATAAGTTTCAGAATTTCGGCGGAATGATCAGCTAGTCCATTGTGATTAACTTCAGCTTCAAAAACAGTGTCTGCAGAATTTAAGAAAAAATTGTCAATGAACGAGCCACCACTCGGAGTTATACGCGTGGGTTCGTTGATTGTATGGTGTAATCCAAAAGTTTTGAAGAAATCTAATAATTCACTGCGTTTTTTATTGTTGACAAGAATATCGAAGGTAAAGTCACCACATACAATTAAATTAGAGTTTTTGTTAGAACATATTTTATTAAATAATATACCAAGTTTATCGAAAAAAATGTTGGCATCTCCATCAGGTGATCTATATAATAGTGCCACGTAATAGTTTAAATTGAAATATTTTAAATATACCATAACACACTCAATATTTTTCTCTTCACAAAAACGTATTTTTATTTCACTTATATTTAAATGTGACTTTGCAAGAATTAAGACACCAACACAGTTTAGATATTGTCTAGTATAATATGTTACTAATATATAATCTTTAATTACAATGTTTTTCATTTCATCTTCTGTTAACCAATGTTCGGAAATGCAGAGAATGTCAATATCATGCAGGGAAATGAAAGTTTCCAGCATATCTATTTTATTCCGAATGGATTGCATATTTTGGTGCATTTTTTTTTTAATATTTCGATGTTTCTGGATGCGACGTATTATTCATTGATTGCTATATATCATATTCTGTTTTGGATCGTATATATTCGACTATTTTTTTTATAAATTTCGCATGTTTTGCTGGTAGCTGGATGATTAGTATCATATTTAGTTTTATTTCTAATATTAGAATTAGTATAGTTTATACATTTAGCTGTATTATTTTTACAATCTTTATTTTCATGATCGCCCGTACAATTGGCACATGTTGGTTTGTCTTGCTTGCAATCTTTAGCTAAATGTCCAAACATGGAACAGCGATAACATCGTATTACAGAGAAATATTCATCGCATTTATAACTCCTCCAATTCAAATAAACTGAATTGTATTTCAATAACATATTTCTTACTAATGGACTAACTTGAATAATCACATTTGCTGTTTTTGAATTTTCACTTGTATTAATTTTAACAATTCTTACATCTTTTGTATACTTTTCATCTATATTATTTTGTTTTATAATATTATCTACAAATTTAACGGTGTCCGTTGTCTCGTTTTTATTTACTCCAAATATTATAAGACGGGGAGAGAGTTTTTTTGGTTCGTAAACATTGTAGTTTTCTTTTGCCTGATTTAAATTTGTTTTTAATTTATTTAACGTATCTTCATTGTTGCAGTTTATGATAATTCCTCCTTGTTTTGAATGTTTTATTCTATTGACAGACAGAGATAGGTTTATAGTGTCAATCAAGTTCACAACCTGTTGTCTAGTAGCTGTTGAAGTTTGTTCGTTTTTGTTTGGCTTGACAACTAATATTATTTCTGCAGATTTCATACATATCGAACTATAAGTTTTAGCTTGATTGGTGTTAGATGTCGCAGTAATGTTGTTTACTTCAATTCTTGGAAGATCATTTATTTTTAACTTGGATTCTAATTCTTTAATTTTAAATGTTTGTAAATCATTAACTTTTTCCATTTCATTAATGAGTTTTTGTAAATTTTCTATCTCACGTTTCAAATAAATGTTTTCTAGTTTCATTTTTTCATTTAAGTTGACTTGACTTACGTTCAAGGACAAATTTTGCGAATGCGAAGTACAATCTACACAAATCCAGCATTTTTCTTCTTCGTTTTTTTCTCATTTGTTCAATTGTTATACCAACACACTGAATATGAAAATATCTATGACACACATCACTACATACTATTTTATCATCGTATCTTGATACTTTTTTACTACAAATACTGCACTCAGATATACCACCACTATTACTCGGCGCCATATCTTAATTTTTTACAGAAAAACTTTAAAAGTGTCGTGGACAAGCAGAACTAGTAACGACCAAGTGCTAAAGAAAATGGGAAGTAATAGACAGTTAGTTAGCAAAATAAGAAAACTACAATATGCTTTTCTGGGACACATAATACGGGAAAAAGAGATAGAATGGGATGTCTGCAATGGTTTAATAACAGGAACGAGAACTAGGGGAAGAAATCCATTGTCGCTAATATCGACCCTACAAGAAGAACTTGGTATCAGTAGTTATGAAGATCTAGTGTGCACTGCAGAGGACCGTAATTTGTGGAGGTTCATGACCGCCGACGTCTGCATCAGACATGTCACCTAAATGATGATGATTTATTACGCATAAGATTATAATTCATAATATCTGAAACATTTTTTGTACAAACAGAAATAGTTTTTAAAATAGATACCTGATTCCTAAGTTTGCGTAATGATTCAGTAAACCACTTAACCGGTTGCTCATAGACGTTAGTTTTTAAAGGTTTCATTGGAAAATGTTTTATTATTTTTTTTTATTTAAAGTTTAGGCTATACAACAGGACGAGTCCCAATGACAGTACAGCACATTACAATGTAAATACAAACAGAAAATAATTTTTCATCAGACAAACCTATTTAAATAATACAGTGAAAATTTATGAAAAAGAGAGATATTGATTATGACATATGAGTAAAATAATTCTTTCTTATAAACGACTTAAACGTGTATAATGAGCAATGGAAAATATCAGGTGAATTGTTGAGAGAGAAGAAATTATTATATTTAAACATTATTCTGTTAAGAGGAGAGAACATAGCTGAGTTAGTTTTATAATTCCTTAAAGAAAATAGATCACAAGAACGTGTAGAATGAGAAGGTATTCGAAAAGAAATTTTGTTCAAAAGGGTAGAACTGCTGATATGATTATTTACAATTTTATACAGAAATGTCATATCTATCAAGTCACTACGCTTTTGTAAAGGGATGAAGTTTAACAAATTATTTGGAAATTTCCAATTTAAATAAGAAATAAATTTCTTTTGAATACCCTCTATTCTATTAATATACATTAGATAATGGGGAGACCAACATACAGCAGCAAATTCAAGTTGAGATCGAACTAATGTGTAATATAAATGAACTAGTGTTTTAAACCTTTTAAAATGAGTACCAATTCTTAAAATGAATCCTAGCATTCTATAAGCCTTTTTGACAATGCAATCAATATGGATATCGTAAATAAGTTTATTGTCTAGAGTAACACCAAGATCTTTGATATGAGATACACGATTTATATATTTTCCATCTAAATGATAATCAAATTTAACCACATTCCTATTTCGCGTGAAAGATATAATAGAACATTTATTGAAATTAAGTAATAAATTATTATTTTGTAAATAGCTATTTAGCCTGTCAAGATCGGCTTGAAGGGCTAAACAATCAGATGTTGATTTTACTGTTGTATACAACTTGAGATCGTCAGCGTACATTATAAATTTTGAATTATTGAAACAATTTTTAATGTCGTTAATAAAAATGTTAAAAAGGAGAGGTCCTAAATGGGATCCTTGTGGGACTCCAGAGGTTACTGGAAAATAATCTGAAGCGAATCCATTAACAGTAACACTCTGTTGCCTGTTACTGAGGTATGATTTAAACCACTGAAGCACATTACCATGTACACCATACTTCTCTAGTTTATAAATTAAAATGGAGTGGTTAATTTTGTCGAAAGCTTTACTAAAGTCGGTGTACACAGCATCTACTTGATTTTTGGAATCCAAAGAGTGGAGAATAAAATCAGTATATTCCACAAGATTCGAATCAACAGATCGTCCACTAAAGAAACTATGTTGTTCAACATTTATGGTTTCTTTGAATGCAGCAAATAAATGCATATAAATTAGTTTTTCAAAAATCTTTTCAAATATACATAGTTTTGATATTGAACGATAGCTGTCGACCGAATTTTTATTGCCAGATTTGAATACAGGCACGATAAGGGCTCTTTTCCAGATATTAGGACAGTGACTTTCTGTGAGCGATTTATTAAAAATTATTGTTAATGGGCAGCATAAAGACGTAGCACAATGTTTAACGAAATAACTAGGAATCCCATCAGAACCAGCCCCTTTGTTAACATCAAGGGATGACATTAAATCATGTACATCACTTTCTTCCACATGTAAGTTACTGAGATCTATATTCGTGTCACAGTACTCTTCCGCGTAATTTCCAACGAAATTAGTTTTGTCCAAAAAAACTGATTGGAAAATTTTTGCGAACATATTGCATATATCATTACCGTTACTAGAGCTGGTATCATTGTAACATATGTTAGAAGGTAGGTTCTGTTTTTTAACTGAGGATACAAAAGACCAAAACTTTTTTACGTTGTTGGGGATTTCTTGTTCAACATTATTAATATAGTTTGCATAAAAAATTTGTGTTAAGTTTTTCACCTTGGTTCTAAGTGCAGAGAACTCTATATAATCAGAAACATTATTAAAACGTTTAAATTTGCGATGCAATTTATGTTTTTCTTTAATTAAGTTAATCAGGTCAACATTGTACCAACAAGGATAAGATCTTTTGGAAGAGCGTTTTTATGGACAAACATATTGATAGCAACACGCAGTATGTCGTAAAATTTATTTAGTGAATCCTCAGTATTTAACATGGATAATTCATGCGACCAGTCGATAGACAACAGATGATTATTTAATGCATTAAAATCAGTGTTTTTAAACAAATGTAATTCCATATTATTAAAATTAAATACCGGTACATATTCACATTTATAATGTAGTAGTAATGGAGGATGGTGCGAATCGACTTTACTCAAAAGACTGTGACACGGGCTTAGTTTAACATGTTCAGGATCAACATTGGACAAAATTAAGTCTAAACATCGATTGTTACAATTAGTAATACCATTAAATTGCTTAAGGTTACAGTAAGACATAGTATCCATAAAATTTGAAGATGTAACATTATAAACATTTTTGGCATGATAATAATTTTGATTTTCATACCATTGTAGGAGGGGTAGATTGAAATCACCGCAAATTAGAAATTCATCATCTGGTGCAGAGTCTACTAAATTTTAAATTGTTTTTTACACCTATAAGTACACCACCACCATCACTTTTAACAGAAGCGGTAGATTGTCTGTCCCGGCGAATAACGGAGTAATAATTGTCATTTAAGATTTTGTGGTCATAAACAGACGCGTTTAGAAACGTTTCAGTGAAGCATAAAATATCAATGTCACACGCCGATGTATTTATTTTAATATCGTGAGTTTTTGACCTTAGACCTCGGACGTTCTGGTAATAAAGACTAAGACCCATGAGAAAAACGAAAAAAAAAAATATAAAGTGTAACATTATCAAACTTAGTTTAGCTTGTCTATATCAAGCTGAGATGAAATTTGTATAATTCTAGATGAATCTGTTTTGCGTACAAAAATCTTCGCATTTTTGGTCCAGATATATTTATAATTTTTTGGACGCAGTTCGTCACGAGCAGTTTTAAATAAAAACATATTACTGCGCGTTAGGTGATCATTAACATAGATTTTTGCCTCAGATCCTTCGTATCCAAGAGTACTCGTAGTAATGTTTTTAGCTTTCACTGCACTAATGAGAGCATCTTTCACACCGCGTGACACAAGTTTGACAACAATATTTTTAGGTCGAGAAGGGGTGTTTTTATTGAAGTGGGGCTGTGGCGGATCAAGTAAACTTCTAAATATTATATTTTATCAAGTTATCCGCCACGTTAGTTCCCACCATTGTTGATCAGCTGTTCCGAGGTTACTTCGGAACAGCTGACAAAAAAAACATTATTAGTTTTGTATTTCAAGCAAATGTAACGTCAAAAATTATATTAACAAAATAAAATAGAAATTGTTACATTGCATTTTACAATTTAATTTCCAAGCGTTTATTTTACAAATTGTAACGGTTGGATTATCTTCGTATTAAGATGAGCCAATCGTTACAAATTGGTGACCCCGAAAAGGAATCCGCCCCTCTATTCCATATTCTTTGTTCTACTCTACCTTACTAACCTCTCCAATATGACTGAACAGGCTTCTTCGCAAGATACCCCTCCAATCTCCAGTCCTGAACCAACCTCAGATCCTCCTCCAGCGGCAGCCCCCCCATTAGTCGGGGCTACACAACAATTCAAGCTACCTGAATTCTGGCCCGACGACCCGGAGCTATGGTTTGCCCAGGCAGAAGCTCAATTCATCGCCCACAGAATTTCGTCTGAAGCAATCAAATATTTAAAAATTGTCACTTCGTTGCGACCAGACCAAGCTTTGGAGATTCGTGATCTTATTATTTGTCAACCACAAGTAGACCCTTACTCCACATTAAAACATGCTCTCATTACTAGAACTACGTTATCCGACAAGGAAAAATTTCAATACTTTCTGTTTCCGAACCAGATAACAAGAAACCTTCTCAAATTCTACGACAAATGCGCCAACTTATTGGAGACAAATCTATCGACTAAACTCTCCTCGAAGAACTCTTCCTACGGAAATTACCCCATCAAGTACAAATAATGTTGACAACGTCATCTGTCAATCTTGAAGAAAAGGCGGATATGGCAGACAAAATTGTGGAAATTTCAAGACAATCCATCGTAACAGTAACTTCGCAGGTAGACGAACTACAAGGAATGAAAAAAGAATTACAAGAACTCAAGAGATTGATTACAAGTTTACCAGTGACACCGCGCGAAACAGAACGTCAAAATACAAATTCTCCTAGCCCATACTGCTGGTATCATCTGACATTTGGCAGTAAAGCCAAAAAGTGCGTGACCCCATGCAAATGGACTACCCATAAACCAACAGAAGAAGTTGGTATTAAAATCAAAAATCCACTACTTCCTACACCTAATACTAACATCATTTACAGTTTTAGCAAATCTTCACCTTGCCCTCTGTTCCACGTTTCTGATGCGATATCCGGACATAGATTCTTAGTGGATACGGGTGCGGAGGTAAGTATAATTACCCCAAATGTTACACATCGTCATCTAAAACAAAATTTAACTCTACAAGCCATCAACCACTCCAATATAGCTACATTCGGAAGCACTACACTAACATTAGATTTGGGATTACCAAAAACATTTACCTGGAAATTCATTATAGCTGATGTCAAATATTCCATTTTAGGCGCAGATTTTATTCATCACTTTAATCTCAGTATTGACTTACGCAATAAACGCTTAACAGACAATTCTAAATTATCTTATTCTCCTATTTGCAATTTAACTAAAAATACTCAAATCACGGATATATATGAGAGTTTGCTTTCTAAATTTCCAAGTTTGACAGATCATTTCAAAGTAAAACGTCAAATTAAACACAAAGTGACACATCAAATAATCACAAATGGCTCAACTGTTTTCTCAAAGCCTCGCCGATTACCACCTGAACGTCTAAATTTCGCAAAAAATGAATTTAATAAATTAACAGACATGGGAGTTATCAGGCCATCGACGAGCAACTGGTCATCCCCACTACACCTTGTACAAAAACCACCCCCGGACTTATTTAGACCTTGCGGAGACTTTCGAGCACTAAACAACATAACAGTACCAGACAGATATCCTTTACCCCACATACAAGACTTTGTGATAAACTTACAGGATAAAAAAATCTTTTCAAAAATAGATTTAACAAAAGCTTACCATCAAATTCCTATGCATAAAGACTCCATCGAAAAAACAGCTATAACAACACCTTTCGGCCTATACGAATATTTAGCATGCCTTTCGGTCTTCGCAATGCCGCGCAAACATTCCAACGATTTATCGATGAGGTAACACGTGGTCTAAATTTCTGTTTTGCATATATTGATGACATACTCATTGCAAGCGAAACATCAAAAGAACACGAAGAACATTTAAAAACTCTCTTCAATAGACTCCAACAATACGGTATCATCATCAACTCAAACAAATGTCAGTTCGGTCAAAAAGAAATTGAATTTTTGGGACATCATATTTCAGAAAACAGCATCACACCAGTACCAAATAAGATTGAATCCATTAAACATTTCCCGGAACCAAAAACACAAAAGTCACTAAGAGAATTCTTAGGTCTAATAAACTTTTATCATAGATTCATTCCAAATTGCTCTCTTATTGCACAACCTTTAAATCAACTAATAGACAACAAAAAAAAACCAGTTCCAGCACTTTGGTTTTGGACCAAACAGCTAAACAAGCATTCAAAAAATTACAAACTGCCTTAATCAATTACACAACCTTAACAATTCCAAAACAACACGCAATGACCAACATAATGGTTGATGCGTCAGACATCGGAGTCGGCGCCGTACTACAACAATACTACGACAACACATGGCACCCCATCGCCTTCTTTTCAACAAGTTTCACACCAACTGAAAGAAAATATAGTACTTTCGGTAGAGAACTATTAGCGATATATCTAACTATTAAAAAATTTAACTATTTCTTGGAAGGAAGGCTATTTCATATAATAACAGACCATAAACCCCTAACTTACGCATTACATAAAAATTCTGACAAGTATTGTCCAAGAGAAATACGTCAGATGGACTACAT
This sequence comes from Harpalus rubripes, assembly GCA_963082715.1. NCBI lineage: Eukaryota > Metazoa > Arthropoda > Insecta > Coleoptera > Carabidae > Harpalus > Harpalus rubripes. The sequence goes on along the minus strand of OY720450.1, from coordinate 51,482,952 downwards.
TCTACAATTCACAAACGACATACGTCACATCAATGGTAAAAACAATCCAGTGGCCGACGCCCTATCAAGAAACACAATAAACAATATAAACCACACCACAACAATAGATTACGAATCTATTGCCAAAGAACAAACAAACGATACAGAATTAGATACACTCAAGAACTCAAATACAAACAACCTCTCATTCAAAGATTTCGAACTCCCCAACTCCAAAACACTCATCTGTTGCGACGTGTCGACCGGCACACCACGACCTTACATTTCCTCTAAATTTCGCAAAAATATATTCACAAAATTTCACTGCCTGGCACATCCCGGCATAAATGCGACAAAAAAACTCATTTCTACCAAATTTATATGGCCAAACTTTAACACTAACTTACGAGACTGGACAAGAACTTGTGTAACATGCCAAAAATGCAAAGTTACTAGACACACTAAAGCACCTTTAGGCAAATTCGACATTCCGTCAAAAAGATTTGACATGATACATATAGATTTGGTAGGCCCTCTGCCAACCTCAAATAACCACTCATATTTACTAACATGCATCGACCGCTTCACCAGATGGCCAGAGGTAATTCCCCTAAAAGATACAAAGATCAAAACAGTAGTGCGCGCGTTTATAGCCGGCTGGGTATCAAGATTTGGAGTACCATCCACTATCACAACAGACCGAGGTTCACAGTTCCAATCATCATTTTTCAAACATTTAACCTCATTCTTAGGCTCAAAACATATCAGCACAACAGCTTATCATCCGGAATCCAATGGTATAATAGAACGTTTTCATAGACAACTGAAATCCGCATTAAAGTCCTGCTACAATGCCAATGACTGGTTCGACAACATTCCAATGATATTATTAGGAATACGAACAACATACAAAGAGCCACTCAATGGCACGGCAGCAGAAATGGTTTATGGAACAAATATAACAATACCAGGAGAATTTAAAAGTAAATCGTACGAAACGTCAGAAAATAAGTTAGACATTCCAACATACCTAACCAAACTTAAACTGAATATGAAAAACCTTCCAGCACCAACGACAAACCATTTACAACAAAAACAAAACGCATACGTAAATCCAGACCTATTCAAAACAGAATATGCATTCATACGACACGACGCAATCAAAACACCACTCCAACAAAACTACGACGGCCCATACAAAATAATCAACAGACATAACAACTATTTCACTTTGGAAATAAAAAATAAACCACAAACAATTTCAATAAACAGATTAAAACCAGCATACATCTTACCCTAACAAGTTTAAAACACCTCCATACCCGCACGCACGCACGCACGCACCAGAACCGTGGAACGGAAGAGGAGCAACACCTTCTTTTTCATTGTTAATTATATTCTAATTGTTAATTATAAATATTAATTTTATGTTATGTTAATTATAAATGTTATATCGTTTATCTGGGTGGGAGGTAATGTGGCGGATCAAGTAAACTTCTAAATATTATATTTTATCAAGTTATCCGCCACGTTAGTTCCCACCATTGTCGAACAGCTGACAAAAAAAACATTATTAGTTTTGTATTTCAAGCAAATGTAACGTCAAAAATTATATATTAACAAAATAAAATAGAAATTTTTACATTGCATTTTACAATTTAATTTCCAAGCGTTTATTTTACAAATTGTAACGGTTGGATTATCTTCGTATTAAGATTTGCTCAATCGTTACAGGGCACACGGTGCGCAGCATCGATATCAGGATTAACATCCACATTAGCAGTTTTGGCTAAATTTACAATAATATTATTTATATTTTCTTAAGTTTTCTCTGGAATGTTTTGTATTATCACATTATTTATACGGCTGTATTGTTCCATATCATTAAGTCTATTGTTAAATTCACTCACGGTCATTTTGAGTCGCACGTTTTCGGTGTTTACTGTTTCCAAAGTCTTAACCCTGTCGTTTAGTGCTTTTAAGTCTTTTTCAAAGTCGGATATTTTCTCGCAACAAAAGTTTATGGATTTTAACACTGCTTCGAATTTTAAATCAATAGCGGCTAGTAATTCTGATTTTAATGAATTTATGATGGTTTGAAAATCATGAACAGGTGGGGTATCATCAGCTTAAGCAAAAGACAATGACTTCCCAGAGGAGGCAGGAGCATCGCTTTTGGGAGCGGGACGGCATGATGTACACAACCAATGATGATTGAGCTCTCCGGAATCTTCGACACACGCACTATGAAAAGCGCGCGTACATTTAAAACACCGTAGGCCTGGGTACTTGCTGTTGACATTGCGGCTACATATACTGCAGATCGGCATTATTAAACAAGTTCAGACGCACAAGTTAGTAAAAAATAGCAAATGCGAATAGCACGTGTATGAAAAAACACAAAGTAAATCAAATACGAACTTCAGAATAAGAACAGAGGTTCACAAAATACACCATACACTTACGAGTATTATCACTATCACTCGCGAGAATATGAAAATTTTATGATGAGTATTTCCACTAATATTTTATAAAAAACTATGACACAAAAAACTGCGACACGCACTGTCTGAAGAAAAAAATGATAATGTTCCCGAATCAAAGTGATAAAGCAACTTACAAAGATATAAGCTGTAGTGTTTGCACTATATTTAGAATTAAATAAATCATCCCAATTTACCTGTATTAGAATATCTCTAAATGAATTAATCTTGTTTGGAGAAAAGAATCTCGTTCTTAATATATCTGCTCTAGTTGTCCTGGATTCTTCAAGATATATACTGTGAGGAATGATCAGACATACAGGGCTCTAGCACACCGACTATATATTTATTTCCACTAATATTTGTCATTATGTTGTGAATACAAGTTGACGAATTTAGTTTTACTATAGTTGGCTCCCAAATTGTTAGAAATATATTAAAGGATGATAATAGATTAATAAAATTTGATTCGTATGTTCCAGAAGACAAAAGATCAATATTGAAATCTCCTACAATGAATATTTTTTTAACATTGAAATTAAGATTTGATAGTAAATCTTAAAATTTGTCGAAAAAAACCTTTAAATTACCAGAGCTAGAGCGATAGGTTGCGATTATTATTACTTTAGTTTCAATTAATTATATACTACAGAATTCAACATCAAATGTTGGAGAACAATTGTCCAAATTCAACACCTTAAAGTTTAATTCCCTTTTTATAAATGGCTACTCCACTATGTATGTTCCTTGTTCCACCTTGCCTGTTCCTTGTTCTACAGTAATAAGCTCCTAGTTTATAACCTGGAAATTTAATTGTATTTAATTGATTCCCATCAAGCCAATGTTCCGAAATACATAAAGCATCATAATTATATTCTAATAGAAACAAAGTTACCTGATCTATTTTATTAGATAAACATTGAATATGAATATGTCCAAAACTAAAATTTTCTGTACAATATGTACAATTTTTCACTTTGTTGTTTATTTTCATGTTCCTTCCTTCACTTTCCGGTGAAAAAAACGAGATATATATGTGCCATAAGGCCACAAATCAACATTAGTAGCTTTTTCGTAGTTCATCAAGTCCACCGTGATCTTAAACGAAGAGCAATGCTCCGGATGTTTTGATTGGATCTCTTCACAGTGTACCTCTGGAACATGGGGTTTTAGATGTGCCGTGATATTCTCGGGATTTGTTCCAGGTTTTAATCTGGATACGTGGATAAATGTTTTCTTCGGGGCTGCTTCGATATTATTTGCACTTTTTGCGCACCCATATAAGATACCGCCGTTCGATTTAAGGTTATTAAAGTTTTTATGTACAGTTTTAGACCGCCCATTATTTTTTTTTCATCTTATGATCTTCATTATGTTTGGAAGAATTTTTACTGTCTGATTCACTTGTATTACGACCACTGTGTTCACTGATTTCAATTGTTTTTTTTTTTGTTTATATTTCTTTTACCGTCAGGTTTGACATTGTCTCAATGTCACCGTTAGTGACGTTTTTATTTTCAACGAAAATCTGTTTCTGTTTATGATCATTTTGATTCGTTCTGATAGGTGGCATTTGTTGTTTATTTGTTGATGAAGACACTTTCAAGTTTTTTATTTCACTATTTAAAAATTCAATAATTGTGTCTTTATCCCGAATAATAACACATTTATCAGATAATAATTTGTCTTTTTCGGATATAAATTTTTTTAATAGCAAATTTCGATTTTATAGCAATTTAGAAGTCTTTCAAGGTCGCTTTCAAGAAAAGTAGTAAAACCTGACTTGATGGAAAACCTTCGTGGTCGAACTATTAAAAACAATTTGAAGCGGCTGCGAAAGCACATAACTAAAAGTCCACGGAGAAAGCTACAGCGTTGACTTTCTCGTTGCTGCTTTCGACATCTTATAAACGCAAAAGAAAGGAGAAGAAGCGGACTACGACCAACTAAGGAACTGGTATTAAAATTCAAAAGAAAGCCTTCAAGAATTTGAAGCCGACGTAGCTCATTTGGTTCGTCTAGCACATCCTACATCTCCTGACAGCGTTTTGGAGTGCCTGTGTTAGCCACTCAAACATACATCTGCGCTCTACCACAGTATACACAAAATACTTTTTATACTGTGGCTCTACAGAGTTCGAGGCATCGAAACTCAACAAGCACTGAGATTGGTTCGACCAATAACTTTAGTTGACGCACTCTCATATGCATTAGATCATGAAGCTGCCAAACAAGTTTCACGTAACCAATCACGAGTGCAAAATATTGATGTCGAGAGAAATGAAAACACTGAAGGTGGAACACGTGTTCCGTGTTATTTTTTAGCAAAAGAGGGGTGCAGGTGAGAGGTGGCGAGTACCAAGGAGGCGGGCTTGGATCTGGAGTCTCATTGCTTATGATTGGTTAATTTTATAATAATAATAATAATAATAATAATAATAATAATAATAAATAATAATAATATATTTATTTCACTCGACATATTATACATGTGTTGAAAAGGTCTCAAGAAGCAGATACATACATACATATATTACAAAATAAAAGCATAAATATTAATTACAATATTTCATTATTGAAATTATTATATTCTGCTACAGAGTAAAAGCAATTATTAATTAAAAATATTTTGACAACTTGCTTGAATGTTCTCAAGTTACTACAATTTTTAATTTCGGGTGGTAATTTATTAAGAACATCTAGACCTAGATATTGAGGAGATTTTCTTCCTTTATTTAATCTGTTGCAAGGCAATCTAAAGTCCTGTTTATTCCTTGTATTGTATTTGTGTAAATCCATATTTGTTGGAAATTTATGTTTATTTTTATAGACATACTTGCACAATTCCAGTAATAATACAGAAGCTAATGATAAAATATTAATTTTTTTGAATAAACTTTTGCATGCAGTTGACTGCGGGACTCCAGAAATACATCTAATTATTCTTTTCGGGCAAATGAATATATCCGATGCCACTAGAGAGGAACCCCAAAAGGAAACACCGTAATTTAACACGGATCCAACTTGTGCATGGTATAGCTTTATTAACTGCTCTGTATTAAGAATATTTTTAACATTTTTAATTAAGTACCATGTGGAATTTAGTTTTTTTAATAATATGATGGCAATGGTCGTTCCACAAACAATGTTCATTCATATGTAATGTAAACCCAAGAATTTTGTGTCACTCACCCTTTGCACCGTACTGTTATTAATTTTAATATTCATGTCATTTTTATTCAATTGATTATGAAATCTAATGTAATTAGTTTTATTTTCGTTCAAAAATAATTCATTAATGTTAAACCAGGTTGTTAGTGAATTGTACACTTCGGCACAAGAAGCTTCTAGAGTTTTTGTATCCGAGTGAGACACAATAACTGATGCATCATCAGCGTACATTGTTAAACTAACATTAGTGTTCTCCTGAAACATCAAGTCCATGTCATTAATATATAGCAAAAAGAGGATAGGTCCTAGAATAGATTCCTGTGGTACGCCTATTTTGACTGCAGAAGGCTTCGAGTTAACTACAGATATTCTAAAATTATCCTTGTGTTTAATGCATACATATTGCTGCCGATTATGAAGAAAAGTCTTTACCCATGTGAGAGCTACTCCACGAATGCCATATTCCTCCAACTTATCAACAAGCTTTGAGTGGTTAACACAGTCAAAAGCCCTTGGCAGATCACAAAAAATATCCACGGGATGTTCATTTGACTCCATTTTCAAAATAATGTTCTCATAAAAAATTTGAATAGCTTGTATTGTTGATAAATCATGTCGAAATCCGAATTGATTATTAGTAATAATATTATTTTGTTCTAAAAATGGTTCCAAACGTGCTAGGAAGCAGTATTCAAACATTTTAGAGAAAATTAAGGATTGCGATACAGGCCTATAATTTTCAATATTTTGAGCATCTTGTTTCTTAAAAATCTTACTTAGTTTTAGCTCTTCTGGAAATTCTCCTGTCTCAAGAGACAAATTAATAATGGAAACGAGTGGGGGTGCAATAATGTGAATAATTTTTTTAATTAGGAACTTTTAGATTTTAATTTACTACACATTAAATTCACGAACTCGTTTATGTCAAAAGGGAACAAAAACAAATTTTTATTACAATTTATGTTGAATTTATTTATTTGAACATTTTGATTTTGAGAAGCTCTGATTTGAGCTTGTTTACTTAAATCGATAGGTGTTTTAATATAGAAGTTATTAAAATCTTCAGCTATTATCTGAGGGTCCTCTTTAATGACATCGTTATTATTTTATAATTTATTATTTTTGTGGGACAATATTTTATTTGTGTTTGAGTTTATTGCACTCCATGCACTTTTAGTCATATTGTCTAAATTAGTGATTTTATTTTAAAAATATTGTTTTTTTGTACTAGAGACTAATTGAAAATGTTTCTGTTTTGCTATATTGTAATTGTTACTTAGTTCTGGATATTTATTTTTTATAATATATAGGTCCTTAAGATTATTACTAGATGATCTAATTTCATCAGTAACCCAAGATTTTTTTAAGTTGTTACATTTGTATTTTACAGGAAAGTGCAAATTGAAATAATACTGGAAAATATTATAAAAATTATTGAAGCTTTTATTAACATTTGTATTGTTTTTAATTGCTTCCCAGTTTTCTTGATTTAAATTAGAACTAAATTTTTCAATGCTAGAAGGATGAAAATCTCTTACAATTTTTTTTATTGATTTATCAGAAAAATTTTCGTCAAAAAATAAAATTACTGTTCTATGATCGGTTATAAAATTTTCTTGAACATTACATTTCCAGCAAACACAGTTACGTCCTTATTATGTAATATAGACATAACTCGTATTACATGTTACGTACCGAATAACATTCCTGGAAAGAGCATGTATACTAGACCTACGTCCGCAACATGGTGTATGAGACATCACATCCCATGTATGTAGACATTGTAACGTAAATGTTATATAACAAAAGTATATCATTTCTTTGTAATTATTTGAATATACTACTTACATTGTGAATTTTTATACCTGTGACTTCTTTTTAATCCTAAAATTAAATATTATATATAATGAAGGATTGTAAGAAAATGTGTGGGTATTAACTACAAAAAATATATATTTAAATATATAGTTTATTACAATACTTATATTACATATATATTACAATACAAATTAAATATAAAACAACATAATGAATCCATTCCGTTCACATCTGTAAGTCGCAAAATCGCACCTACAGCTGCCACTCTTATGTATAATTTTATATTAATCAACAAGAACAGATGTGTTTTGTCATTTTTTACAGATTTACAGATCTGTAAAACTTACAGATGTGAACAGAATCGACCCATACATTTCACTAGTTTAATACAGTTTATTAAAACGTAAAATATATAATATGTAACGTGTATAAACGTTTTTCATTTGAAATTCTAATTTTATAGTATTTTAGTTCGAAATTATTTCAGGTTATCTAAATTTTCATTTTAGTTCACGAATGAAAATAAGCTACATAATGAACATATACTTACGTAAACTAACTTACCGTATAACAAGCCGATTTTGCCTTGAAATCAAAGAATTAGAGCACAAATTAAAGTATACACACCACATAAAACATAAACAAATAGGAATAGATGACACGTGATCAATGCACTATGAATATATTATAAGTTCGGTAACATGTATATAGTTATAAGTATGCACCATGTCCAATATTAATGTGACATACCGACAATATCATTTTACAGTCTCTTGAGAGATGTCCGACATGGTATATGTATATTACGTTATAAGTACGCAAATAAATTATATACTACATAGGTTTCAGATATCATATACCTAGTACATATATGTTAAAACTGTGTTTGCTGGGTTTACACGATACATTTGTAAAAACATGATCTAATTTGTTGTTACCCTAGTTGGCGAAGTAACAACATTAATTACATTCAAATAACCAAAAAGGTTACATAATAATTTATATTCTTTACTGTCTCTTTGAGGATCTATAATAAAATCGCCTAAAATTATTACATTATAAATTTTTTTGTAAATAAATAATTGAAAACATCAACAAGTTTGTCATAAAAAACGGTAAAATTGTTGCCACCATCTGGTGATCTGTAACATGTTAAAATAAAAATTTCAGTGTTTTTGCTGGGGTTAGGTTTCCGTATTAGTCCACAAATTTCAAAGAACTTTTCTACACAAAATGTTTTAAGGTCTATATTTTTTATATTCAAGTTTTTTTATCCCCATCATTCGGTATACCCCTACTTTCAATTTCAACAATAATATTCATGCAAATACTTTCTTTCATAGTGAAGTTGATATATTAATAAAGAGTAATAATAATTTACTTTTATTTGGCAATACTTCTCAACAATACATAATAATAGATATAAGTAACTAATAACAGCGAAATTGTAATATGAAATATTACTATATGCTTCTGCAATCTAATAAATAAATACAATGTACACAGGATAATTCACAAAGAAAGTTTTTCTAAAAACAATTAATTGTTAAATGATTTATTTATAAATATTTTTTAATTTACTTGATATATTTGTAAACTAGGCTCATGCTATTTGGTATGATGATAGCGCTTCCGCTTTAATCGGAAGTATCATTAACTTTTATATTTCAAATGGGACACCTGTATATTTTTATATATTTGAAATCTACGTAAAATTACGAATTTAATGATATGTTAGAAGTGCATTTTCATTGAAGAAATAAATTACAAAAACGTATGATGAAATTACGAATAATTAACGTGCTAAACTACGATATCAGGCAAGATGTAAAAACAGTTGAGATAATATTGAGTAATATTTAAATTAATAGTTACAAAAAAATTATCAGATCAAAAATGACAGAAAACGGTGATAGTTGTGCATTATTCTTTCTATACAAAATATAAATATAAAATAATTCACTTCGTTGTAATTTAATATCTCTAATTGGTAGTTTTCTTTTTTGTCTGCTGTCTATTAATTCTGGCAAAAGACATTTGAAATAAAAATAATTTAGTTTCGGACACATAGTATTTATCCAAAATTCTTTTTCATAAGTGATCTAGGAAAATAAATTATTTAATACGTTTTCTTGCATAGACACTAGTTGTACATACTTTATCAATCAACAATCCTTTTGGAGTCCAAAATATGAAGTAGCAAAAATGTCTCTTTGTTATGTGTAATTGTCCTTGGACCTGATAATATTACACATGATTATGTTTTAAAGAGAACTGTCTCTGATCAAGTGTAGCAAAAGTTATTTTTTTATTTTCAATCGCTTCCTGTGGAGTTAACTGAAATGGGGTTGCTGGACATTTAATTTCTATAATGCAGTCCTCTCCAATTAAGCCATCAGATGATGCAGCTAAATAGCATTCCTCTGAACCAACAAAAAATCCACATCTGACCTCTTTCATATTAAACTTTTCTTCAGAATCTTTTGTTGCAACTGGCTCTTTTTCAATTCCACATTTTGTAACTGAATTTCCCATAAATTTTGAATACAAAATATTATGAACTGTTGATGCTGTGTTGGTAGTTTGGCGTAATTTGCATATTTTTCCAAAGTTGGAAGCCGTCAGTCTTTTCAAACGTTCTGTTTTCCACAAAATACTTTCGCTTTGTTGCACGGTTTTCTGTTGTAGTTTTGCAATTTCTTCCTTATTTTTTACTAATTTATTTAGGAATATTTCTTTTTCCCTTTCAAAAATATCGGTTTTCATATATGACTCTGTTGGATTCGCTGCAATTGGTCCATAATTTGTGTCAGCTCCTACAAATAGCTTCCTCCTAATATTTCGGTCGATTAATTTTCTTGTGTTGTAAATTTTTTCTTTATTAGATATAAATTTTTTCTTGTATTTCCTGGACTATTGTTGCTCAATGACTTGTGTATAATATAATGATACCTGTGTTTCACATTATACGACAATGCTGCAGCGTTACAATGTAATTGATATGAAATTTTTTTTGTAATAGTATATTATGTTATTAGGAGTAGAAAGCGGTCTTTTTGTGTTGAACCCAGCTGTTGCGGCCGAGGCGCCAGTCGAGGCTAAGCAAGCTGAGCAAAAAACACAAAAAGGGCGTTCTACTCCGAATGACATATACTATTTTTTCTTCAAGTGTTTCAAAGAATATTTTGACATTTTTTTTGGAATTTTTTAATTGTAGTGTTTGCAATTTTAGGCCAAAGCTGGCTGTGTACACTACAAAACAAAAACGATACAACTGTCAAATAACAACTTTCAATATAATCTGTGTTGCTGTGACAACTGCCGCCGCCAGCGGTGAACTAAGACACTAACATTTTTTTACAAGTACAACAATAACAACATTTTCGTACTAGTAAGACAATGAACATCTTCTATAGTGTGTGTACAGGATATATAATATGAATATTATAATACGCTTGAAGAAAAAATAAATTCTTTTGCCTCCAACGAATTTTGCCACAATGGAGTTATATCTTTCAGCAGCATTGCTGTTCTTGTTCATAATTAAACTTTTAGTATTTTTACGCAGGCAATAGTTCATTACTGAAAACAGATCATTTAATAAGCCACATTCTCTTAATTCATTTGTTTAATCGAGTTCCGATTTTTTGACCCTTTACAAAAGTAAGAAACACAAGAAGAATGGTTTTCAAATATATGTAGAGGACTATTTAATGTCTTTTTTAACAGTTCACACTTGTCTTTAAATGACACAGATTTATTTCTATTATGTTTAGCTGTACAATCTACTGCCAAACGTAGACGCTGAATGTTGGTACCCAATAAATCTCTTAGTTCATTTGAAATGTACTTTCCTGATGAACTTTACATCTTTTTTTTGTAATTTCATTTAATTCAGTTGAATAATTGCGAGGAAGATGATTATAACATTCAATTTTATCGACAAGTAAATCATGCCCATAAGGTCGTGACTATTATTTTGCGATAAACGTTATTATCTCCGTCACCAAAGAAACTTGCATACTGAATACCATGCATTTCCATGCTACAATTGAAACCTTCAACAATTACATCACTTTTCATGCCTGTTGATGGACCGGACCAATTTTTGAAGCATTTGTGTTGTTTAGGGGTAATACATAATACATTAGCTTGTTCGCATATGCAACAATATTTATTTCGTACTCCCAAAAATTTTACCAGTTCTTTCGCCGATAATACATGCCTGAAAGCCAGAACACAATTAATAAATAAAGATGAATTTACGAGATGTGTATATTTGTAACTTACTACTCCAGAAAGTGCATTATAATTAATTCTGTATAATCGTTTTGACCAAGCACCATCTACAGCAATAGTTGTTTGCGGAATGCCGTGTTCATTGATATCACCATTTTCTATGGCTAATTTAGTTTTCTCTTTTCCCGCATTTTCAATCGAATTCCACATGCAGTCATAAATTGCGTCATTTAATTTTGTTTGACATTTAAGAAATAAATCAGAAGATATTGGCGGAATGTCTAATACTGCTGCTATTTCTTGTACTTGCGAATGACCATTGCCAGTAGAAACAGTAGCTGATACCGCTGACATATTTACGCCCATGTATTCACTTTCAGGATCATCAGTTCCTAATTCTAATTTAGATTTACATATTTGACACTCCAACAAAAATTTGGAGTGAAATCCTTCTTTAATTTATTTTATTATTGTCATGTCACTTATTAAACAATTGAATAAAGAATTATGTTTATGGTTCATAATGGTTTTGAACCAGTATGCAATGTTTACTATCCGTCTACCGCATGGAAATAGCGGTAAATTGTCTGTATCTGAGTGCGTTGCAATGTAACTAAAATTAAAATGTACGTATACTATTAGGATTATGTACCAATTCAGAAAAGAAGTATGTAAAAAATATATTAATTTACATACTTTGTATCGGATGGTGGAGCATTAGTTGCTTCTTCTAAATTTTGTGAAATACTAGAAATAATTTTATTATTACTTTTATGAAAAATATTTTAATCATGTTTTTACCTCTCCATAAAAGATATTTCATTCTCGTGGGAAAGAAATTTCAGTTCGCTATAAAATAATAGTATATTACTAACCGAGGTGGAAAGTGTTTCATTGTCGAGGGCGAAGATAGTTAACCAAGGCGCGAAGCGCCGAGGTTAACTATAGCCCGAGACAATGAAACTTTTCACCGAGGTTTGTATACTATTTTATTCACAATCTGAAATAAAAAATTAATATTTGATATTTAAATAATAATAACCTAACATAAGTAAACGAATGGTCTGAGATTGTTCATTTGTCAGATGAACTGTCACTTTGATTTCTAACCTTAAATATTGATTTCATTCATTACTTGTATTATTTACAAGTTTATTCCATATATTTATCATATAAATTGTAAAGATGCTTTGTTTATATGTAAATACCCATCTTTGATACGCATTGATCTCTCAAAGCGGGGGGCAGCTATTTCCCGCCTCGAGGTTGGAAAGTATAGCGTGAGTATAGCTGAGGTTGGAAAGTGTCAACTTTCCAACCCCAGCTATCTTCACGTTATACTTTCCAACCTCTTGGAATATGAGGTTAACAATAACTAACTTCCCAACTTTTTAAAAGTCAGAAATCGTCATATTACTAACCGATTGTGAATAAAATATATAACAGTGCACGTGCCATTACAAAATATAATAACAATAATAGAAGTAAAAAAAAAAAACAGGACAACACCGCACAACAACTCACAACAAAAATTAAAGCAAAATAAAAATGGAAATAATAAGGGGTTTCCAAGAAAATTCAAAATTGTTAGAACAGAGGTCGTAAAGCGGGCGCTGAGGCGATATTCCAGGGCCCGCGCGCTCCCCTGATTTTACCTTGTACATCTTTTTCTGAGCTTACTCAAAAAATACTCGAAAGAGTTATGCAAGGGTCGTTTGATAAGTCTGTTAAAAATGTAACAAGTAATAATTATTTCTACACCTTCCATTCTTTCAAATAATATAATTTCTTTAACTCAAATAAGTGTTCTTTCATCAATGAACTTCTTATTAAAGCCGAATCTCTCTCCGTCATAGTCAAATGTTCCTGTAAGATATTGCGCACACATTCATCTGAGATCCGTACTATCTTATCTGTCTAACCCACTTGCATTCTGCGGATGTAAAAATAAAATCTGGTTCAACCGCAAGTGCTATCATCATGCCGAATACCATGATTTATGAGTCCCTAAGCCTAGCTTACAAATATTTCAAAAAAATTAAAAATAATTATATATATAAAAGTTACTTTGGGTGGCCCGATATACGAGTGTATAAATATTTTTATTGTATTATTTGCAGATAAGCAATCCACTTCAAAATTGGATGAAAATATTATTTTTATCCGCAAAGATTAGTTATATAAATAATTAAAATGACGCTAGTTTATAATATTCGCCCTTCAATTTTCTTTCCAACTCTCCTAAAACTGCTGATGTTTTCGGCTCTATTCGGAAGTTTTTGATAACGCAGGGTGCTTTTGGCGATTCGTACTGGACAGCAGCGAAGCTAGTACCAATTCATAAATATCTAAAACAGACATAATACTTGAATGATAATAATAGTTTTCAATAAAAGTTTTTTGTTGTTTACAACAACCGAAATGAAAAATAAGTGGCGCCATATTAGAGATAGTTAAAAAAAGCATGAAGCCAGGAAAAACTGGAGACCCTGCACGGAAGAAAAAGAAATATGCTTATGCTTTAATGTTTCTTCTCTATACTTTTGAAAAAGGAGTTACCCATATTCTATATAATTGATAATACTTTCAATGAAAAATAAGCACGGAGATAACTGAAGGACTTAAGAAGTTAATAATTCATTATTATCTGTTCTAGAACTTCGGGAAATATAAATGGCGAAGAAGATAAAAATGATTATACGACTGAACGTGAATATAATGAAGGTGTTTCTGGCAGAAATGCAAATATAGAACTATTCGTTGCACCTGCTTCAGAGCAACCAAAAGTCTTCAAAAAACCGAAAGCGCGCAAATCAACAAGCATCACCACTCACAAACCAATGAAGAGATTCCTGATAAATTATTTTTACTCTCCGCTTTACCGGACTTTCAGGCATTGACGGATAACGATAAGGTCCGTCTGCACGTTCTTATTTTTTTAGAGATCTCAGAAGTAAAACTTCACAACAACCCAGTTATTATTCGCCTAACCAGTACCATCCACAGTTTTCAAATCATAACGATATAAAAGAAAACCTTATAATTTTCCAATATAATAATCCTTCACCAAGCCCTTCATACTGCACCCTCACATCTTTTCCAAACCCGTCATCTTCCGAAGATTCACAAAATTTGTTCAATAAATAAAATTGACTTCAAAATTGAAATAAAATATATTTTTTCATATCTGAGTGTTATTGTTTCTTTCCTCTGCTCTTATTGGATCCCGTAAAAATGTAGTCTGCTTGGATATGAAAGGAGGCATTTCTCCCAAGAGTTCATCAAAGAACGACATTTACATACGATGATATTCAAGAAATTTATCATTATACTTCCGAATATCTACGAAGAAAATTGGGAACTTTTCACTTGGTTTTCGCTCAGAATTAAATAAAGCAACCCAATATTGGCGTTTTACCGGCTCGCGAAACAAACCAGCAGCTTCAAAAAAGTTTAATTTTTGAAGTCATATCTACCTATATGTACTATTATCAACTTATTTATTTATGTACTTATTTGTCTCTGTTACTAACTACCAACTACCTGATTTAAAATAGTTCGCTTGTTTTTTAATGGAATCGAGTTGTCATTGCTGCTGTCCTGTTTCGCTGGATATATGTGGACGCTGTATGATATATCCTGTTTAACCGGATGCGGTTTAATCAGTCCCGCTGAAATGCATGGTGTGGCCTGACAATATAAGATTCATTTTCTTCGCGACCCACCTCGTATCTAACATTTTGTATTGTTTTAGTTTAACGTCGCAATGAAATAACAAAGCTGAGACACACAAACTGTTTCTATTTAAATTTACAATTTCAAATTAATAGTTATACCGTGGTGCTTCAGGCACTCCAACACACCTTGTAACCAGCGGTCATGGTCGCGTTCAGTCTCCGAGAAAACAATACTGTCTTCTATGAAATTTTCTTCACTATCTAAGCTCTAAGTCTGACAAAAACGGCTTTAAAATACATTGCAACATTTCTGGAGCACAACTCAGCCCAAACATAAGTCTCATGTATCTATATAAGCCGAACTGTGTAACAAAATTGGGTAGTTCTCTAGACTGTGCATCCAGCCAGACTTGAAGATACGCATTATTTAAATCGATTACACTAAAAAAATTATATATATATATATATATATATATATATATATATATATATATATATAAATGTTATACATGACGATTATATGTTAGCGCTGAAAATTAGAATATTAAAACACATTTATCACCCAAACCGGTATATAAAGTATTAATACAAAAAAATAACAAATCTAGATGACCGTCGCCTGGCCGAACCCGGTCACGCGGAATCCTCCTTCACGCCGTGATTATTTCTGTAAAAGAATTAACACATGGGAAATACTCAGTGAGGAGGCAATCATTTAAAAAAGGGTTCAGGCATTCACACACCGTACATACATGTTGGCAACTACGGGCAGTACCGCTAGTTACTACGGAACCTCTGCCGCTTCGGTGGTGATCCGGAGACATTCCTCTTAACCAACTGGATCAGATCACTACAGCCCTAACTGCTGCTACCGTTGGCGACCACAGATGCGGGTCACTACAGCCTTCCCTGCTGCTACGCTGGCGACCCTCGGGTTCACACGAGCGGCCACTACGGAACCACTGCCGCTTCGGTGGTGATCCGGAGACATTCCTCTTAACCAACTGGATCAGACCACTACAGCCCTAACTGCTGCTGTCGTTGGCGACACCAGAATGTGGGTCACTACAGCCTTCCCTGCTGCTACGCTGGCGACCCTCGGGTACACACGTGCGGCCACTACGGAACCACTGCCGCTTCGGTGGTGATCCGGAGACAATCCTCTTAACCAACTGGATCAGATCACTACAGCCCTAACTGCTGCTACCGTTGGCGACCACAGATGCGGGTCACTACAGCCTTCCCTGCTGCTACCGTTGGCGACCCTCGGGTTCACACGATGCGGCTACTACAGTACACCGTACTGCTCACACGCACACCCACAATCATACACACGCTAGATTAACTCTCTCACCTGAATCACTATAATATCGATGTTCTCACACTGAAATCTAGAAATAAACTGAAATAAAATACGTGAATACCAGTATCATTAAATGTAGCTCTTATCCAACAGCATTAGTTACGTACCTAAATAGCTAATTAGAGACAAAACATAATAAATTTAATAAAAATAATCTTACGCAAAATAATATCTGATATATATATATATATATATATATATATATATATATATATATATATATATATATATATATATATATATATAGTTAGCGATAGTAGGAAGCATGTCGTAACCAACACCAATTTATAATAAATTAATGAATCAAGAAATAACCATTACAAATTAATCATAACCATTATGCAATCTACTATTCAATTAAATCATGACCATTATGCAATCTACTACTCCAATGATTGTACTCAACGTCTGCAGCAAACATCCACATCCAGTCTTGTATCCCCCCACTGCTCTATACTCATGCGAATTGGTGATGTCATTGTCAAGCTCGCCCGCAAATTCTTCATTTTTACCTAACACGGCCTCTCCTTACGGATGAGCGTCCTCGATCATCAAGGGGGAGACTGAATTTTCCGATTCCTCTGTGTTTTCGGCTAAACATAAAAAACAATTCATTACTGGTTTGCTAACATTCGGGTTCTAAATCTGAAATACTATTGCAAATCTGAAAACTTAACACGCCTAAGGGCTAAGCTGCCTAATTCGTTTATTAGAAAACACACACGACAGAGGCATACAGTAGCATGTCATCTTCGGCAGAGGCGTACAGTAGCATATCGGAAAACACCCATGACAAAAGCATACAATAGCATGTCATCTTCCGCAGAGGCATGCAGTAGCATACGGGGAAAACACCCAAAACAAATTACAGGATTGGTTACTTACTCTCAAAAAATGTTGCGCACGCTTCTGGGGTCCATTCTCCATGCCAGGGTACCATGAATTCCACCGAAGTTTCTGCTTTTTTCTATTCTTGTCTAGTAAGGTTGAAGCTCTTTGCCTCTTCATTTCTCGTAAAGCTTCACGATAAGATGATGCATTGTCGAGTGCGACATCTCGTACGAAGGATCTTATGATTGGCGTGCTTGATTCAATGCCGACTAGTAATTGTAGTGGTGAGGTATCGGTGATTTTATCTCGAATGAAATTAAGGACTAACTGCACCTTCCACAATGTATCAGACCAAGTTGCTTGTTTATATCTGCCTCGATCCGCAACATGTTCAGGACCGTACTGTAGTACCGCTCTATCTTTATTCTTCTACCGCTCTATTTTCATTATGTACTCCTGGTGTTATGAAATAAAGGGCACACCCCATTTCAGTTACCCAAGTCTTAAAACTGGCGCTTTCGAACATGCGACCCTTGTCAGTGTAAGAACTGCTGGTGTTTCAAATAAGGATATGGCGTTCGAAAATACCCTTTTTAATTCATCTGTGTCTTGTCTATAAAGTGGATATAGAAGACAATACTTTGAAAATGCATCAATTAGTATGACAAATTCAAATTTTTTGGACTCTGGTAAGGGCCGGCACGTCTATATGGAGTGTATTGAACGGGATGTCGGGTTTCACCAAAATAAGTAATCGGTGTTAAAGGGGCTCTGGACGACTTGTTTGATGTAAGACAGACTAAACAATGACTTACGTATTTCCCAATAAAAGTCCTCAAGCCCGGAAACCAAAAGTGGCGTAAAATAAGATTTACAGTTTGTCGGCGCCTATTTGTTGATGCGAATCATGAAAAATCTGTAGTAAGCTTAGCCTATGTCCCTTGGGTATAAAGCAGAGTAACCTGTTTTCTTCCCCTGTGGGGGCGTATCTTTAGTAGAGCAAATCATTTTTAACAACGTATTTAGTAGCGTCTAAGTCCCTGTTGTTAAGTCTATCAATTAAAGACTTAGTTTCTTCATCTGCAGATTGAGCTATTTGTGCCCAGTTTTTAGGCCTCCTCATATGATGAACATTTATTGGATTCCTGCTAAGGTATTTGGCATGAGACATCCGGCTACCTTTTCTATACTCGACATTAAATTGATAATCCTGCATGTACATTCACCATCTTGCGACGCGAGGCAAAAGACCTTTCATCCGTCAGCTTAAGTGAAGGGCCTTTACAACTGCAAGCGTCTCAAGCTCGTACGAGTGATAGCGCGGTTCCGCTCCCTGAGTCGTCTTACTAAAGTATGCCACAACACGTCGCCTCTTGCCTTCATGCTCTTGCATGAACACGGCCCCAGAGCCGATTGAGCTTGCATCTGTATGAAGCTCTGTGGGTAGTTTCGGATCAAATATTACCAGTACAAGTTCATTGGTAAGACATTCAAGAAGATATTGTCGTGCCTTTTCCTGTTCTTTACCCCATAAAAATGGAACTCCCTTACACGTCAATTGAAATATAAGTGAGGTTTTGGTGGCATAATCACGGATGTAATGCCGGAAATAACCGGCTAGACCAAGTAGTTGCCTTACTTGTTTAACATTAGTTGGGACTGGGAATTCAAGTAAAACCTTAATCTTAAGATCGCTGGGTTTTCCTGATCTTGTGATATTATTCTAAGTATTCTATTTCCGTCGAAACAAAAGTACTTTTCTTAAGATTTATCGAAAAACCAGCCGTAGTAAGTAATGTTAAAGCATTCCTTAAATTTTCTAAGGCTTCTTCAACAGTGGATGCTAAAATGAGTACATCATCTACATACAGCAATACTTTGCCATCTTCAATAAAACTGTCCAGTGTTTTTGATATGATCCGTTGGTAAACAATCGGTGCATTCGCCAACCCGTAAGGCATTTTTAGGTACTCGTAGTGCCCTTCCGGTGTAATGAAGGTAGTTTTAGCAATTGAATCCTTGTAGATTTTTATTTGATGGTAACCTGTGGCCATGTCTAGACAGGTAAAATACAAACTCTTGCCTGTCAAAGTGGTTTTCTAAATATTAAGGGCAGTGGGTAACGTTCTTTTACTGTAATTGCGTGTAGTACACAGGAGTGTCGCTAGTTAATTGTTTATTCATACTTCCGGTGTTTACAGTCGTTACAGCAGTGACCGTAATGAAGTAATCAGTGAATTGATTTACTATTGCTATTAATTGTTCTCGTTCATAACCCGTAAGTGGAGTATTCAAATTTATTTGGTTGTTAGATGGGATATGCATTACTACACTAGAGTTAGAGGTTCGGGTTAATTTTTGTTCACTATTTGTTTGAATATAAGTTACACCATCTCTATTCAGTACATCCGTGCCTATCAGAAAGGGAACACTTAAAGAAGTAGCCGAGACAACAAAAAAAATCAACTTCTAAAGACATAAATAATACAGGATTCTTTTCTTCACAAATGAATGTTTATTGAAACACTAAATGTACATTTCGACTGCCAAGCAGTCATCATCAGTAGTACACTAACAAATTAAAAACTCGTACACGTATTTATACTAATGCATACAATAATTCCTGGAAAACAGGTTGAAGAAACAGTACAAGGGATATTTTACCGTAACAGTGCAGGTATTTCTTAATTACAATTACTCTTATTAACAAATTTCAATAATGGGTTGTCTAACGGTGAAAGATCGAAATTTAATAACTTTTGTTCGTGATTTTTCATATAAATAGATTCTAACATATTTAAATCTCGTTTGACATTACAATATTTAAGTAATTCTAGGTTATTTATTGTGAATTTATGTCCTGTATCATGACTGTGATGCTAACGCTGATTTAAATATGTTTTTACATTTAACATGATACATATGTTCGTTAAATCTTATGGTAATATTTCTTTTTGTTTGGCCCACATATAACTGGGGGCACTGTGAACATTTAATTGAGTAGATTCCAGACTTTTTTGTGTTTTATCTTGATTATTGGAAACTAGATTCTTAAGATTTAAATTTCTGAATTGGAATTGTGAATATTTATTGTAACATAATTTTGCAAATTCGTCTTTTTTTCCAAGCTTAACAAATTCGTGAATGATCGTTTCAGCATTTTAAATTTATATTAATCCATTAATTTAAAAATTAATTTTGCGGTATAACCATTTTGAGTAGTAATGTGTATAATATGATTTAGTTTTTTGTTGAATCTGATTTTGTTAAGAGGAACTGTATTTAATCTATGAATAAGAAAATTGAAAGAAGCCATTTGTGCAAAGTGTAAACTAAAAAGAGGTGCTAAATGTGATAACTTTATCCCATGCGAAAGCTCATGTAAGCAATGGTTTCATTCATTATGTATTGATTTAAGCGACGATAAATTTAATTTTTTTAGTACATCGAACAATTTTTATTATCTATGTCCGCATTGTAAAGTGAATTGTACAATTGTTGACAATGTTAAAGTTAAAGATTTTGAATCCTCAATCAAAGACATTAATTCAAATATATCTAAAGTGTCAACTCTAGTAACACCCGAAGCGTTCAATTCTCACTTTGAAAAAATTCAAACTAGTTTACTAGAACTAATTAACCAGTCCTTAACAGCCACTAAAAATGAATTAAAAAATCTTATCGAGTCATCTGTAAATGAGCTTAAACATGTGTTATTCAAAATTCACCATCAACGTCCAGCAGTTCCATTCGTACATATGCAGCTACAGTGAATCAACCTGAGCTACCGCCCCCAGTCATCCTTAGGCCCTTAAATAGTGACCAATCCACGTCAGCAACTAAAGCCGATATACTCAAAACTGCCCATCCTATGCCCGCTAAAATTTCTGTCAATAATGTGAAATCTTTAAATAACGGTGCAGTGTTAATTAGTTTTAAAGATTCTGAACACTCGGATAATTTCAAAAAGCTAATTAATGACAATCTTAAGAATAAATATGAAATAAAACAATTATCCAATCTACATGCCCGTATCAAAATCGTTGGAATGTCTGAAAAACTGGATAAGGATGCAATGTATGAACTGTTGACCGAACTAAATTATTCATGTTTTCAGAATGGTTTTAAATGTCAAATTTTGGACATATTTTCTATTAAAAATAAAAATAATATTTATCAAGCTGTGATACAAGTAGATAATAATTCCTATCACAATTTAATAGCTAGAGGTGAAGTCATTGTAGGTTATGATTGCTGTTCGGTGTATGATGCTATCGAGTTACGCAGATGCTTCAAATGTTGTGGTTTTCACCATTTAGCTAAAAATTGTACCAAAACAGTAACACATTGTCCCAAATGTTCAGGTAATCACTCATACAAAGATTGTAAAGCTGTTGAGTTCAAATGTGTAAACTGTATTAAGTTTAACGAGTCTCACAAAACTTCTGTCGTCACTGATCACTGCGCTTGGGACCGTGAGTGTCATGTTTTTAAAGATACTTTAAAACGATTTAAGAAAAGCATCCTTGGTTCTGAGTAGCAATCACAGTCTGTCACTAAGTCTTGCAGCTTGATAAAAAAATTAAATTGTTATTACCAAAATGTTCAAGGTATGAATTCTAAGTTACATATTCTTCAAGCCCTTACTCATGTAATTGTTTATGATATCTTAGTCTTCACAGAAACTTGGCTCACTGAAAGTGTATTGAACTCAGAATTACATACCGATTGTTTTTCAATTCATCGCAGCGACAGAAAATTCAAATTATGCAATCTTAACCGCGGTGGCGGAGTTTTACTAATGATTAATAATAAATTCTCTTCATGTTCTGTTGATCTTAGTGACTTTACAAACATTCTTCCTATCAATGTCGATATTATTTGTGCAAAAATTATGTTAAATAATACCGCTTTTTATGTATTTGTTACTTACATTCCACCTACTTAAGATATTTCATCTTACAATGCAATCTTTGAATTTTTTGAGTGCCTTAATTTTCTACAAGCTGACAATTTTGTTATTTTTGGTGATTTTAATTTGCCTGATTTGGCTTCCGTGACACCTTCCCAAAAAGTTGTTTCATTTAATAGCTTTGTTGATTTTGTCAATGCAAAGCAATATAATTCAGTACTCAATAAAAATAACAGAATCCTAGATGTTGTTGTCTCGAATATCACTTGTACTGTCAGACATAGTAAAGAATTTTTATTTAATATAGAGTATGATCAACACCCCGTTTTAGTTACGGAATTCGATATAACAACTCTTATCAACAGCTCTAGAAATTTTTTAAGTAAAAAAAGATGTTTCACTTATAATTTCAGAAAGACTGATTTTAATAAATTATATAGTCTTATAGGTGACTATGATTGGGACACACTGAAGCAATATAATAATGTTAATGATGCTTGTAATTATTTTTATAATTTTCTTTATGCTATGTTTGATGAATGTGTTCCACGCAAGGTTACTTGTAGGAATAAGTACCAGCTTTGGTTTACACGCGATATAATCCACACCATTCGTATGAAAGAGCATTACAGAAAGCTACATAATAATGTCCCTAATAACCAACATTACTGTAACAATTACATCAATTTAAGAAATAAATTAAAGTCTGATATTAAACTAGCTTACAATAACTATATTAAGAATTGTGAATCTACAATAAAAGAAGACCCTATTAAATTTTGGAATTTTATTAACTCTAAACGAAAAACATCTACTTTTCCTAAAACTATGTATTTTAACGGCACTGAATTAACTTCATCTGGTGAAATGGCTGATTCGTTTGCTACATTTTTCAAGTCTGTTTTCTCCACTTCTTCAACTGCAACTAATTCTCCTTCAGACCAACTTCATTCTGTATCTAATAATTTTGTTAATCTTAATCATATATCCTTAGATGATATTGAACACTCTATTAAGCAACTCAAGTCCAACTTTACATGTGGCCCAGATCTTGTTCCAGCCCTAATCATTAAAGACTGCGCATATCCTCTATCGAAAGCCTTATTTCATATATTTAATCTTTGTTTAAAGACTAGTGTTTTTCCCGACAGTTGGAAGATAACTAAAATTGTTCCGATTTTTAAATGTGGTAATCCAACGGATATTATGAACTATAGACCTATCTCCCTTCTTTTCTAATATTAGCAAAAATTTTGAAAAGATTTTCTACCACTCTATTTATAATAAAGTTAGAAATTCTATTACGCCAGCACAGCATGGCTTCATGCGTAACAGATCAACTGTAAGTAATCTAATGTATTTTTCGCACTATGTTTCACGAGTTCTGGATAGTAGGGGACAGGTCGATTGTATCTACACTGATTTTGCTAAGGCTTTCGACAGGATTGATCACAGTGTCTTAATTCGCAAACTTCATACCTTCTCTCTTTCTCAACCTGTCATTTCTCTTCTATCATCATACCTCCTTAATAGACAACTCCTTGTCCAATTTCTTGACAACAAATCGCCTACTTTCATAGCCATTTCCGGTGTACCCCAAGGATCTAATCTGGGTCCCTTATTATTTTTATTATTTGTGAACGATATAACTAATGTCTTAAATTGCGAGAGTTTGCTCTTCGCTGATGATCTGAAAATATTTTACTCTATCAACTCGTACTCTGACTGCACTTTTCTACAGCAAGATCTTTACAATTTGTATGAATGGTGTTTACAGAACAATTTACATTTAAATATTAGTAAGTGCAAGGTAGTTTCATACTCTAGAAAGTTATTACGTATACAATTTAATTACAAAATAAACAATAGCACGTTATCAAGTATTGATCAAATTGTGGATCTTGGTGTAACATTTGACAAAAAAATTACTTTTGGTACTCATATTCAACAACTTTTTAAAAGTGCGTTAAATTTACTTGGTTTTATAATTAGAAATTCAAGACAATTTGCAAATCTTTTTTGTCTAGTAACACTTTATAACTCTTTCGTGCGTTCCAAAATCGAATATGCTTGCGTAATATGGAACCCATTTTATGAAGGATCTTTTGGAAAAAGTGCAAAGAAAGTTTCTTAGATTTTTATATTTTAAACGAAATAATGTTTACCCTGATAGATCAGTGTCTTACGAGCACTTGCTTAATACATTCAATGTTCGTAGCTTACTCCATCGTAGGCAAGTTTTATGTGTTCACTATTTATCTAAATTAATTCACGGGACAGTTGATGACCCTCGATGTGTTTCACTTATTAATTTTCATACTCCTTCTGTGTTCACGAGAAATTCTCAAATATTTTATTTACCTTCTGCCCGTACTAACGTTTTTTATAAATCACCTATTTACCAGATGTGCTTAATATATCAACTTAAATTTAGTGATGTAGATGTCTTTCAGTATTCCCCTAAAAAATTTCATTCTTTCATTGTTTAGTAGCCTATCATCAATTTTTCTTAGTTACTTTCTGTAATACTATTTCACTTTTTTGTAAGTTGATCTACATTTTGTAATTGTATTATACGTTATGTTGTATTTTATTATGTTCTTTATATTATAATTTTTTTATGGGATGATTTTTATCCTGCTCAGTAATTGGTTTTATCTGTTGAGCAGTGTATGTTAAATAAATAAATAAATAGATAAATTTTGTTTTGAACTGAAGTATACGCTGAATTGTGTACATAATTATCTGTATGGGTACTTTTCCTGTAAATGTCAAATTCTAAGTAGGTTCAGTTTCTTATCACTTTTAAGTCTAGAAACGGCAGGATATTATTGTCTTCTAATTCAAAAGTAAATTTGATCGAAGGATATTCAGAATTTATGGAATTTAAGAATTCGTTAATATCGAACTCTTTGTCTATAACGGCAATAACATCGTCCACGTATCTCAACCAAAGTAAAGGAAAATTAACAATTTTATGTTTCAGTTGTTTTTCCAAATGGCACATGAATAGATTGGCTAAAAACGGTGACAGAGAATTTCCTATAGCTGTCCCGAAAGTCTGTTTATAACTGACTTTGTTAAATGTAAAGGCATTTTGGTCCATGCATAATTTAGTTATTGTTATATATTCTTCTATTATATGGTCTTCTAATTCTTTATCTTTTCGGGTTTGTTTCAAAATTTCTAATGTTTTATCCATAGGAATGCTTGGGAAAAGCGAAACTACGTAGAAAGATGCCAATCTAATGTTTTCATTGAACTCAAAATTATTGATTTTATTTATAAGATCGTACGAATTTTCAATGACTGTTTCAGTTTCTAAATTTAACTGTTTGAATTCTTGTACTAGCCATTTGCTTAGGTTATATGTAGGGGTATTCCTATTGTTTACAATTGGTCTAAATTTATTTCCTTCTTTGTGGATCTTTGGTAGACTATATAATCTTGCTAAACATGGGTTATCGATTTTTAGTTCCTTTTTAACTTGTGGGTTAATTAAATTCGTGCATTTGTTGATTGTTTTCGTAGTTGTGTTAATATGGTTAGATAATGGGCAGTATTGTGTATGGCCCTTCTTCTAGCATTTTATTGACATGATGATAATAGTCTTTTTTTTATCCAAAATGACTGTTGAATTACCTTTGTCGGCTTTAAGATATATTACCTCTTTTTCTTTTAGTTTCTTCACAATTTGATGTTCTTTGGATAATTGGGGCTTTTTCTTTTCTTTTGCGAGGGACTTGTTCAAGATTCTTTCTGCTTCTTTCCTTAAATGTTCTTTATTTCTCTCTGGTTGTCGTGAAATGATATTCTCTAGGTCCACTAGTATTTCTTCTGTTTGTGGAGACGGTGGGCAGATGCTATGTTTGCGACCTTTCTCCAGTAGGCTAATTTCTTCTTTTGTGAAAGTTTCACTTGATTTATTTTGAACTAGTTTTGTGTCTGGTTTAACCATTTGTTTAACGTCACAAGTTGAGTTTTTCTGATTTTCACAAAGTTTTATTAGTTTTTTGGTAATTTTGTTGTGTTTGTTAACGAACTTGGTTTTAATAACTATGTATAATTTCTTCTCCCATTGTTCCCATTCTATGTGGTGAAAATGGTTATTTAATTTTAAATGTAAAGCATAAGCTTGTAATACCAGGTTATTCTTTTTCTTGTACAAAGTACCGATTTCATAATTCAACCATTTGAGTTTAGTTTGTAAGATGATTTTGGATAGGTCTTTATCATGTTTAGCAAATTTTATTTTTATGAATTTAGGAAACACTTTATTCACTTTACACTGTTTTAGAAAATATATGTCCAGTTCAATAAGTCTGATTTTAGTTTTTAATTTAAAGTATTTGTTGAGCTCGGTTGACCAAGAAGCCATAACTTAATTATTATAGTGTTAGAGCTACGTGAAGATAAATTTAATATATAATACAGTATTGTTTTCTTCACAAATAAATGTTTATTGAAACACTAAATGTACATTTCGACTGCCAACATATTTAAATCTCGTTTGACATTACAATATTTAAGTAATTCTAGGTTATTTATTGTGAATTTATGTCCTGTATCATGACTATGTGATGCTACAATAAATAACCTAGAATTAATTAAATATTGTAATGTCAAACGAGATTTAAATATGTTAGAATCTATTTATATGAAAAAGCACGAACAAAAGTTTTTAAATTTCGATCTTTCACCGTTAGACAACCCATTATTGAAATTTGTTAAATAAGAGTAACTGTAATTAGGAAATACCTGCACTGTTACGGTAAAATATCCCTTGTACTGTTTCTACAACCTGTTTTCCAGGAATTATTGTATGCATTAGTATAAATACGTGTACGAGTTTTTAATTTGTTAGTGTACTACTGATGATGACTGCTTGGTAGTCGAAATGTACATTTAGTGTTTCAATAAACATTTATTTGAGAAGAAAAGAATATTTATTAAATTTATCTTCATGTAACTCTAACACTATATTCTAAAGATATGTCGCGAAATTCAACCACCAGGGTAACATAAAATTTCAGCAGTTAATAAGAAGGTTTGCGTTTTTGATTACAGTTCTCCATCTTCTTCTCGTGTTTCAGTTTTGTTTCACATTTTTTATCTAGTTTTTTCTACATTACTTCGAGTTTTTTTAAACTTTAAGTTTATATTTTTACGCCATGCAGTTTCACAAAACTAGTTCTACATTTTTGATGTTTGGTTTTTAACATCTTTAAATTTTTCGACGGTAATTATTTATATCTTTTCTTACAACTTTTTCTGAACATTAAGTTTTTTCTCTTTTTGAGCTTCTACACTTCTATTTTTTAAAATTTAAACCTTTTTATTCTATCCAATTATATTTTTTTTAATACACACGTATTATCATATAATTTTTGTATCTTTTAGAGGGCTGAAGACGGACATTATTTCCGAAACCGGTTCCCAATTTTCTTTATAAATAAAAACATTTTTTACTGTTATTGACCCCTACATATAACATTTTATGTCGTTTGATATGGAATTATGAAATCGTTTTCGTGAGTTTTGTTCTCTCGGTTTATGCGTAGATACAGTACGATTATTAGTGTTATTCGGATGTACCAATTAACAAAAATTCAATAAGATCATTTAGAGTTTGTGGCAGCGGCACGGATTTGTGGATCGGTGATACCACGAATCATAATAGCTGCAGTAGCTCAGTACTTAAACCTTTTACTATGTTCAAACGTAACAAAGAACTTTGAGCGTATTCTACGTATGTGGTATAAGTATCGGAATTTGTGCATATAACATCAAAAGGTATATTTACGACATCCATCCTTTGCGGGTACAATGGTTTAAATTCGCACTTAAAATTTAACCAACTACGATTGGTGGTAGTCCAATCATTGAGCCAGCCATGAGCATCCCCTTTTAAACAATTAGCAATACGAGATAAACATTCGTTGTGATCCTAGTTGTTTAATTTACGAGCTTTATCAACTTCCGCGCATCATACATCAACGTCATTGACACGTGGATCGAAATTTGAAATAAAATAATGGGTATTTCTTACTTTTGTCAATGAATTTAATGCTCCAATAATCCTGTTTGTCGGATCTGTAGCACTCGCACCTTGTGCCTCATTTATAGACGAGTGGTACTGCAGCGGTGCTGACGAAAGCACCTGTATAGTAGAGACTAGCGGTTGCAATGGAGATGTTGCCGGTGCTACACTCACACTCGCACTACTGACACTGTGGTTCTCTAAAGAATTTAAGCGTTTCAGGATAGCAACCAACGTGTTCTCAATCAGGGCTGCTCCGTGCGGGTGGGCAGGTTGTGCCCCGCACAAAGGTGCCGACCATTAAGGGCGCCAGATCAAGACAATTAAAAATATATTTTTTTAAATGTTCTTACACGAAAAAAATTAATATACACCTATGGGGTCTCGTGGCCGCGTGCCTGAGTGTCTGGTAGCGAATCTGGGGAACCGGATACGATTCCGACCGACGCCAAATATTTCCAATTTTAAATTGCACAAAATTGACTTCTATGGTGCACTCTCCACACCAGCAATGAGTGCCCGTGAGGTGACGTCTGGTAAACGCCCGCACAGTACAAATATGTCATCATAACGGAAATCTGTGTACAAAGCAGATTGGCACACACAGGAGTGAGTAGTATGCAGTGATGATATTTTGTTAAAACATGTGAACGGTAATGTGTACAAGAGAACACAAAAGAACACACGAAATTCAAAGCTTTACTAGTGTTATTTATTCAACCCTCCGACTTCACGATTTTACAAAGACTCCCTAAATATGTTATGTTATTACATTTTATACCATAATAACAATTTACAATTATTTAACAACTTCCGTATTGTATTACCTCAAAATAATTGCTTTTTTCCTTCCGTCACCTTTAGGTAAGGAAGGTATTGTCTTTGGTCAAAAAATTCGGTGGTGAGTTTTTAATGAATAAGCACGTTTTAAGGTCCCTAGAATACGATTTTACTATTTTTACGATGATGTCTGTATGTGCGTGCGCGCGCGCGCGTGTGTGTGTGTGTGGATGTGTGTGTGTGTGTGTGTGTGTGTGTGTGTGTGTGTGTAACAAAATTTTCGTCTACGATAACTCTAATACTACAATTCCAAAAATTATAATTCTTTCGTATTCCTCTTCGTTGCATCCATATGAAGAGCTGATTAGATTTTGGTTATAATTGGTCAACCGGAAGTACCCTCATTTGAAGATTTTAACAATTTTTCTTGAAAAACGATGTTAAATATCATTTTTTCACATTTAATGTTATTAAAAATATAAAAGAACATTGTATTCTCTATACGATTTGACCGCTTTTTATACTTCATATTAAATGGAAATAGAGTTATAAAATTATAAAGAAATTAAAAGAAGCTATGCTAGAAACAGCTACTATATTAAAAAAATTTTGATTGATGTCAGTGTCAAGTGCAATTGACATATTCGTAGTATATATGTGTTATAATTTTTCTCGAAATATAGGATCTTTTTGCTCGAAACTTTCTGTATGGAATTTGTATAAAATACATACAACTGTAGAAAAGTAATGTACATACAAGAAATTTAGAATCTTTCCAAGGAACTCTGTATGGATTTTATAAAAAATACATACGCATTTACGAAAATTCTACCGGTAGATACCGCGTCTACCGACTGTGTCGAAAACAAGATTGGTAAAAAGTTACCGTATTCGAAAATTGTACAATATCTACCAGATCCATCTACCGGATTCATGAAGAATCTAATCTCAAAAAAAGGTAGTGATGCAAAGCGAAGCGCGCGCGTTAAAAGTGGAAATGTGTTTAAATTAGGACTCTGCTCAGTTTGTTAACTACGTCAAATTTCTAACCTGTTTTAAATTTTCAAATTTTTTCATAGGTTATGGATCTACCCTGTTTACCACTTGTGTTCTTAAAATATCAATTCCGGCAGCTATAACACACACACACACACACACATACACACACACACACATACACACACACACATACACACACACATACACACACACACAAACACACACACACACACACACAAACACAAACACACACACACACATACACACACACACACACAAACACACACACACACGCACGCACGCACGCACGCACGCATGCACGCACACACACACACACCCACACACACACACACACACACACACACACACACACACACACACACACACACACACAATGATTATATGAACCCGTCTTCAACATTCGGCTATCCTAACCTATTCGCGCCCTGGCGAATTTATTTTGCTAAAGCTGGAACAGTAATGAAAATTCATTAATTAAAAAATCATAAATCTTTATAAATAAGCCTAAAGTAGATAAAAAAGGAAAATGATTAATTATTAATTTGTATTTAATTTTTTTTTACAAATCATATGAGTTCTACCAGTTCCTACTGCCCTCCAGCAGATCTTATCAAATCTTTTTTTCATACTTTCGGCCTGCTTCTGCATTTTTGCAATTGCTGTATTTTTACATACATCTATATTCTCTTCGAAATTATTATTTCCTAATTCTTGATGTTTACTTCTCATATAACCAAACATTAATTTCTGAGGTAGAAGTCCAGTGCTATTGTTTACGGTATTGTTTAATCCCCAAATAATATCGCTCAATTTATCATCCCATATACATTCATCTACTGTACTAGTATTTATTGCATCAAGTAAAGTTCTATTGTATCGTTCCACCTGTCCGTTTGAACGAGGTGATGCAATTGCATTTAATATCAACTTTATTTGGTAATCTCTTTTTATACGAGCAGTCCACGCACAAATTTATATATTTTCCTATGAATCTCGTCGTTTTCGGGAACCAAAATTGTCTCTTTATGATTTCTTTGCATTTCTTTAATCCAGGGTGTCCGATTTCATCATGATATTTTCTCAAAATACTCCACCTGGCCATTTTTGGTATAACTAATTTATAGGATATATCGTGAGTTTTTCTGAATAGTTTTTCATTTTCTATTTTATACAAACTCATTATCTCAGTATCAGATTTTTCAGACTTCTTAATTATTCGTAAATTTTCGTATTGCATCTGAACTCCTACAATTCAATTAGACTCCTCTAAAAATGCAACCGTTACAGGATTTCTGCTTAAAGCGCCAATGCGTTCCATTTTTTTCCTGGCCGGTATATAATTTCCAAGTCATAGTCTTGAATTGATAACCACCATCTAGCGACTCGTAGAGTAATGTCCTTTTTGGTGAACGTACTTTGTACTGCAGTACAGTCTGTCAGAATTCTAAAATGTATACCCACTAAATAAATTCTAATCTATCACCTTTCTTGTATATAGGATGTAGAATCCATTCTTTCCATTTTACAAGTATTTTCTCTGTAGTCCATATTTTTTCTAACAAATTATGCAGTGTCTGAATGAATATTTTACCACCATACTTTAGCATTTTTGACGTTACTCCGTTCTCTCCGAGGCTTTTATTATTACTTTAATGTTTGAATTACTTCATTTATTTCTTCAATGAATTGCGGATTTTCTTCTTCTTTTCCTTCTTCTTCATTATACTCTTCTTGTTCTTTATTATTGAGTAAGCAATCGAAATAGTTTTTGCGTACCCTCCTAATATCTTTTTCTTCTCTTATCAGTTCTCCTTTTTATCTTTAAAGGTAATGCACTAGGTTGCAAACATTTTCTTTCTCTTTTTACACCTTGATATAGATTTCTTATTTCTTTATTTAATTAATTGTCTTCTAAAGCTTCTATTATTTTTTCGTTGTTTCCTTGTCTTCTCTCTAAGTACTTTTTTTGTCTTATTTATTTGCCTTATGTAGGCTACTTTGGCTTCATTAGATTCATTGTTTAACATTATTATTTTGTTTTCTTTTTTGAAGTTCTGATTCACTGTCTTTGTCGAACCATTTCTCCTTATGGTTTTCTTTTCACTACCGCAAAGAGACATTGCATGTTTTATTCCTGCTTTTAAGTCACTCCATAGAATTTCAATATCATTTGAATGTATCATGTTATCTAAGTCTAACCGGAGGTTGGGTATGTTGAATCATAATATATCTATAAACACTCAACATTTGACAATTTAGTCTTCAATTCATTAAAAAGTTCATTTTCTTCGCGATTCAACTCGTATCTAACATTTTGTTTTGTTTTAGTTAAACGTCGCAATGGAGCAGTATACAAGTTAGGTATAAAATCTTCACAAAGTTGAAAAGCCCAAGAAAACTATGTATTTCTTCTTTCTTCCCGATTTCGCGGCAGACTATATTTTTCAATCGCTTCAACTTTTGTTTGCAACGGCTTACAACCAGATCCAGAAGTAACAAAGCCGAGAAACACGATCTGTTTCTGTTTAAATTTACACTTTTTCAAATGAATAGTTATACCGTGCTCCTTGAGTCGTTCAAACACACCTTGTAACCGGCGGTCATGGTCACGTTCAGTCTCCGCGAAAACAATAATATCGTCTATGAATTTATCTACACCATCTAAGCTCTAAGCCTGGCAAAATCGGTTTTAAAATTCATTGAAACAATCAAAATTGGGTATTTCTCTGGACTGTTCATCCAGCTCGACTTCACTCGATTACACTAAAGAATTTACAGTTTTGAATTTTTGGGAAAGTATCTTTTAACGCCGGAAGTGAATATCGTTCTCTAACAATTTCTCCGTTTACCCGTCTCATATCCGTACATAAATGAA
Source organism: Harpalus rubripes (assembly GCA_963082715.1). Classification (NCBI taxonomy): domain Eukaryota; kingdom Metazoa; phylum Arthropoda; class Insecta; order Coleoptera; family Carabidae; genus Harpalus; species Harpalus rubripes. The sequence continues at coordinate 51,449,764 of OY720450.1, read as the reverse complement.
CATTTCCGGTTTTTTCTACAACCGGTACAGTAGGCGTAATCCAAGGAGTCGGACTCTTATGTTTTTCGATAATGTCTAATAGTGTGTTCCAAAATTCAACCACGCTAACCGCGGTTACTTTTTCAGTAACCGGTTGTGTTTTCCGAACGCGGTTACTGAAAGCTGGTAACTTTTGTGTAACCACGCTAACCGCGCTAGATCGGCGGTTATGGTGCGGTTACATTTTGGTGCATGACAAATGAGCTTTTAACAAATTTAAATGTGTCAAGTTGACGATAGTTGCTAACTGGTCCGTTTTTCGATTCCGATGTCGGTACCATTGTAACCGTGGTTAAATCGTAACCATTTGCAGTGGTTTCCGTTGTTTAATTTCGAAATACACTATTAATCAATCATCTTCTGAATTTCCGCTTGCATCTTGTAACCGTGGTTATGATTTGTATTTATTTGTAATATGATTTATAAAATGAAACATGATGTAGAATAAGTTTAGAACACTAAAATGTGACCGTGGGAATTTAATAGAATTTTCGGGGAAATAATTTTTATTGTAAACTACAACAGCGACATCTTTTTCCCCTACTTTTGGTAAACCGGTTGAATCCGGATTCACACATTCCCACAGTATAGAAGAACGGTTTCACAGCTATACAAACTCGGTCGAGAATTCAACCATTAGATCTCCTGAACGCAGAACGACGAACCCAGTGAGAGTTCACCTTGTGGTTTTACTGGACTACCGCCGCCGAAGAGTTTGTCTTAGTGAGTCGTCACTTAGATAACTTCACTCCGCCGATCCCGCGATCATTGTTAAAACTTTACGAGAGATTATAATATTTCAGTAAAATTTATTTCATTGGAATTAATTTCATTATCACTTGCCTGCCACTGCCGCTTCGCGGTCAATCGTGTCTCCATTGCTGCGCACCGATGGTCACAATTAAGCATATGTTTATTCTGTCCCTACATTACATTTATTTTATAATAAACGTTAATAAGTTCGACGTGCGTTTCTGTGCAATCCCCTGGCCCTTCTCCCATTTAGAGCATCCCGGCACCCTGTCATTCTTCTCTTTCAGACCTCGCTGATGGTGCCCGAATTAAACAAGGACCGAGACAGAAAAGATGACGCCACTATGATGCAACCGCCTCCGAGGGTGGCGTCATAATACAAATTATTAAATAAAAAAATCATATGTTCTGAAGTGGTATATTTCAATTGCAATCGCTAACCATAAATTCAATACATTTCATTTTGGAAACGAAAAGAAAAGAAACTAAGAATAACGTTACGAAACGAGACCACACCGTGCAACAAAGAAAAGGATATAAAAGAGAAAATTAAGAACAGGAACACACAAAACAAGTCAGTAAAACATTGTCATTCTAAAAATGAGTTTTACGGATATTAATAAACCATTTCCTTTTGATCCACATGCCGACCCAAGCTCTGTAGACTCTGTATGAATTTTTTTGTTTTCTTTTGTGTTAAAATGAATTTTACGTACGAAGAAAAAAATGATATGTACGAAGTTTTCATATTATCTTTGAAAAATACTGTTGCTACAAAGAATATGTATAGGGAACGTTATCCTGAGCGGCGAGTTCCTTGTCGTCAGTATTTTAGAAAATTAGAATTAGCACTGCGCGCTAATACGGATGCATTCGTATCGCAGCAACAGTATTTTTCAGAGATAATATGAAAACTTCGTACATATCAATTTTTTTTTCGTGCTTAAAATTCATTTTAACACAAAAGAAACCAAGAAAATTCATAAACGAACTACTTTGACATGTGGTACAAAACAAAATATTCAATTCTTTTTGTCATGGCACTCTAATTACATGTATAAATGAATATGAAAATAATCTTTTGCATTTTTCTCGTTTTTTTCGTTATGTAAGGGTATAAACATTATATATCTTTGTATTCAGAAAAAAATGCTATATCGAATAGGCGAATAAAAAAGTAGGTTCTTATTTAAAATTAAAAAGTTGAATTCTGTATTTTGAGAACCACTGGTTGAAATTTTTTTTTGTAATGTTCATTTTAGTAGTCTTATAATATAGAAACAGTTTGCTAATTTAACCGACTTCGTATCTCTTACGGTTCTCGAGATAGCAATAGTGAAACACGTAAATTGAACACCCTGTATATATATATATATATATATATATATATATATATATATATATATATATATATATATTTACTTATGCTGGAAACTGTATTGAATTCCTTTTCTATTGTTCTATTTACTTTTTCTTTTTAAAAAGTTACTAATATTATTTTGAAATGATGTTCCGTAATAGTGACATTTATCTGTCAGTTACATACATATGAATAACTGCGTTTTGTTTGTGTAAAGCGTAGACTCCGGGATTTAAGTTATAGATAATTTTATAAATTTATCCATTAAATAAATAAAAAAAGTATTAATGCAAATCTATAGAACATTTATTAATGTTTAATTTTTATAATAACATTAATCTCAAAAACATAACATTTACAGGTATTTTTCAAAGCTCTTTCCATTACAGAAAAAGTTCGAAATACAAGGTTTAAAATTTTTCTGAATAATAGTATTTGAGTTAGAGTGGAGGATCCACACACACGTACACACAGCCATCATCGTGAAAATGTTAAAATTGGATTGCAGGGATCTTAAAACGTGGTCATTTACCAAAATCTCGATATGTGATTTTTAGCACGATCCCTATACCTCTCTTACCAAGGGTAGTGGGAGGTAAAAAAGGAAACGTAATCCGTTAGAATCTGCATTCATTTTCAAAGATAAATTATGATAATAAAGAAATAGTTAATTCTTTTGCTGAATATTTGGCATTAGTTTAGTGTAATGACGATTATCAATCATTTAATGACACCCCAGATACTAAATATGATTTAGATTGTCTTAAGATAGAGAAAATCCCAGAAATTCAAGTATTATATGCAATAAAATCAATTAATTCACAAGCTGCTTCTGGACAAGATCTTATTCCTGGTTTCATAATTAAAAGATGTGCAGAAATTAGAAGTGCAATTTTTAACGCTGCGTTACAGGAAAACCGTTTTCCCGAAAAATTAAAATTAGGTCGACTATGCCCCATATTAAAACAGGCAATCCTAACAATATTATCGGTTATAGCAAAAGTATTTGAAAACATACTGTACAGTAAATTATCTACTCACACACAAGCGGCCTGATTCTTGTGGCACTTCTTTACAAAACAATACTGTATAAGAAACAATTATTGTTTTGAATATAATAAATTAAAATATTGGAATTTACGTGCAAATTGATTCTGAAACAATATTGTATACAAAACAATAATGGAATTTTAAAAATTTGCTGCAAACTATACAATTTTTGGTAATCAGTTCAGACCAAAATTACATTGTATAGAAAACAATAATTTTTTTTAATATTGTAATCTGAACAAGGAAATCAGCTAAATAATTCGAGAAATAATTATACTTCTCTTCCTGTGCTTGTATACGTAGAGGTCGAGTATCACAATCCTAAAATAAAGATTTTTGAGTCAGTAAGACAAAACAATATTTTAAAACCCAGCACTATATTTTGGCGTGAAATAAAGTCCTAAATCTACTACTTATTCTTGGTTTTGAACCGACTGCCTAATTTAAGGATTTGTACCTATTATCCGTTTGATTTGTTACGTTGTCACTTTCCTAGTCTATTGTTAATAGAAATACGAGGGTTTTTTCATAAATAATGCACAGTTTGGCAACATTACGGATTGGATGAAGCAACAACAGTGACAATTACGTCAGTTGTAGGTTGTAGTTGAAGATTTGAGAGAAAAGCGTGTGTTTTATATTTTGATCTGTAGCATACTCTAACGAGCTAGAAATTGAGGCTGCACGAGTCTCGGGTATTGTGACTATTGAAAATCAGAAGTCATACATTAAGATCGAAACTTTATATGGCAAAAAGTTAAATCTACAGTGCTTCAAGGGAAGTTTGCGGTAACTTAATAGTGAACCGTAGTACAGTTTCTCGTTGATTTAATCGTTTTCGTAGTGAGTATTTGAGCATAAACGATGATCTATAACCAGAAAAGCCGGAAACACCAACAGATAAACGAAGTGTGAAACTTATGACAGATGCCGTGTGATATGCGAGGAAATTTCTGTTATTATTGTAATTTCATGCAGAAAAACTCACAAAACTCGATCCGAGGCTGAGCCACTCATTTTCGGTGAAAATGCTCGCACCCACATCGGGAATTTTGTAATCGAAAAACTGCATGAATACCGTTGGGAGGAGTTACCTCATAACCCTATAGACTGGACATGAGTTCATTAGACTTCGGCCTATTTCGAAAATTAAAACAACCTATGTGTAGACATTCTTTTCCGTCTCTGGAAGAGCTTCATGCTGCTGATACCCAAGTCATTCGACAGATGAGCAGAGATGGTGTCCTGGATGGAATAGTCAAACTTCTCAGACGTTGCGAGTCAGTCACTGAGAAATTGGGAGACTGTACTGATAATAAAAAGATACTGTAATAAAAATACACATGTAAATAAATTAACAATTGTTTGCATTATTCATGAAATGACCCTCATATGATAGTGATATGTACTATACCTAATTTTTATACTTTTATTATTTTAAAGGGGCGCCAAATTTGTTTTCTGCCCGTTTCAATATTTTATGTTGCGCCGGTCCTAGTTATGTGTTCTTGCTTTCATAGCATAGCACATAGGATGTTTACAAATTTCATTCCTCATTTATAAATGGTACAAAATTGACCCCTGTGGTGCACTCTCCACACCAATAATGGGTGCCCGTGAGGTGACACTTGGTAAATGCCCGCACGGTACCAATATGTCATCATCATTACCGAAAGCAGATTGGCACACCTAGCAATGGGTAATATGCCGTGATGATATACATTTTTATTTATAATTTTAACTATTTGAGAATTCCTCTAATAGATAAATTAATAAATGAGAAAATCGGAGGGAACAGCCTTGAAAATTTGTGAACTTATTTACATATTGGGAAAACATACCAAATTAGTTATTGTTAAACGTCCACGCATGAAACTATGTTGGTTAAATGAGATTAAAGATTTTGTTTTTATAAGTAAGGAATTTTAAATTACTGTCTCAAATATTTTTACGAAGTTATATAAAATCGAAATAGGTCGATAATTTGATGTATCAGATTTGTTACCCTTTTTGTAGACTTTTGACGCAACATATTTATCGCATTTAAAGCTGAAATAGTTATTTATGCAACAAGTGCGTACAGTAGTACTTTTTTAGTCGAGTGCGAGCATATAGCATGAGATAAAAGAACACAATGTTACACACGTGTTGCATACAACATTTTTCCTACAACCGAAATGTAAGTGATGTTTCTCATAATAATGAGCGTACAGGCATCTTCAAATGTTACTCTGTTAGTTCTCTTCATGTGCTTCTTCTCATCACACTGTACAAAATTGTAACATTGAGAAATGTTACGAAATATAAAGACACGCAATTCAACTTAGGCGAGACGTAAAGAGATGAGTTTTAGTAAAGTTAGCATTAATCGTTTAGATACTCTCTCGACGAAGTCTGATTCTTTAGTACGCATTTATGTAGCTCCCAAGCGAGGTTGCACTCGCTTGTATTAAGAACAAGTATAGATAAACGCTAAACGTCATTGTTCGTTGTCATAATCGCCAAACAATATTTGAATGTTTAACAAATTGTAATTATAATTGAATTTAAATATGTTTAGTTATTTTAATATATTTATCCTTAAATTACATGGTGTTTGTATTAATTAAAATAAATCCTAAATAACAGTGAAAACTAGTGGAGTCCAATGTAGTGACTAAGGGGATTCCAGACAACAATCATATCAGTTAGTGATGTCAACTGGCACGATCAGTAAGTACCTTTATTTCAATGTAAAATCGCTCCCAAATGGCCACCTTTCATGCATATACGTGATTAGGGGTGTGTAAACATCTGCCTGTTTACGTACCCTCTGAAAGAGGGATTCGAATCATTTGGAACTTTCGATTAAAGGTTATATATCAATTGACATACACGTTATATATAGACGAAGGGCAATTTGTTATGTCATCGATGTTATATTTGAAAGTTCATAAGTTACAGTTGGCAGAAACTGTAAAAATACCGGTCGTCAATAGAAATTATGCGATTTGTCGCAAGTTGTATATAAATAAATGCTTAGTAGCCCGCCGAGAGGTATAGGCAGTCGGTAGAGAACGGTGATAAAAGTATGTATTAGCTTAACGGGTAATCACCCTAAACGTAAACGAAAAGTATGATTCGAATTCACGCCTGTTACAAAATGTAATTTAACCTTTCTAAAGAATCTCAGAGACAGGTGGATTAGTCTTCTAGAATTATACATTTAATATTAATATTAAAAATTAGTTTAGGTTCCAAATGTGGAAGTGTTTACTGCACCATACTGACAGAGCCGCAAAAAATTAGTGAACTGTTGCACATGCACAGAAATGGAGCTCATAGATTTGTGTAAGCAGTTAGGGTGTTTCTATGCGATAAAAACATGTTTGTTTACTCGCCGCGACGATTACGTCATCGCCTTCGATGTTCTAGTATCTTCGCTCTGTGGTGTGCCCGCTACACTGTTTTCTTCTTAAGACTGCTTCGTCCCGGAACAGGTCGTGATGAAATTTGCATGTATTACGCTTGGTACATTTCGAAGTCTTAAAGAAGTGACAGTTAATGGTCTATTCGATTTTATCTTTCTGTCCGTTAGGGTTGAAGCTGCAGACGAGAATTTCAACGCCGGTAATGCGAAAGAGGATCTTTAACATGTTCCTAACAATCGTCTGATCTACACCATCTAGACCATAGCCTAACTTCGGTACTGCTAGCTTCAAAATGTCATTTTCTAGCAGATGATCCTTCAAATTGTACAGCGAGTTCCATAGGCTGCGATTCGACGGCTTTTGGTACGGGCGACAACCAGGTAGTAGGTGAGATGTACCGTTGATGTTCCATGTTTTTGCATTTGTCATAACCCACGACGCCTTTGTGGGTTGTAAAGCCACACTAAATCCCCAGGTCGATATCCAACTTTTCCTGCCTTCATCAGGTGTAATTGTTATTGTAATGAAAATTTTAACATTACAATAGTTACAAATGTACATCGACTAAATTTAATTTTTTCAAAAAACTTTGTCTATCACGCAGATCATTTTCAGAGCTAAGATTTTTAAATTTTGTAATAAAAACAAGTTCACAAATTTTCGAGACTGTTTTCTTCGTATTTCCCATTCATATAATAATTTAAGGTGACTCATTTAATTCCGAAACATGGTGGTCCTTCTTTTTAAAATATAACTTTTAGAAGAACCATCATACTACTTTAGTGTAAAAATTAAATATTTTATCCTATTAGGTATATGTACATATATGTTCAATTCAATTATAATAAAAAGAGATTTAACAAAAATAGTGTTTGTTTTGTTTAGGTTTAATGTTTATATTACACTTGTGTGTGTTTTCTCTCATATACACATTAAATGTAAAAAGATGAAGACCATGAAATGAGTAATGCAATGGCGTATTTACGATTTTCTTCTGGGGGGTGTCCGCGTTGGCAGTGGCGGCTCGTACGCCAAGGTGTTGCAATGCCAAGTTGGGTAAGGCCCGTGCAAGTGATTTTGAGAGCGGCGTAACGCTTAGAAAATCGTAGTGTACAAAGGTATAGATTAAAAAGCGCATTCAAGGTCAAATGCCTTATAATTGAAAATTACATTTTTTCTCCTTGAACCCCCCCCTCTAAATACGCCACTGGAGTAACGTAATAAAATAGTATGATAGTAAATACTCTTAATATCGAACAAATAATGGTTCGGCTCTCCGGCCCGGTGTCCATCCTGGATATAGATACTTGGTCGACCTGTATCTTATAAAATGAATGAATTTTTTAAATTATTCAAATTATAATACAATATTCGTTTCTGTTTATTAACACGTTCATTGCGGTGAGGATTATTTCTTAGTGAAATAACGAAACCAGAATTTATAAGGTATGTGTTTTTAGTTTTTAGAATGTTTATATGAAATAAAAGTTTGTCGAATTTTTACTACAAAGTACGAGTAAAAAGAAAATTATTCGTTTGTACATAATTTATTAATGTGAAGATTCCAGGCATTTAATTTTGTTGATTTACAAAAACTTTAACGTAAATAATTATGAAATATTCTTAAATAGTAATAAATAAACGACAGAATAAGGTAATAAGAGCAATAAATTATGATTTTGATATTGTTTTGAAAGATGAGCATTCATATCTAAAAAGTTTCCAAATACCTACTAATTAATCAATAAATGAGGAGCCTTTGAGTGGTTAACGAGGCAACTTGGACAATAGTGTAGTCATTTCATCGCAACAATATACACATTTACCAGAAAACAAGAAACAATACACATGGAACTCAACTACGGCCCATTGAAATAATCTATTGTTGCTTACAGTCGGAAGAAAAGGGCATGCGCAATTTAAACTCACGGGTGCAAGCAAAACTGTAGTTTGCAGTGCAAATACCGGATGGGAATATAAAGAGGAGTAGGAGGATGTAGGATGGATCGCTTGCAATTAAATCCACGTAGGGTTTCATAGGTCAAATATATTTTGAGATAACTGCTAAAAAGTTATGGATATATTTATATATATATATATATATATATATATATATATATATATATATATATATATATATATATATATGTGTGTGTGTGTGTGTGTGTGTGTGTGTGTGTGTGTGTGTGTAAAATATATAAAATAAATTTATATATATACTACATGTAGGTTTTAGTTTTATACATGCACAAGAAAAAGTAATAAATATTATTGAATGCCTTTAGTTAATAACACGTATAAGGCCCGAATCCATAAAACAAATTAATCTACTCGTATAATTGAATTTTACGTTCAAACTGAATTTTAAAAAAATGAACAAATGCAATGAGTTTTTTTTGACAACAATGAATTTAACGTCAGGCACATGGCACATGGGAACTAATTAGAATTAGTTAATATAACTAAATTTACTTTGAAAGTAAATTTAACTGAATGTTTATGAAACCGGTTCTAATATAATTTAATGTTGAAAATGATTATGAGTGACAATATACTACCTCTACTCATAACAGTTGTTACATTTTATTTTTTTTTCATTTACTTCTTGACAACACTTGTTGTCGTGGACGAACTCGTATACACCGGTTGAATATGTTTATAAATACTATAGCAATATCTTTACGTCGTTATGTTTACGTCTGATGTTTCGAGCAAAGTCCAAAAGATGTGCAAAGCTAATATTGCCTGGGCAATGTTAGCATTATACAGGGTGTTGACGGTCAGGTACGAACAAAGGGATTTAATTAGGGATTTTAGTTTTAAACAATTTTCTGCTCTCTTGCTCAAAACCTGTTGTGTGCAAACTTGTTCAGAATTAAATGTTACATTTAAAACTGTTTTTACATTTTTTATTATATTTTTAGTTTCTTCACTCAAAATATTTGTTAATTCTTAGCAATAGCCATGACATATGCTTTCTTTTTTCCGGTTTTCTGAAATTATTTATAAACGTCAATCTGACGGAAAATAAATTGCTTATTCCCGATAACTATTTCCATCATATAATAATTCTTTATTCGAATAAAAATTAATTATTTAATTTACTCTTTATAAACAAATTTAACATAATATTCATATTGTTTTCTACAATCTCTTAAATCATGGCTATTACTACTAATTAATGGAACTTTGAAGACACCGGAAACATAATAAGAAATGTAAAAATTGTTTTGTATAGAACCTTGAATTCTGTACAACTTTGCACTGTAGTCTTTTCCTTAAAATGATCAAGAGAGCAAAAAATTGCGTAAAACTAAAATCCCAGTTAAATCCCTATGTTCGCACCTGACCGTCAACACCCTATGGATACGATGTTATTAGACTTCATTTACTGTTTGTATGAATATTTTAACATTTTTAGCTTGCAACTTTTCTGAAAATTCTTTAATATAACCTAAGCTAACCTACGTCCACAAAATTCCGGCCATAATTTCCTTTTATTTTGTTTTTAGTTTTATTTATTTTTTTGTAAAAAAGCGACTACGACAGTTTTGCGAGTGTGAGTTTAGTCGTCAGGTTAAGTTATGCTATTCAAAAATTAATACCTATTCTTATTCATTTTGTTTCAATACACACTTAAAAACTTATGGTTATGGACATGATACGCTCATGTAGGTACCTACAAATGAATCGAAATAATTTTTTGCCTACATTTCTACAGTATTGGGCTTAGCAAACATATTTAAACGGTTCAATTAATAAGTACCTACTTTATATTGATGATTTGAAACACAAATTTTATTAATTAATGTTCAGTTTTTCTAATTTCTTCGCATCTTTTTCGCAGATCTTCGCATCATGAAATAATGCTGAAAATAATTTTCTTTGGACGCCAAATTATTCTTCAAATGTGAACTGAACATTTAATTTTAATTTATTCAAAGTAAGATTGGACATAAAAAATGGGCTTTATACCAACGATATGAGGAAATATACTCGTTTGAATTTAAAGGTATAAATATAAAGGGACTGAAGAGTGAGGAGAAATCGCAGTTTTAAGGGTTCCGATATAAACAGCCGTGGTGGATTCGTATATCTTCGTCTGTAAGCAAATAATCCGAGCGTGTGAGGGCGACGGCAGTCCGGGCTGGCGCTGGCTCCGGGTGCGTTCCGGCCGCGCACGTGGACTCCGAACTCCGGCTCCGGCTGCTCCGGAAAGACAGTTTCCCTGCTCCACGCGCCGGGCGAGCATTCATCCTGCGGAGACTTACTTCCGAAAGACACACACGCTTCGCTTCAGCTGCAACAATACATACATGATTGCGCTGGAAAATGCTGTTTACCTGTGAACTCATGTAGATATGTAAGTTTTCGCACAATCTTTTTACATTTCAGTTATTTTTTTTATAAATAACTCCATTATCTACTGGAAAAGAACTTTTTAAAGCATGTGCTCATGCAAAAGATTTATATTTTCATTCACACATTCATACGTTTTTAAATTTTCTTTAGGTTTTTTTTATTGAACATAAATAAAACTTTATAAGAATTTATATATTTGGGAACTAATATTCCAATAAAGAAAATTTGAATTAACTTAACATATTATTCTAATAATATATAGTTATATAACTAAAAAGTGTAATGGTTGATATTGTTAATCGCCAATTAGTTATAATATTTTTCCGTTAATCGTAGATATCATATTAAATAGAAGAAAATATTTTTTTCCATGATAATATTTAGGTTAGTATACTACAATCATTAATTAATAGAATATCGTGTATTAATATGTATCATTAATAAACGATTATGAAACTCGTAAATGAACGTCCAACGGAGAGTTTCAGTTAAATAGCGCATCACATTCTTTCAATATTTTAATGTCAATTTCTTAACAACATAAATGCATAAATAAGAATTTATTGTAGTCACGATTATTTTGAAAGTATATTTACTTAATTTCTTTATTTATGCTGATAATGTACAACACAAAGATAATTTGTTATTCTGATCGATCGAAAATAATTACGGTATTGTTTTATTTATCTCGCGTTCATCAATCTACAGGTAAGTACGCAATGAAAATGTTAAATTCAACTCAATAGAAGAATATATCTGACGAGTTCTATGATAGTGTCTATAAAACATTTTTTCAATCACTACTAATACAGTGGAATTTTATCTATAGAAATCCCGTTACAAAAGTAACACTTAATTTAATAATAAGGATGAATAAAAATTACTTTAATAATAACAGACAAGTAAATAAAGATCCACAGAACCCAACAGAACTTTAATATTTATTTATGTTAATCCAGCCTTATCATTAATATGTTATTCGAACGAGATTTTAGTAGATAAAGTGCCACTTTTTAAGTAGGTGATAGAAAAATGACTTTCTGCTTGTGGTTAATACATGGCTTTATTCACTTCTACGTTATATAACCATTATTAACTGATTGTACATACATAATCATATAAAGTTTTTTTTGCGTCCTTTATAAAGGTGCATTCACAAATGAAAATTAAGTTTATGGTTTCTGTTTAGATTTAAATGTCATTCATAAATGCACATTTAATTAAACATTAATTTAGTTTTGTGTGTACTGACATCTAAATAAATGCTTCAAAAACAGGATTAAAATATCGGTAGAGCAGTACTTAACAGATACTGTTTTTTGTGCATATTTTGATTATTGTACTTTTGGTTTTTCTTTTGTCTCTCAGAGTACTCAGTGTCAGATTTTGCTAAATATCAATCTTTTCTTAATTATACATTGTAAATCTTGCAAATATTTGCTACTTAAATTAACATAAGTTCATTGACTTGACTTACAATTTTTTGATTCATTGTCCTTGAATACGTTAGAATAAACGTTTATTGGGAAGAAATAATTTCATTATATTACACATTTATATATATTATTTTACTAAGCCATGAATATATATTTTCAAAATGTACGTGGATTAATTTATTCATGTCATTAATGTATCAACGTTTCTCAAGGACTAATTGTTTAATTATTTAATTAATTGTTTATTATTGTCTTCTTAAAAGTTATAAATAAGCTATACTTTTCTTGTAAACATTAAAATTTCATATATGTATTTATACTCCCTCTGTAATTGGGATAATTATTATCCTGTTGAGTGGAATAAATAAATAAATAAATAAATAAATAAATAAATACTCGTGCACCGTGTAACTGTCATTCGCTTGGTATTATTGGGTTTGGTTATATTTCAGCAATTAAATTTCGTGTTTTGCCAGTCTCCTTGTTCTTCTCGTATTTGGTTTGAAATCCGAATCCAAGTGAATACTAAATAAAGATGGGTGTATATTTCTATATCGTTTTAGACTCGTCTTGCTATAGCACATTTTTCACGCTTTTGCGGTAATTTTTTTTATGAAACCATAGTAAAGTGTCTTATTTACTTATAATTATCTACTAAATTTTATATCTAGTGGGATATCTTTTTCATCTGATAAAACCGCTATACTTTAGCTACTAAAATCTCGTTGTTACATTTTAGTGATGGAGATTAATTAAAATTTTGTCGATTTATGTTAAATAGAATAGTAAATAATACAAATCTACAGTAAACTGTTTTTATTTTTAATTATAAAATATATAACTATCAAAGTTTAATTTTAGGTTGTAAGTTGTATGCGGGTAGGGATTGAAAAATAAAACGATAACTCACATAAGTGTAACAGTAATTTACGCACAAATTTTTTTTCGCGGTCCTGAAAAAGAATATTAGCTATATGCATTATTTCATTTATTATTGCAAGGATCGCCATGGATACATTCATGTAAGATGTAGGGATCGGAAAGTTGCTTTCCGATCCCTTATATGAGTAGACAATTTTCCGAGCTAGTTTAGTAAGGAAGGATTTTCTGGTCTAAAAAGTGATCTCAAACAGCACATTTTCTGGACGATCGGAAAAAGATGTCGTTTTTCTATTACCTACTTGTTCTGTACCTGTGGTTCTTGATACACAGAAATCTCGTTACGAAAATGACACTTTAATGATGAGGCTAAAATATATGTATAATATTTTATCCATACTCCCTTTTTAACTAGTATGAAACATATTTTATTCACTAATGATTTAAATTAAATTGTAGTTGGAAAAATATTTATCTAATTTAATTTTGAGAATAATACGATTTAATTTTAAATTGTACATATTTAAAAACAATGTATCACATAATAGGATGAATATATTTTCTTGTATTAACATTTATTTTATTAGCATAAAAAATAGAGATTGCACATTGCATAGTTTAGTTTAGGAAATTTCATATGTTTGCAATGTAAACTTGATATTTCATTTATATTCTTTACTATCCTTCTACTCTAAAGCCCGTTTGACATACTATATTTGAATTTTTCGTACTATATTTCTAATCAGATTTTTTTCCGAGTTCGATCCAATTTCTGTGCTATAAAGTCATGTATTAATAAATAAATAAAAATAAATGGATAGCAACGTACTGCTTGTGTTTAAAAATTAACCTCTTTTTAAAACGGATAAATTAAGAAAAATTAGAAGTTACGAAAAGTATGAAAGATAAAATTTTTATTGTGTCGTATTATTTTCTGTTTATGTTATTTCTAACCTACATAAGACGTCTCATACTAGATGACACAAAATAACGGATAACAAAAGCTGACCACAGGCAACTGTTGGCAGTATGATTTCACACATGCAAATTAATAATCTATATACTCTGTTCCGTTTAAGCCATTCGGCAGATGGCGCTCGCATCAGCGCTAGTTTTAAGTAGCCGAAATTACAATGGGTAAACTTGTTTCCAATTTCAGTCAATCATAGAGGTCAAAACTATTCCTTATTATTTACAATACTGAATGGCTTAAATGGAACAAGGTAAAGTACAAAACTCGTGTAGAGAAATGGCGTTAAATAAAAAAATGTGACTAACTGCTCTCTATACGTGCTTACATGTAAGATGATGATATTATTTTCTTAATATTTAGTTTACTTTTTCTATTTTGGTTATTTAATATGTACTTTATGATATGATGTCATAAAGAAGTACTTTATGATATCCAAATGAGTTTCATAAAGTACAATTAAACAACAAAAATAGAAATTCCTAAAAATGAAATAACATATACTTTTAAATATTTTTTGACAATACGATCAAAATAGAAAAAATAGTATAAAATATACACTTATCATTAGACATTTCAGAGCACTTGTCCCCTTAGAAAACACGCGGCAAGCCGCTCTTTTCTAACGAAGACGTGTGCGCTAAAATCATGTCTTGTGAAACCTGTATTTTAATGTACTATTTTCTATTTTAGTGTCTTTGTGAGTCTATAAATGCAATGAAACTACGTCCTTAAGAAGATCTAACGCACTGTTTATGGCGCTTTTCGTTTTCTACAGTTGCTGCCAAAACTGAAATATAACCTTAAATTGCTGTCAGGCAACAATGAATTTTCATCGGTAGAGTTAAAAGGAAACACTACTAACATAAAAAAGACCAAGATTTGATAAGTCGCTATTTAAAAAAATTATAAAATTACCTTAATAGAAAAAATAGTATAAAAAACATGATTTATAAGGCCTGTTATCGCACTCGTCCTTTGCAAAACAGACCGCCAGGTTGCCTTATGAAACTAGTTTTTTAATATGCTCTCTTTTATTTATTTTTGCACGCTTTATATACACAGGTGTCCAAAAAATTCCAAACTCGGAGTAGGCTATGAAGAAAGAAACGTATCTGAATTTAAAAATATTTAATTAAATCTCAATTTGACATGAGATATTGTCAAGAATGTTATCTGAAGAAATCAAAGCTCTTCTTTTTGAATCTTATTTTAGAAACGGAAACAAAATAGAAAAAGGCGAATGTCAATATACTGTATACTTCTTTATTGTCTTTTCTCCTTAAAATTACATTTCAAGTTCAATTTTGACAACTTGACTTTTGAATTGAATAATGATGGGACATACGTTTCTCTGTTCATAGCCTACTCCGAGTTAGGAATTTTTTTGAACACACTGTATTTCCAAATTTGACTATTTATATGGTTACAACAACAAGCTCAGCTAACTCACTCCATGTGGTCCGGATGCGGCATTTCACTACCGAAAATCGGTCACTTCAGTATCTAACGAGTGGTAAATATTTGTTGTAATATTTTATACATTTATTGTGAATTAATTATTTATATTATGTATATGGTTTGGACAAATAATAATAATAATAATAATAATAATAATAATAATAATAATAATAAAAATAATAATAATAATAATAATAATAATAATAAATAAATAAAGATTGTCATAATTGAAACATGCGGAATAGTAAGAAGTGTGCTAACAATAATGATTAACAAGTCAACAAAGTGATAATATAAAATACGGTCAACAAAGTACGCTTGGATATTTGAACTACCAGGAAGACGAATACCTCAAGAATTCTATTATATTATTACTATATAACGTAAACATCATATCATATTTTGTATATACTTACCTCTTATGAGGTCGTTATACAAAACTTTTGTAAAATGAAAATGAATAAATATAATAAATAATGAAAGAAGACTGTTTTGAGTGTAATGCAACAGTGAAATTTCTGTGCTTGTGACATGTGAAAAATTCACGAACGTCAGTGGGATTCTGCAGCTCAGTTGGCAGAGAGAAATTGGGAGGCCGTGGGTTCGAATCTCGCTGGGGTCCGTGAGTTTTTCACAAATCCGTCTTCATTATATATATATATATATATATATATATATATATATATATATATATATATATATATATATATATATATATAATAATAATAATAATAATAATAATAATAATAATAATAACAACAATATTATTAATAAGAAACAAAAACCTTTCTATCATTTTTTGGCCACAGTTTTTTTTATTAATTCTATGGGTACATTACCCGGTCCCGGAGATCTTCCACTTTTCATTGAGATTATCGCTTCATTTAATTCCTCTAAACTGATTTCTTCATTTCTATCTGCGTTGTTATCAGGATACTCAGTTGTTTCTTGAGTGTTATTTGAATTAAACTCTGGTCTGTTTTCTGTAAGTAGCTCTTTATAATGTTTTTCAAGTTTATTCATATTCATTGCTACATTTATTTTAGAGCAGTCATTCTTTTTTAGGTTTTTTAGTGTTCTCCAGGCTTCTGATGATTGTGATTCTCCTATTAAACATTCTATTTTTTGACATCTTTGCTCCCACATTTGATTTTTATTTTGACTTATTTTCCTATGTTCTACTCTTCTGCTAGATAGCCATTTCTTGTATAATTCATCTTTCTCTAGAACTAAATGTTTCAGATCATCCGACCACCATTCCTGATTAAATCTTCTTATTCTATCTTTCGTTCCTAAGGCTTCGAATGCGGCTTAATGCAATATTCTTTTAACTGCATTGTATTCTTCTTCAATGTCACTACCTTGATTTTCTTTTTCTAATTCTCTATTAATACGATTTTGAAACAGACATTTTATACTGTCTTGCTGCAGCAAATGTAAGTTATACCGTGGTATTTTTTCTAGTTCGCCCTTTGAATCTAGATCTAATTTCGCTTTTCTTTGTTGATCTTGATACGGAAATAATATTTCTGCCTTTACTAAATAGTGGTCACTTCCACAATTTGGACCTCTCTTTACCCTTGTATCTTGTATTTTCATACATGCTTTTTGCTTGACAATTATATAATCTAAAATTGAATTTTGGCCTAAAGACGGTCTTTCCCAGGTATACTTGTGGATGTCCTTGTGTTCGAAATGCGTATTACATATTTGTAATTCGTTTATTTCACACAAATTAATCAGTCTTTATCCACTATCATTTACTTCATCTTCTCCAAATGGCCCTACTACAGCGTCATCCTTTTTTGAACCTACTTAGCCATTTAGGTCGCCTGCTAAAATCAACTTTTGATGTTTTTTTATATAATCCAAATGCTCTGTGAGCAGGTCTTAGTATTTGTCTTTCTCATAATCTTTGCTGTTATTTGTGGGAGCATAAGTTCCTATAGTAACGATACTCCTACCAAATAATTTAATATTCAATTTAATTAATCTCTCTGATATGTATTCATAATTCGTTACATATTTTATCAATTTTTTTAAAATCATAATAGATAGTTTCTTATTAATAATATTATAAAACAAAACAAAATCCCACATGAATGGAAAGTCTCACATATATCTTCCATATATAAAAAAGGTGATAGATGAGATCCATCAAATTATAGAGGAATTAGTGTAGACTGTACATTGAGCAGAGTTTTTGGAAAAATCTTGCAACGGAAACTAAATGAAGAAGTAAAAGGTTAAATAGGAGAAGAACAAAGTGGCTTTACCTCAGGCAGATCACGTACTGATAATCTATTTATATTACAACAACTAATAGAGAAGAGATCTGCACATAATCAAGGAACACATTTAGCTTTCATAGATTTAGAAAATGCCTATGACTCAATTCCACGAGTAAAATTATGGCCAGCACTAATAATAACGAGGCCCAAATAAAACATCATGTAAGATTATCTGATCCATTTTCAATAACAAAATGACTCCGCCAGGGTTGTAGTTTATCACCAGTGTTATTCAACATATCTAGAAACAGCTTTAACGAAATGGAAAAAAAGCTGTAGGGGAATGGGTATCTCAATCAATAACAATATACTTTTCTCTTTCAATTTTGCAGACGACCAGGTTATCATACCCCAGGACTCATATGACCTAGAATTTATGCTGAGAAAACTCCATGACGCATATAATAATTGGGGAATGAAAATAAATTTCGGCAAAACAGAATATCTTGCAACCAATACCGAATTAAATTTTGAAATCTTAATAGAAGACAATATTCAAATATAACAAGTCGACAGATTTAAATATTTAGGAGTATACATCACAAAAAACGGCATAGTTTCTGAAGAAATACGAGAAAAATTAAGTAAAGGAAAACGAGCAATGGGTTGCTTAAACTCTATATGGTGGAGTAAGGACATTAACCAACACAATAAGAAAAGAATAGGCAAAACCTTAGTAGAATCTATAACATGGTACGGCAGTGACATATGGGTAATTCATAAAGACTACCAAAATAAACTGCAGGCTTTAGAAATGGATTACTTAAGAAGATCGGCCAGAGTTTCCAGATTAGAAAGAGTCAGAAACGACACAATTCGAACCAGGATGCAGGCGGAACAGACCATTTTACACCGAATTGAAATACGAAGTTTAAAATGGTTCGGACATTTGTTGCGCATGGACGAGAACAGATGGCCAAAAAGACTATTTAACTGGAAACCACCTGTTAGAAGAAATGTAGGAAGACCAAGATTATCGTGGAATGAAAGAATGAGGGAAGCTATGTCAACCAGAGGACTTGAAATAGAAGATGCTGAGGATAGAAAAGGCTGGCGTTTGGGAGCGGAGAGATGGCAGTAGCTGTATTAATCCGGATATATATATATATATATATATATATATATATATATATATATATATATATATATATGTCGGAGATTGTAATATCAAAGCATGTCGTAACGATCATTTAATGAATCAAGTATTACATGAATCACTTATAATCTTTTAATTGTATTGTCGTAATCGAAACGTCAAGCATTCTTGGCTACAATGCTTGGATGGAATCAGTGTGTAGCGGTGCTCAGGGTGAGTGCATGTCCGCCTCGCTGAGATCATCACGTTTATATTATCGCTGTGGTTCTGAAATAGTGTTGGTCGACATAGAGTTTGCCAGTGATACTACCCCGCGACATCAGAAGTGGGATTCGCCTGCGATCCACAATATTGTATGTGGGTTTGTGTTCTGTTGGTGAATTATAAAGTGAAGTGTAGGGCCAAGCAGATTAAGATGGAAAGGCCGTCTAGCAATTTTTGCAGGTTTTCATCATAGGGCATTGACCAGTAACAAGGATTCCGTCTGTGTCCCACCCAGAGAGTGGTGACGCAATTACAAGAGCTCGTTAAGTAGAACCGTGAGTAATGAGTACTGAATTTATGTTAAGCGGTCTTCCAATACTGGTAAGAGATTTTATTACAAAGCTCAAGATATCGTTGTGAGCTATGTTGGTGGCAATTGGGTTGCTGTTGTAATAAAAGCAATTCGGTCAGTTGCTTGCTGAGAAACGAGAGACGAAGTTGAGTTTGTTGTTTATGATATTGTGATGGCCGATGATCCGGATTACCGATCTCCATATATGTTATTTAAGATATTATTCATTACAGTAGGTGTTCCTGGCAGTTGTTATATTTTGATTGATGTTTTGTCATTGAGCTTGTATGACGTAATGAGTATTTCATTTTTGGTAGCTTGATTATACTCTTTTACATCGTCTGCGACGTGACAATATTATTAAACTGAATGTAGGTCGAGTAATCACAGATCGGGAGTATCAACCAGTTTGCGATTTAGTTAGTTATTTGTGAAATAACAAACGAACTAATACAAATTCCTTAAAGCGTTTCGGTATGTCAAGAAAGATTGTAAAATGTTTTCATTGTACAAGTTTCGCAAACTAACAGACACGTTGAGTAGGTACACTGCAACCTTGAGGCACCTGATATATCGTTACTTACTTTTTATCTAGATATGACCAATGCGGTTGCAGAACCATGGTGTACCGAAATAGAAACTATAACATGAAAATTTCACTGGAGATCTTCAGGGAAGATAGTTAAAGGTGGAAATATGTTAGAAAACTATGCTAAAGATTAATATTTTATTAACTGCAGATAAAGTTTACTGAGCTACAAATTGTAGATAGATGATATTGTTATTATCATTATTAGGTTGGGGGCTATAAGCGCTGGTGACTTTTGTCACCGCGACCAGTAAGATCTGCTGTAGCGTGTTTTGGCTGAATGTCTGGAAGCCACTCCAAAGTTTTGATGAACTGAAATTTGGTATTTTATAGAACAATGACTAGTAAAGATACTTGTCATAATTCAAAGTCCCTTTTGTTGAGAGCTAATAGCAGTTTAACGTTTATCGTCGAGGGTGAAATGAATATCTCCAGGCTGTGAATTATGGCTTTTCAAGTATCCACAGGAAGTGCCTAAGACTCACTTATACTAGGGTACCCATTTTAGCTTTGATTCACAAGTGAAAGCAACCTGGTTATCTGACGTTATGCAGATTGCTTCTCCTTTGAGAGCTTGTTTAAGTTTATTGAGCACACAGATTTATTGCTTGAGATATAATGAAACCGTTGTGTATGGATTCCTTTAATTGGCAGCACGGACCAAATAAAACCGATCCAGTTTCTGCTGACTCTAGTTTAGAAATATCCGTAAACCAGGACAGATAGTCTAATTGGAAGAGTGGCCTTACTACAGTCCACCGAAGGCGATTACCAAAAACTCTCTTGTGTAGCTTTTTGTTTTAGAAATTATGAGTGGCCTACGAGATCTCCAAACTTGAAGTGTTTTGTCTTGCAGAGTGCAAAGACGTTGTCCCCAGAATCAATTCCATTACTGCACTTGGACAGGTATTCATAGCGCTTGTGGTATGTGATACAAAGAAAAACTATCGTTGCGCTTCCACAAAGACGCTTGTGCTGTGTTTTGTTACATTTTAGCCGCCATACTAACGATGCATGAGTGATCATTGGTCCAAATACGGTGATGTATGGCCAGTGGTTCGTTTCTGTCTGCAATCTCTAGTTTTTGCTAGAAGGACAGCGGCTTGTGTCCGAGGCTGCTACGGGATTTGTTTTGATGATTTTGTTAATGTATAAATTGCATGTGGACTTTTGAATATTCAGGTTTCAGGTATCTGCGTTGACATTAAGGGTAATGTGATTGAAGTGAGAGATCGATGCATTCGATCAGTTACCGTACGATGATGCTATTTGGGAAAAATATTGTTGACAGTGGCGGGAGAGCTGTAATTATGGACGAAGTCTGTACCAGTCTGTCTCGAAATAATAAGCCAGAATAGGCGAGCATCCTGCCCAAGATCTACGAATGAGGCGATGTGTAGCACTGATAGTGAGAGAATGTATTGGATGTACCGTGTTAGCGTGAATAATATAGCGCTGTGCAGACAGTTCAAATCTGAGTGAACTTTTATCAATTGTTCATGGTATAATTTGTATGAAGTTATTCAAGTTCCTGCACGTCCATGTTCCAAAACCCTGAGTCGTTACGGATGGAACTTTCATGAATATTGAAATTTAGGTACAAATATGGTAGTGGTTTGAAATAGTCCCTGAACATACTATATGAGCATGGTCGTAGCTATAAAATTTGGCGTTTTGGTTTTGATGAGGCTGTGGCCGATCAGACTCCTCGTGACTGTTTTCAGGGTGACCATGCCAGTTTTGTCAAATTGTGAATTTGTTGAATGTTTAAATTGTGGCAAGCTAGATCATCCGCAGAGGAGTTGCACAGGACAGCTGGTGCCCGGACTGGAGTCTGCCACGGTTGCGAAGCCGACTGTTTTACCTGAAAAACAATTGAGCGACAGAAATCTGTCAGCCATTGGAAGCAGAGAAGTCTGACAAGACGGGACTTGCTTTTCAATTGTTTGTCTTAATGTTTGGGACGCCTAAGTGCAGCGTGATGGACGCTGGAACAAATTGCTTTAAAATATTTTGATCGTATCCAAGGATAAATTTAATTGAAGAAAGTTCATCGCATGATGGATATAAAGGAAGATAAAAAATTTGTTTCTACATCTCCTCTTGCAAACGTTTCAGTATATTATTTTACCTTCATCAAGTGCTACAATAAAAATATATGACACAAATCAACAACAATCATTTCCCAGAGTATAATCAAGCAATA
Source organism: Harpalus rubripes (assembly GCA_963082715.1). Taxonomy (NCBI): domain Eukaryota; kingdom Metazoa; phylum Arthropoda; class Insecta; order Coleoptera; family Carabidae; genus Harpalus; species Harpalus rubripes. The sequence continues at coordinate 51,427,306 of OY720450.1, read as the reverse complement.
ATAAACAACAAGTTTAAATAAACAACAATTTTTTTATAAAATACCTGTGAGGATTTGTAGGCCAAACGAGAAACATTATAAAAGACAGCATCACCTGTGACAGTGTAAGATCAACTGACTAAAACTTACTAAGCTCCAAGAAGAGCAAAAACCAACTTGTCAAAAAATTAAACTAAAAAACACTAAGCCAACATACAGTTAGGAAAACGAAAAGAAGAACTATCTGTTTGAATTATTTAACAAATTTAGAACATTTTGATAGCTTTAAACTTAAGCATGCCGGATTATTTCGATTTGGTATTACGTATTACTTACATAACACATGAATCAATGTTCTAATTTTTAAGTAGAGCGGTTCATGCGTACAATAATGAACCTTCTGGAGGTTGAGACCACAATTTAGTTAGGCTAATCGAGTGGATCGTTGAAAATCCACAGGGGTGACTAAAACTTTGAAGAGCCGACAAACTTTTATAACAAAAGTGGCTAAGGAGCAATTGAGGCGTTGGTCTGGACATTGGACATTTTCGTTAAATTCTTTAGAATTATTAACCGTGATGGAAGATGACATGCTACTGGATGCCTCTGTCATGGTATTTCGGTATGCTACTATGATACCTCTGCCGAAGGTAACATGCTAACTAGGTGCCTCTGTCGTGTGGTTTTCCGAGCTGGTTAAGCGATGACGGAATAGTGTTCCATTTCTGGGTAAGCAATGACGCTGTGGTTTTCTTGCGCTGGTTAAGCGAAGATGGAATAGCGATCGATTGCTGGTTAAGCAATGATGGTCTGTCGCTGTTGGACAAGCTATAACAATGCTTGAATACTGATATTGTTAGTCATGTATTTACTGGTGAAATGTATTGTCACAGAATTATGTTTTGTTTGACGTCTTGTAAAAAAGGCGTCCATTAAATAATTTAGTGTACTATAGCTAAATTTTGAGCTTAATATAAATGTGAACAAAGTTGTAACTATTTGAGCACTTATTGGTCAGAGATAGCCGAGCGAAAATACTGTGAATAAATTCTTTGTTTTCAGATAGTTCACACGAGGACGTGTGAAACGTCAGAATGGCCGTGTCGGAGATTGTAATATCAAAGCATGTCGTAACGATCATTTAATGAATCAAGTATTACATGAATCACTTATAATCTTTTAATTGTATTGTCGTAATCGAAACGTCAAGCATTCTTGGCTACAATGCTTGGATGGAATCAGTGTGTAGCGGTGCTCAGGGTGAGTGCATGTCCGCCTCGCTGAGATCATCACGTTTATATTATCGCTGTGTTTCTGAAATAGTGTTGGTCGACATAGAGTTTGCCAGTGATACTACCCCGCGACATATATATATATATATATATATATATATATATATATATATATATATATATATATATATATATATATATATATATATTATATTTACCTAAAGACGGGGTGATATGTGGGGATGTGAGATGAGACAGTTTTCCCTTTAAACTTTTGTATCTTGTACACATTTCTGAGAAGTCGATGAAATGAAATAAAAGACACACAATATCCATTTCTTATCTGGGAACCCGTAGATCAGGAAACGATAACGTTACCGCTACTCCTCTTTAGTCAGTAAATTTCTTAATGTTTACTTTTCGTAAGTTTTAATTTTAAAAAGCATGTGCTTTACGGTTAATTTGCAATATGTTATATCGATAAAATAAAAGATATCATACAATGAACAAAGAATGTTAATAAAGTAAATAGGATTAAGGAATAGAATTCTGAAGTTTATAAAATGTTTTATTGCATAAAAAAAATCTGATGTGGCCAACACATAACCTCTCGCCAGATATTTTACCTGGTTGTACGCATAAAACGAAAAATATTTTTAAATACAACTACATATATTCAAGTCTCACTACAAAATAATTATTTTAATATAAATTATGTACAATACATACATTTTCTTTATATTCAATATCCTGAAATTTTCTTTTTCTACTTTCCTTTTCTTTTTCTTTATATTCGTTATTTTTTCGCAAATTCCTTTTATATTCTTTTTACGTATATTCTTTGGCGTTGTTGACTTTTTTTATTTTCATAATCTTCATAATAATGTACAAATATTTTTGACAGAGGCATACAAATATTTTTGACAGTGACATTTATGTGTCAATTACAAACATTTGAATTTCTTGCCTTGTAGCAGTAGTTTGATCTGAGATTTTTTACATCAAATTATTTCATATGCCTTTCTTTATATCTAAATCTATAGAAGATATAATAATGAATTTATATTTATCGAATAAAGAATTTAACGTTCTTTAATATAAGTATTTACATAAATTTTTGATAAATAATATTTAGATAATTTTTTTCTTGTAACTACTACTTCCGGTTGTGCAATTGTTACCAAAACTGACTGGACTCTTCCCATTATTGTTAGATTGAGGAATCTGTAGTTAAAAATGTCTTAAGTCTTATAGTATTTGAGATATAGTGAATCCAACATCCACACACACATCGTAAAAATGTTATAATCGGATTCTAGGGACCTTAAAACGTGCTTATTCACTAAAATCTGGATATGCGATTTTTAGCATGAATACAATACCTCGCGAGAGGTAAAAAGTATCGACTTTAATTTCGTTTTTTTTGTAGAGTGGTGTTTCAACTAAATAATTTAATGCGTCACAAATTAATGAAGGCCGAATAGAATCATAGATGTAATTTGTAGAATGAAGCATATGCCGTTTTAATTTTACCTGAATCGTTGCCATATTGTCAAAGTTTCTGGGAAGGACTTTCAACATATCGTTAATTTCTACTGGAATATTTACCACACTCCCTTTAATTCCCAATTGTGGATTTAAAACGTAGGATTTCAATGGTCTAATTTGCATGAAATTAATATACGGCGCTACCATTCTTTCTTCTAAGGATGTTAATTTTTTTATGCAGTCCGGAATATTAATAAATTTTAAGCCGTTTGATGTTGCTAACCTTGGTACCATACCTTTCACAATAGAATTTTGACATGTACGGCATATGTGTACAGAATTATAATTGAAAATTTTAGCAACAAATTCTTCCGAAAAAAGTTTCTTGCAATTTAATCACGTTGAATGGTAAGACAGAATGCGGAAAAAATAGTCCTTCGCAGCAGCAGCATATCAAGTCGGGAAGAAGCCCGCGCGTTTTAATAAAACCAAGAAATAAATTGGAATATTCGGAATTTGAACGTAATAAATTATTATATAAATTTTCTCTGAATTTCAGTAGTTCATTGCATCTGGTCAATTGTTTCGAGATTTTATTGTATGTATTGTCTCTCTCCCTATAAGTTAAATTATTTCTCCTTTTCTTCAGATTTTCTTTGTTACGTTCATTTAATTTTTCTTTATATTCTATATTTTCTCTTAGTACCTTCATATGTTCTTTTTTGTTTTCATTCTCTTTTTCTTTATATTCTATATTTTCTCTTAGTACCTTCATATGTTTTTTGTTGTTTTTATTCTCTTTTTCTTTATATTCTATACTTTCTCTTAGTACCTTCTTATGTTTTTTGTTGTTTTCAGTGTCTTTTTCTTTATGTTCTATATTTTCTCTTAGTACCTTCATATGTTCTTTGTTGTTTTCATTCTCTTTTTCTTTATATTCTATATTTTCTCTTAGTATCTTCATATGTTTTTTGTTGTTTTCATTCTCTTTTTCTTTATATTATATTCTTTCTCTTAGTACCTTCTTATGTTTTTTGTTGTTTTCATTGTCTTTTTCTTTATATTCTATATTTTCTCTTAGTACCTTCATATGTTCTTTGTTGTTTTCATTCTCTTTTTCTTTATATTCTATATTTTCTCTTAGTATCTTCATATGTTTTTTTTTGTTTTCATTCTCTTTTTCTTTATATTCTATTCTTTCTCTTAGTACCTTCTTATGTTTTTTTCTTGTTTTCATTGTCTTTTTCTTTATATTCTATATTTTCTCTTAGTACCTTCATATGTTCTTTGTTGTTTTCATTCTCTTTTTCTTTATATTCTATATTTTCTCTCAGTACCTTCGTATGTTCTTTGTTGATTTCATTCTCGTTGTCTTTATAATCTTTCTTTTCTCTTTTTTGCTTCTTATAACTATTGTTTATTTTATTTATATTGTCTTTATATTCCACATCCTGATATTTCCTTTTTCTAATTTCCTTTTCTTTTTCTTTATATTTCTCATTTGTCCGCAAATTCCTTTTGTATTCTTTGTTTCGTTTATTCTTTTTAGTTGATGACTTTTTTTTTATTTTCATATTGATTTATGAATATTTTTGACAATGGCACAAATATTTTTGACAGTGGGTGACATGTAAGTGTCAATTACAAACATTTGAATTTCTTGCCTTGTAGTAGTTTGATCTGAGATTTTTTCATCAATTATTTTATATGCCTTTCTTTATCTCTAAATCTATAGAAGATATAATAATGAATTTATATTTATCAAATAAAGAATTTAACGTTCTTTAAAATAAGTATTTACATAAATTTTCGATAAATAATATTTAGATGATTTTTTTCGTGTAACTACTACTTCCGGTTGTCCAATTGTTACCAAAACTGACTCGACTCCTCCCATTATTGTTAGATTGAGGAATCCGTAGTTACAAATGTCTTAAGTCTTGTAGTATTTGAGATATAGTGAATCCAACATCCACACACACATCCACACACACATACGGACATCATCGTAAAAATGTTATAATCGGATTCTAGGGACCTTAAAACGTGCTTATTCATTAAAATCTGGATATGCGATTTTTAGCATGAATACAATACCTCTCTTAGCGAGAGGTAAAAAACAGTATAATGTATAGAGTTAAGAAACTATTAATAAAATGATAAATATGTATGTATATTGAAAATTATAAATAAAGTTATGTTAGAATAACGTGTATTTTTTATTACCTATATTAAATCAACATACATAATTTTGAAACTGTTAATAAAATAACAAATATTTATATAGACAAAGGGCACTCAGCTGTTTCCGGTCACCTTCGAAACAGCTGATCTTGCTGCCCCGTGCGGTGTGAAGTTGTTACTTTAATAATCGAAAATTTAAAATAAATACCTTTATTAAAGCATATTTTGAATATATAATACCTATTTTATTGGTTAGGTGGAAGATCAGCCTTGGCTGAACCTCGCCTTTGAGGTATTTCCCTCAATAAAGTTTATTATTATTATTATTATTATTATTATTATTATTATTATTATTATTATTATTATTATTTAGAAAAAAAATTCCATGAAAAAGTAATTTGTAGACTAATATTAATAATTCTAGACAAATTTTAGTTGTTAGAGTTCAATGACCCCGCAACAACTCTAGAAAAATTAAAAGGTTTATTTCATTTTATGAGATAAAATATTATATTTGAAGTATAGAAGTTATAAATATTTCACTTCATTTCAATATTAAATTACTCCCCTATCCTTTATAATACATTTTTTTAAAATTTCTATGTTATCAACTGCTCTGATAAAACTTATATGCTTCTAACTCCGGAAAGCGTTTAATTACTCTTGGGTGTAAACACTTTGTTGGTAATAAGATAAATGATCAATATTACTAATTAACTTAATTTTAGCTAAATATCGAAGTTACATATCAGGTGATAGCTTCTTGATATAAACAGACATTGTAAAAACCATCTATTAAGCTCGCACAATGAAACACTAGAAAAATTTGTTGTTCTCACCATAATGTAAGAAAAACTGAGTTTAGATTTTGAATTAGCGCCAAGAAAGTTAGTTGCCAATGAAGGCAGTTACAGGCCAGGGCAGCAAGATCAGCTGTTTCGAAGGTGACCGGAAACAGCTGAGTGCCCGTTGTGTTGTCTATTGAAAATGAAGTTTGTCTTCAACTTGGTCTTTGATTGGTCGAAATTGCGAGAAAGTTTACATTTGCATAGGCGTACAAATATGTAGTATACGGTAATGTAAATTTACAATTTTTAATAATAATACTACATAATATATGTATATAGTACTACTCGTATAGTGAAAACTACTAGATACAGCAAATATTGATTTGTAGTTAAGTAATAAAGTTAAAAGAATTTCATCACCTTAAAATAAATTCTTGTTCGTGTTCGTACGCCTAAGAGATATTCATCTGTCAGTTTCGTGATAACCTTATATTTTGTGTTCTTACATTGCATTAGCCTCTACAAACGAATATTATTTATATAGTCTTATGGGGTTATCACACGTACTCACGTATCTGCAATCTGTCAAACATTTTCTGCAATTTCAACCGTTTTATGCAACTTTTTACATGTGACACTGCGACAATTTTTCTGCAACTAGTTTTAAGGGGGTATCAGGCGTATGCAAAGTTGCAAGAAATATGCAATTTTTTTAGTCTCGACGTTGGTACACATAATATTTAATTCCTGTTGTAATTTTTAAAGTTTGAATCATTTATTTGTATTTAGACGGATAATATCAGAAATGAACAACAAATTATTAGCTGGTATTACGTTATTTAAAATATGGATGTCTCTTATCCCACAGAGCTTCTTCTTTTCTTACGAGGTCAACAAGAGTTTGAAAAAATTCGACTGATTTTATTTCAACTCCAGCTCCTCCAGCCATTTTTAAATATTTCGTACTGTTTACAAACAAATGTCAAACAGTTTAGGGATTTTTACTCCCTAAGCCCCTTTACTACCCATGCGTATCTTGATAGTTGCAGATACGAGTGACTAGTTTTCGAACAAGATGTAAAACTAGTTGCAAGAAAATTGTCGCGCTATCTCACGTCAAAAGTTGCATGAAACGCTTGAAATTGCAGAAAATGTTTGACAGGTTGCAGATACGTGCGTACGTGTGATAATCCCATTACATCTTGTTCGAAAACTAGTCACACGTATTTGCAACTATCAAGATACGCATGCGTAGTAAAGGGGCTTAGGGAGTAAAAATCCCTAAACTGTTTGACATTTGTTTGTAAACAGTACGATATGTTTAAAAATCTGATGTGGCCAACACATAACCTCTCGCCAGATATTTTACCTGGTTGTACGCCTAAAACGAAAAATATTTTTAAATACAAATACATATATTCATGTCACTACAAAATAATTCTCACATATATTTGCAAAATCTATGGGATATTTTAAAATAAATTATGTACAATACATACATTTTCTTTATATTCAATATCCTGAAATTTTCTTTTTCTACTTTCCTTTTCTTTTTCTTTATATTCGCCATTTTTTGCAAATTCCTTTTATATTCTTTTTTACGTATATTCTTTTGCGTTGTTGACTTTTTTTATTTTCATAATCTTCATAATAATGTACAAATATTTTTGACAGAGGCATACAAATATTTTTGACAGTGACATTTATGTGTCAATTACAAACATTTGAATTTCTTGCCTTGTAGCAGTAGTTTGATCTGAGATTTTTTACATCAAATTATTTCATATGCCTTTCTTTATATCTAAATCTATAGAAGAAATAATAATGAATTTATATTTATCGAATAAAGAATTTAACGTTCTTTAATATAAGTATTTACATAAATTTTCGATACATAATATTTAGATGATTTTTTTCTTGTAACTACTACTTCCGGTTGTCCAATTGTTACCAAAACTGACTCGACTCTTTCCATTATTGTTAGATTGAGGAATCCGTAGTTAAAAATGTCTTAAGTCTTATAGTATTTGAGATATAGTGAATCCAACATCCACACACACATCCACACACACATACGGACATCATCGTAAAAATGTTATAATCGGATTCTAGGGACCTTAAAACGTGCTTATTCATTAAAATCTGGGTATGCGATTTTTAGCATGAATACAATACCTCTCTTAGCGAGAGGTAAAAATTGCTTTGTGGCTATCGATTTCGTCTTTATGACATCTTCAGGCCTACAGCTGAAACAATGTTTACAATAATAATATCTATGAAATTAATGTTTTTTTATATAAAGAAATTGTACAAAAATATATAAATATTGTATATAAATATTCTTAGGTATACATGGCATAAGAATTATGAAATATAAAAAAGTATTTTTTTAAGTTTTTGAAAAATATATTGTCTAAACTTATAAAAATATATAAATAAAAATTTTAATCTAAAATGGGGAGTTTAGTAAATATGTAGCTGAAAAGCAATATTGGATTGTGTTAATAATGTAAGATTGGATAGATTTTTTGAAATTTTTAGGTTAAGTGAACATGACAATCATTATATTAGAAAATAATTATTATTTAAAGAGAAAAATATATAAAATGATTACTAACCGTCTTGAAGTATTAGTTAGATGAATTAGACATTGTCAAATTTGTAAAACTTGTTGAATTTAAGTTTTTTTTTTAAATGTTATAAAGTTTTTACGTCTTCATTGAGCCAGAGAGATGGGACTCATGAGATTTTTGTGGGAAGAAACCGGAAATTTAGTTATAAATTTAGGAAATTATTGTTTTGTATTTAGTTAATGAATGGTGGTAAACTTTTGAAAATATGTTCTTCTGGGAAAATAACGTTTTCATTGAGAAAAATGTGTTTATCTTTTAAGTGTTTTCATATTTCGTATTTTTGTTTCTGTGTGTAAAAGGTGAATATTTTTTGCAGTAATTTTATGGTTTGTATTTAATAAGTGTGTGCCCATTGCAGAGGGGGGTAGTTTTTAAAGTATTCGTTGAATCTAGTTTTAATGTTTCTTCTAGTTAGGCCGATGTATGAGTTATTGCAGTCGTTGCAATCTATTTTACATATGCCATTTTTTTTTCTAGATTTTCTATTTTAGATGAGTTATTTTTTCAAATTTTGTATAGATTCGGTTGTAATTTGGATGTTAAAATTGTGTTATGTTTTTCTGTTATTTCTGCAATGTGGTTGTGAAGATTATTATAGTATGGGATTGAGATGTAATTTCTGTTTTGTTTAATGTGTTTGTATATTTTGTTATTTAATAATTTAATGAATTTTACTTTGTTGAAGACATTATATATTAAAGAAAGTGGGAAATTATTGTTTAAACCTATAGTACAAATTGTATTGAATTCTGTATGATAATCGTCTTTATTTAAAGGTATAATTAAAAGTCTGTTAAAAAGAAAATAAAAAGCAGTTAGTTTTGTTCGAGGGTTATGGTATGAATTAATTATATCTGTTGACGTGGGTTTTCTATAAATATCATAAGAAATCATGTTATTATTTTTAGTTAAAGTTAGGTCTAAAAAATTAATTTTATTTCGTTTTTCTATTTTTATTGTAAATTTAATATTTGATAAGTTGTTTATATTATTATGAAAAGTATGTAAATCTGTTTCGGAACCTGTCCATAAGATGAATATATCATCTACGTATCTTTTCCAGAACAATATATTTTCACTAAGAGGCGTTTGCATAATTTTTGTTTCTCAATTATCTATGAATATGTTAGCTAATAAGCCACTTATAGGGCTGTCCATAGGAAGTCCATCTTCCAGTTTGTAAGTTTTATTATCAAAGTTAAAGAAATTTTGTTTTGTAACTGATTTAAATAGTTCTATCAAATTGTCGAAGTCCAATTCATTCAAATTATAGTTCTCTGTGAAATTTTGATTATTTTGTAACATATTTTTAAGTAATGTTAATGTTTCTAAAGTAGGAATGTTTGTGTATAGATTTACTATGTCAAATGAAGCTAAAATTTTTATCTTTATTTTTTAAAGTGTTATATAAATTGTAGATTAAGTCTGTTGGATTTTTAATAGAATGTTTTGAGTTGTATTTGAGATTTTTATAATAATAAGGTTTAAAATTTTTGATAGTTTGTGAGCTGGTGATTGTAAAGACGAAAGTAATCGGACGTACAGATTTTTCTGGTTTATGTAATTTTATTAGACTATATAAAATGGGTGTAAGTGTCTTGGATTCTAAATTTTGGTATGGGAATGTGTTGAATTTAGCTAGTGTTTCTGAACATTGATTGACGGTTTTTCGTGATGATTTGTTATAATTTTTGATTGGGTTTCTAGTGGAGGTTATTCATAAACCAATTTTTTACACTAGTTATAAAAGAAGGCCAATAGTACACTTTTTGCAGTCTTTTCAACTTTTATAAATGTAATTAAATACCTATTGTTCCTGAAATGCTTGGGTCATGCTGTCTGCTGGCTCATGTTCCAAAAACATGTTAATGAAATTTATTTTAATCATGTAATAGTGACTTTAATATATTTCTTCTCAATTTTATGTGACTTGATATTCTTGTTATACCTTATTTCTATTCTGTTTTGTTGAATTGGGAATTTTCAATAAACTTCCTGATAAGTTCGTCTCGGAAGGGATTTGAATAAGAGTATAAAGTTTGAGCTCTGGAATTGTCTCGGAGCAGAAGATTTTCCATAAAATGATAAAGTTTTCTCAAATGATTTTAAATCTGGTTTGCTTTTCTTTTTCGAATTATTATTAAGTAAAATAGTAGTCTAGAAAGATATATATCTTAATAAATATATGGCAGCACATTTTTCTAAAGAAGATAAATTTTTATAAAATGTGTATCTGTAAGAATGCATCTATATCGTAAGTACGGGTCTTATACATAGTTTTGAATTTATCTATTTTTACTCTCCGGAATTTTGTTAGAAATGAAATATCGAGATTTATTGTATATAAGCATATATGATCATTAGAATTAGAAAGCAATTTTACTAATTTTACGATAATTTGTCCTATTTTAAATTCAGTGGTTATACCTCGTTTCAAAATAATCTGGAGTAATAAATAGAAATTTGCAAGAATTGTTTTGGATTTTTGTCAGAGATGCGGGAAACAAAACTACCAGCAAAATAGTTATTTAAGTAGTAAGGTCAGTAAGTGCTCCTACCGGTTAAGGATAATCCGATACCGGTAGAAGAGCAATTACCGACCGCAATGCTTATTACGTTTATTGCACGATCGCCGCTCAAAACGAAACAAATAAGGTTTGAAAATTATTTTGATATATTAAAAAATCCCACTCCCGATATCGTAAGTATGCTATTAGCACATTGTTTGTAGGGTTGTATGTTTATTTTAATGTCAAGGTATCGGTTTCTTGAGGTCCATTGTCTGAAACAAGTTGAAATGGAATGCTGTACCTTGCAAACATTTCTCGTAAAATTTTGATGGTATATTCTGATGTTGTGGATGCTACTGGTATCACTTTAACCCATTTTAAATAAGCATTAATCGTTAACTAGCACATTGTTCCAAGAAATGATCCTGAAAAATCTAGGTGGATTATATCCCATGGATTATCAGGTAAATTCCAACAATACAATGGAACTTTAAGTATCTGCGAACGGTTTGTTTGGCAGTAATGAAATATATTTACATATCGTTACGTTTTTACCTTCCATCACCTTTAAGCAAGGAAGGTATTGGCTTTGGTCAAAAATTCGGTGGTGAGTTTTTGTTGAATAAGCACGTTTTAGGGTCCCTAGAATACGATTTTACTGTTTTACGATGATGTCTGTATATTTGTGTGTAAATGTGTGTGTGTGTGTGTGTGTGTGTGTGTGTGTGTGTGTGTGTGTGTGTGTGTGTGTGTATGTGTGTGTATGTATGTATGTGTGTGTGTGTGTGTGTGTGTGTGTGTGTGTGTGTGTGTGTGTGTGTGTTTCTGTGTGACAAAATTTTCTAATGCGATAACTCTAATACTACAATTCCAAAAATTATAATTCTTTCGTTTTCCTCTTCGCTATATCCATGTGAAGAGCTGATTAGCTTTTGGTTATAATTGGTCAACCGGAAGTACCCTCATTTGAAGATTTTAACAGTTTTTCTTGAAAAACGATGTTAAATATCATTTTTTCACATTCAATGTTATTGTAAATATTAAAGAATATTTTATTCTCTATAAAATTTGAATGTATTTTATACTTCATATTAAATGGATATAGAGTTAAAAAATTATAAAGAAATTAAATATCATATATTAGCCAGCTATGCTATAACTCGGGAAACAGCTACTATATTAAGAAAATTCTGATTGAAAGGTGTCAGTGTCACTTGCAGTTGACAGTATGTTTGTGTTATAATTTTACTCAAAATTTGGATCTTTCGTTACAAACTTTCTGTATGGAATTTGTACAAAATACATACAACTGCCTTAAGTTAATGTACAAGAAATATAATCTTTTGCAAGGAACTTTCTATATGACATTTATACAAAATACATAGAACTGACGGAAGGTAATGTGCTGGCTATATCAGATTTTTAAATTTATTTGGGTGAAGTGTATATATTAGACAATTATTAATAATTAAAATAAGTGTTTATTAAACTATAATGAAAATGACTATTACTAATATTAAACAATTATTAAAAAGTAATTAAGACTAAAAGTATAATTAACTAGATAACACTAACACTATTTATTTATACGATCTTACTAATTATTTATTTCGATGTATGTCACTGTTTATTTATATCACGTTCAACTATCCGCCTACCGACGTTCACAGCGTCTATATACTCAACCGACTCAACAGACTGTATATTCAACTGCTCGGACAGAAGTCACAATTTTCACCTCACTATCTGTCTATTTATATAACTAACTGTCTAACTTCCACAGCTTCAGTACCACCGACTGTCCGTATGCTACAATTCTTCACCACTACTGCCGAGTATCCACTACTACCGGCCCCTATTGTTCTCGTATACCTAGCTTCCCAATACTCTTCAACACTACCGAGTATTCGCTTTCACAGCTATTCCGGTATACCAGTAACTTTCCGACTCGCCGTTACTGTCCTCTTATATTATAGCTCGTCAACACTACCGAGTATTCACATCCACAGTTTACTAGTAACTTCCCGAGTATATCTACTCGACAAAAACTGCATACGCTCACTACGATACTGCTGTGCTTTTCCTAACATTTTACTCTCTAACACTCCATGTGAGTGTCTCTATATAACTCTCCCTATGTAACTAACCAACTCCCGTGCATAGCTGCGTCCCTTTTATACAGCGGCCATTAACTTCCAGAGAGCTCTAGAATGTTCGACCGCATAATAACAATGAACACAAAAGCTTCAGGCGACCGGAAGTAATTTAACACGTCGCGGCTTGTTTGTTTACGTAGCCCGGCTACTAGCGCGATTGCGTCATCGCTATACTTAGACGCTTATTAAGCGTAGGAGCGGGGCTCACACGTTACAATATGTTTGCATGTTTTTATCAATATTCCACCACTAAACATATGTTCGAGCAAGTGAATGCTTTGCTTCAATTCCGGGATGTCCTTTATGTAAGATAGATAAAACTTGTTTGTAAAGATTTCAGAATTACTACCCAATCCAACCATATCAAAATGCCATTTTCTATATTTAATTCGTCACGTTTTCTCCAAAACGGTATAATATATGTTGGAAGATTTCTTTCTCTATTTGGCGATTGTGTTTTTATAAATCGGTTCATCTCATTTAATTTTTTATCTTTCTTTGTTTAATATTTCAACATTTCTTCAGATACTGCTAGCTATGTCTTGTATTTTAATCGTTTTAATTTCACCTTTATCTGATTTTTCTGTCGGTAAGTTTTTGAAGGATTGGGCAATCTAGAAAGTGTATCTGCCAAAACTATATCTTTACCACTTTAATACTTTGAAGTACTTCAATAAGACGCTCTAACTGTTCTTCCGTTGTACTATCAGTGGTGACAATATCATCTAAAAGTATCCCAACTCCCCTTATGACAGTCAGCAATCGATCCATGAAGGCTTGAAATATTGCAGGTGCTGTGGAAATGCCAAAAGGTAACCACCGATATCGAAAATACCCTACATGTGTTGCTATAACTAAATATTTACGTGACTCTTTCGCGAATTCTAAGTGTAACTACGCATCTCTTAAATAAAGAACTGTAAATTCCTTACCTCCTGCTAATTTATTGATTATATCTGCAAAAGTTCGTAACAAATAACGATCCATTACCAAATAAGGGTTAATAGTCACTCTAAAATCTTTACAAATTCGATTTTGTCCGTTACATTTTTCGATTGCAAGTCTTGGAGTAGCCTATTCTACTGGCGTTTCAAATGGATCGACCTTTTCGAAGACACCTTCTTTGACCAATCTGCGTACTTCATGTTCTACTGGTTTCGTTATTTTCCAAATGTATAGTAGCTTTTAAATCTTTAATTGTTCCTAGTGAATCATCAAATATTTTTGAAAATGTTTAATTTATTTTTCTCTGCAAACAAGGGTATTATCAACTTTATTTAACAACGGCTACTTGCAAATATTTAACTTGATTCTTAAATTTAATTTTTACAGGAGCCTAAGAGTAGTTAACTAACTTTGATTGGAACATTTTAATCCAAGTATGGGATTCAATTTGGGTTTACCTAATGATATCCACAACTTCTCATTTATTGTAGATATAACCAAACCAGATCATCATCAACCTGGCAAACACTTCCACTTTGTAAACTTAAATTATTATCAAATGTATGCATTTTACATCTTTTGTAAAATGGTTTAATTTACCACATTTATTACATGTTTTATCTTTAGCTGGAAAATGATCAGTGTTAAAGTGTTACTGTTTCCATTTTTAACTTCTGTTTATGATCTTTCCATATAGTCAATGCTAAATTTAAAACTTGCTCAAACGTTACTGGAATGTCATTTATTTTTCGACTGGGCCACGAACGTCGTACTTCAATTTCGAATTTTTTATGATTGACGCCAGCAACAAATCGACCTCGTAGACGGCCACCTAAAGCTGAACCATAATCACAATTCGAACTAAAAGCACGAAGACGATTAGCATATTTAGTTATGGACTCTCCATCTTTACGAGTTGCCCTTTGAAAAGTAATTCTAGCAGTAAAAAATGTAACTGCAGGTTGATACATTTGTTGAAACGCAAATTCAACTTCGTCATATGTTTTAGATTGAGGTAAATCTGGTGCAAAATGGTTTCTAATAACGTTCAATGGCTGAGTTCCAAATGAAGGTAAAAGACGGGTATTTCCTATGGTGCATAAATAAGTAGACACCCGGAATAATCATTTCGAAATGTCTTGCAAAAATTCTTTGAATGTAAACCGAGTCATTTTATTTCTCAAATCAGCTCCATTTTCTTCCGATCCCATCCTTGTTGCCAATTATGTAACGTTATTTAGTATGACAAGAAAATATACACCGTGACAAATCTACAGTAAAATTTCTGCAAAAATGTCCGATCAAGGTCATGTTCGAATTATATGAATTAAGATTTTGTTCTGTCAAATTCAGTAGTGTCGTTTAGGTGTGTTAACGATGGCGATAATGCTTGGGATATTTCAATGCGCTCACTACGTTCACGCATTAATTGTTGATATCATTAATCGCCAATTAACGCACATGTTAGTTACAATATTTTTCCGTCGACCATATCTTACTGAAGCCTCGAGGTGAGATAGAGCGCGAGGCCGTGTTGAAACCACCGAGGTATGTATACAATTTTATTTACAATCATCCTCTTTTTAAATTAGTAATTTTCAAAATAAATTGTGTTATAAACCTCAATTTTATTAATATTTTTGACAGCTTTATTAAAATTTGTTTAATCTACTTTTATCTACTATTATTGGGATCTATGACAATGTTGCTAGGAAGCCCCCACATAAACATTTCCAACCCGTGGTGTGGAAGTGAAATTTGCAACTTAAGAGATTATCCTTACAGTTAGGAATGACGTATTTTCCAAACTCTAAAAGGTTAGGAATCGACATATTACTACAAATGATTGTGAAGAAAAGCTATCACAATACCCAAAAGAGCTCGTTCATAGCTCATTCAAATGCGGTAATGGACATCTACAATTTATTTTTTAATTATTTGTTTAGAATTTTGTTTTATATAATTTTGAATTTAATAGTAGTAATAAGAAGACATAAGAAATGGTGCAGTAAAGTTAGAAAGTAATAGAAAAGATCGTAATCGTAGATAGTTGGTGTTAAAAATAAGGTTAAAGGTATGCTGTTGAACGTCAAATGAATTTTCAAATGTCACATTGGTATCCCCTATCAACACAAAAATAGAAAAAATAGTATAAAGAACACATTTTATAATTGTTGATTATTTTGTTCGAAGGGTTACGTAGTACGACCGAACACAATAGGGTATTCTCTCATATTTTTTATTTATTTTTCTTAAAGAACAGTTAGATCTAAGAGTATCTGTGAAAACCCGAGTAAAAAATTCCTTTTAATAAGCGAGATATTAATTTTTAAAATTTGATTTTGTTGTGTCACGTGATAGAGACGTACTAGTTGTACAGTACCAGCGAAGTGCTATCAGTGGTTCATACGGCGTCTTATTACATTCGAATATGGAGTAGGGATTTCAACTGGTCTCCTATTGGAAGGTCATCTAGTATATCAGCAAAATTTGAATGCTTTATATCTTTTGTAACAATCAATTTATATTATGATTTTTTGTTTTTTCCCTGTTGTTTACCTATCAATACTAATATTTTTAATATTAGTGATCCTCAGAGAATATTATTTTATATGCTTCATTTGAAGGATTCTCATTTGGACAATAATGTATCAAAATTTATCATAATAACAAATTTTTGTGTTATATGATTTGCCTTCGTACGGTCCTAACTAAAAATTTTAAACCTCTTGCCTATAACTATACTAGCCGTCAAATAAGTATAAACTGGAATATAACGTTTATAGCCCCCTGTTTCTCCAGTTTATGCATCATACTTTAATTTTCACGCCTGTATGTGCCATTTTAAGTTCTTAGTAAATAAATATTATGTGAAATATTACTGTTGTGTGTATGTTTATCAATAAGTACTTAAATAATATCAAAAATGAATTTGCAAAGTTTAACAATTCTGAAGCATCTGATAATAATCACTCACATATGTGTACTTTAGACTATAGGGTGCGAGCAGACACGTGACTTGAGCGACCTTGCAGTGCTTGGAATCAGCTGAATTGTGTGCGCTTGTCATTTTGATAAGAACGTCACTTTGACAAAACCAATGTTTGACATTTTAAATTTGAACTGTTAAGAAGGTATTATGTTTAAATGCATGTGTTTTACTATCTGAAAATTATAAATAATAACATTTTAGCAGTTTAAAATCAAAATAAGTCAAAACACTGATCTTGTCAAAGTGAAACACGCACACAAATCTGTAGTGACAGTACGCATTTTAGGATTCTATGAAATGAGGTCTTTATTTTCGCAAGGCGAAAGTATTAAACTAACGTCATTATTTTGTCACAATTCAATTCAAAGCCATTTTATATACTTATTATATACAACTGTCAGAATATTTTTCTATTTAAATAGTAAAAAACCCGAAAATTCCAAAACAAAATGCAAATAAAATTCTAAAGTGCATGCTACCAGTATGCGTAAAAGTAAAATCGTATTCGCCTGTTTTCTATTTTGGAATTCTAAAGTTCGTGCTGTCACTACAGCTGATTCCAAACACTTCAAGGTTGCTCTAGTCACGTGTCTGCTCGCGGCCTATTATATTGCTTTGCCATTGCAAAGTAACATTACTAATAGACCTATTCTGTAAAATATTCGCTTAACGTATCGTTATCATAACGGAATCGTTATTATAAGCTTCGTTATGTCTACTTAACGATAATCGTTATCCTCGTATCCGTATTCTGCAACACATTTTAAAAAATAATAACCTTCAGAGCAAATTAAGAACTAAAATCAAATTATAATTTTAAATGAAATATACAAAATAATTCAATATTTACAATACGTCTAGGTTAGATAACATCTGACGAAAGTCTTTCTTCTTCTTGTTGTGGGCTATGCTAGAGCTGCGACTCAACTAGGTGCTAGGAAGATATACTTGTTAAATTATTTTAATATTACCGTGCAAAAATATTATAATATGACGGGATTTTGAGATCAGTATTCAACATAATAACAATTTTATTTTGACACGAATAAAAATACTGAATTGTTGACAAAACGTTTACGTAACGAATGATTTTTTAGTCGAAAAAAATAATGTTATTGTTATCTTTTTTTCGTTATGTAGAATTAAATTATTGTTTACAGAATACCACTTTAACGATTATCGTTATAATAACGATCTGACAATTGATAACAATGCATAATGTCATAATGAACTTTTACAGAATAAGCCTATTAAACGATTTTCGTTATTATTCTAACGATATAACGTTTTAACGATTCGTTATGCCATAACGATGCTTACAGAATAGCCCAATAAATTTGTTCAAATAGCTGGCTAACGAATTAAATGCAGGGATTCGCGTCTACGCGTAATATATGATAGTTTACTTTCATATGTAAACAATGCATACAAAACGAAAAGAATGAAGTCAAATGTAGAAAATGCGTAGAGAATGTAAATGATATAAAATGTTTAGACGACTATTGTGATATGTATGACATATCAACGTAGTATCTTAACACTGAAAGTTGAATTTATCACATTAGTGTTACGATATAATCTTATATCGTAATAATTAACATGGTTGCTAGGTTACTTTGTCATTATTTTCTAGCTAGACAAGATCGTTTAGAATTAATTATTTTTGTTTTATTTTTAATATTTTAATTAATTTTGAAATATAGTTATTTCATTAAATAGATACATAATTTTATTAAATAAACACAAATAATTATTTAAATTACAATAAATTGTATTTTATTATTTATTTATGCTTGTATAAAATAGTTATTTACGTACCAAGTGAGTAAAGTATATCTTTTTACACCAGAAGGAAAATTTGCCGAACGAGCCGAAGGCGAGTGCGCAAATTCTTCGAGTGAAAAAAAGATATAAATTGCTCACGAGTTGCATACATTTTTTTTTACGTCTGCAATGAGAGCGTGACAAAAAGTGCCGTAGCGTTTCATTATTTCACTCCGCAGCGTTCAAAAAAGTACACTTTTTTCACACTTTCATGTATTAAAAAAGGCATACTTTATAAACCCATTTTAATGAGAAAAAGGGTACTTTTTTAGCAGACGTAAAAAAATAATGTTAGTAACTTGTATGAAATTCAAATATCTCATATCGTGTGTATTGACTTGCATTCCGCTACGTATCGTGCGTCAATTTACACTTGCATGATATTTGGCATTTTTCATAACTTGTTACGAAAATAACTATTGTATATTTGTATTGCACATTCGCTGTGGAAGTTTAAAGAAGTGCAGGTATTTTCATACTTATTTTGACAGACAGTGTCATTTATAATAAATAACCAAAAATTGAAGGCAGACAAGAAAATTTTAAGAAAATTAGTGTTGGTAAATTTGATTAATAATAATAATAATAATAATAATAATAATAATAATAATAATAAATACATACATACATACATACATACATTACATACATTACATTACATTACATTACATTACATTACATTACATTACATTACATTACATTACATTACATTACATTGCATTGCATTGCATTACATTACATTACATTACATTACATTACATTGCATTATATTACATTGCATTGCATTGCATTGCATTGCATTACATTACATTACATTACGTTACATTACATACATACATACATACATACATACATACATACATACATAAGATCACGCATTTCCCACTTAGTGGGTTAGCACAAACCAGAAACGATAATAATAACAACAACAATATAATAATAATAATAATAATAATAATAATAATAATAATTTTAATAATAATAATGAATAAGTCCCCTAGTTTTCCAAGAGTGAGTTCTGTGCTTTAGGTGACGTCATTGTTGGAATTTTTTAAAAGTAAATCTTACAGATTAATCACAATAATCGGTAATTTATAAAATTTACAGTAACATTTGTACATAAATATAAGAGTATGACAAAAAGAAGAATATATCTACGTTGTTTGATAAAATTCTCCAGGATAGTATACATGATATAATAACAGGTAGGGTAGTGTAGTAAATATTCCAGTATTGAATAAATATTTTATTCGATTTCAGAGGTAGCAATCGATTTCGGGATCATCCCATAATCAAGCTAACCCTGCTGAAAAACATTTTACAGTAATTACAATGAATTTAAATTTTAGTATTATTAATATAATGGATTTTAATATAAAATATGATGTAGATCTTTTCCAACGAACATGTTAAATTTTGAATTCAATTAGCTAAATAATCTAAAAACAAGAAATATGGAAATATGAACATAAAAAATATAGTTGAAGCTGCTACTAGACAAGGCCGAAACTTAAGATATATAAATATGAAACTGAAGTACATCAGGCATTACATAAATATCTATTTTTTTACTACATTAATTTGATTGTTACAGACCTTTTTAAAGCAAAAGTAATAAATTTATGTAGCCATTTTAAAAATTTATTTACCACGATATTTTTGCAATTTATCATAAATAATTTACATTCCATTTGAGTCCATTTGCAAACCAAAATGAAAACGTCGTATTTCTCTGCCACCGAAGTTCGACAAATTAATCTCCCAGCTGAACATCCTGGGCGGGCTATGATCTGCTGTGATGTACGCCACGCGGAATAATTTACGACATTTTTAATTTCAGTTGCAACGAACACATGTGGAACATCCGAGAGCAGGAGCGGGCCAGGATGCGTGTAATGAGCCTGTGGTAGCGTCCATGACTACTTAACTATGAGTAAACCTTAAATTATCTAAAAATGCGCAATAAAATACTATAGTTAAAATTAAAAAATAATACACATTAGCATATGAATGATAAAAACTGACATAACGCAAATTACTATTTAGATTACCTGGCGGTCAGTATAAGTCGCCGTCAAACAAGTATGGACTGATGTTCAAATTTTTCCCTTCTCCCGTACCCTGTCCCGTGCCCTGCAGTGTTGCCGCTTCTCCATTTTCAACATGGTCACTGAATTGGCAATATTATAGTAATCTGCAGTCCATACATATTTGACGGCAACTATAAATTTCAAGCTGGATTATACTCGTATATTCATAAATAACGTTTAAATATGAAATTTCATGTCGATTTCACATTTATGATTATAATATTTAAAATGACATTATTTAAGTATAACTTCCGTTTGTCAAAATTTTCTTAATTAAGAGTACTGTACCTGTTCAATTTAAGAAAAAATTAATTTATTTTCAGGAATGGTAAATTCAATTTCAGAAAAAAATAATATCAATTTCAATAAAAAGGGGATTCAATTTCAGAAAAAATTAACTCATTTTCATGAGAAGTTAGTTTAAATTCAAAAAGCTAAATTGTTCAGGATGTACATTTGTATAATATATATTCTATATGCAGTGACACATAAAGTGATATTTGACATTAATTCTGCTCAAGTTTATTTTACAAAATGCAGTTGAAATTGACTACTTTTTCTGGAAGTGATTGTTACCTTATATGGAAATGATTTCTGAGTTCGATATAACTTTTTCTGCAATTGAATTAAAATTTCTGATATTGAATTTACTTTTTCTTAAATTGAAGATATGCACTCGCAGCTACACATACGGATTGCTACATAGATACACAGATACCAATATTGTTTGGAGACAGGGCCGATCCTAACTCATCAGCCCTCTTTGTTCTTGGAATGGAACAATAGCACACAATGAATTAGAAATAAAATCATTTACCCAATACTATGTTTAAAAAAAGTTTTGTGAATTAGGCGTAGAATATAATTATCTACAAGTTTTATTTGAAACATTTTTGTCCAAAATTAATTGGGGACTTTTACGCAAAGGAAAACAGATATCCAATGTTAAACGCCTATGGCCCGCTGTACTCCTGTACCTATGTATAT
>OY720450.1:51237998-51400498 GCA_963082715.1 Harpalus rubripes | reverse complement strand
AGTCAGGTTTACAAGATACGACTATCAACTTTTATTTTTCAAATGGCAATCTATAATTATTATAATAAAATAGAAACCGCCATTTTTTCTCTTTTCAACGATGTATTATTTTTTATTAATGTATTTGAAAAATTTCGAGAAAAATGAGATAATTTCGAAATATTAGAAATAATTTTTAAACAAATATTATAGGTGGCTATGTGAAAATAAACAAATCGTTGAAAAGAGATAAAAATGGCGGTTTCTATTTTATTAAAATAATTATAGGTTGCCATTTGAAAAATTAAAGTTGATAGTCGTATCTTGCAAACCTGACTAAAAATATCTACATCTGCCATCAAATAGTATATGTAAAATAATAAAACTTTTATATGAACCATTTTTTTCTATTACTTATAATAAAAAAGTTAAAGGGGGGGGGCGTCTTCCCAGACTCACCCTGTATAATAAACGAGTACGCACATACATAGACGAACGTTTATGGTTTAATTTAAAATATTGTTTAATTACGAAATTTCAATATTAATATATCAATCGCATGGTCAGAATAATTGACCTATTCGGATGCCGTGATGGCATACCCTGAATCAGAGTGGTGTCTGCTCTGCCAGTATGATAAGCCTTATCAAGCCCATCCTGCATACATTCAACAATGTGTATTAAACACTACAGCGCTGTGCCTAAACCGTAGTTCGCGAGTGGACCCAACGCAGTCTGCTACTTATTGTGCTAATTTAAACTTTGGCCTAAATATAAAACATTTGTTTTATTGTTTCCTACATCTACGGCTTAATATAAAGGTGAGATTGATGTTTTATATTTGCCAGCTTACTGATCATCAAAGTTACTTGCTAAAGTGAATGCAGCTTTCGTTTTATTACACATAATTCTTAAAAATGTGGGGAATATGAATAATAATATTTTCATTAATATGTTAAATAAAACTGTAAAAAGTAATTAATTAATATGATGATAAGTATATATTTATAACTTAAATTGTAAAAATTGTAAATGACTTATAATTAGTCAATTAGTAATAACATTTTATTTTACCTTAATCAAGTTTTTATTTAATTACACAGGAGACATATTATAGATCATATTCTAATTTAAATTCATATTACTTTATTACAACAAACTTGTCATACTTCGAAAAATTTATTATCAGTTTCTTAGATAAACATTTTTAATTATTGGTTATCATTTGTGATATACCATAGCCTTTGATATATCACATATTTTTGTTCAATAACCTAGTAATTGCCAGTAAATTTTAAAATACATGTTTATCTCTGTCAACATTGATATTAATAGAATTAGTGCTCTGAAACAGTTGCCAAAGTAATAGTGGAAAGTGTCCAAACATTCCTATTATATTGCTTTGCGAGTATGATACATGATACATTCTTATACGAAACGTGGATGATACCGCACTGCAAACAAGATTGAATTTCTATACAGCAAAAAGATACATTACGCCGTGTTCGTGTTATCTAATTATTTCTTTGAGCTGTGATAAGAAATAAGATTATGGAGCAAATAATTATTTATCGTGAGAGAAAATTAAACTAAATTATTTTGTAATTTATTTGTAAATATAAATTTTATATTACTTTGTACAACTTGTTATTAAACATGTTAGCATTGAATTATAAGCATCTCAAATAACATGTAAAAGATATTTCAAGTTATATTTATGTTATGTTCGTAAGTGAAACGTCAATCAATAAGTATAGGTATCTATTAAAGTATTTCTAGGAAACACATGTGTGAATAATTATAGTATGAAACACAAATAAAAAAAAATCTGATGTGGCCAGCACATTACCTTCCGTCAGTTCTATGTATTTTGTACGAATTTCATACGGAAAGTTCCTTGTTGAATTAAATACATATTTTATTTCTTGTACATTACCTTCCGCCAGTTGCATGTATTTTATGCAAATTTCATACAGAAAATTATTATTTTGTGACGTTTTCTATAAACAGTGTAATGTATCTGCAGAAATAAAAAAATTATTATTATTATTATTTCTTGTACATTACCTTAAAGCAGTTGTATGTATTTTATACAAATTCCATACAGAAAGCAAAAGATCCTATATTTCCAGTAAAATTATAAGACAGACACACTATGTCAATTTCACTTGACACTGACATCTTTCAATCAGAATTTTCTTAATATAGTAGCTGTTTCCACAGCTATGGCTACTTTATGAAATTTAATTTCTTTATAATTTTTTAACTCTATATCCATTTAATATTAAGTATAAAATGCAGTCAAATCGTATAGAGAATAAAATATTCTTTAATATTTATAATAACATCAAATGTGAAAAAATTATGTTTAATATAGTTTTTTCAAGAAAAACTGTTAAAATCATCAAATGATGGTACTTCCGGTTGACCAATTGTAACCAAAATCTAATCAGCTCTTCATATGGATGTAACGAAGAAGTATACCAAAAAATTATAATTTTTCTAACTGTAGTATTAGAGTTATCGCAGACGAAAATTTTGTTACACACACACACACACACACACACACACACACACACACATCCACACACACACACACACACACACACACACACACACACACACACACACACAAACACACACACACACACACACACACACACACACACACACACATACAGACATCATCGTAAAAATAGTAAATTCGTATTCTAGGGACCCTAAAACGTGCTTATTGAGTAAAAACTCATCATCGAATTTTTTGACCAAAGACAATACCTTCCTTATCTAGAGGTGACGGAAGGTAAAAATTCTTGCATATTGGGTAACCCACAGTAACATATTGATATGAATTTATGCATAAGTAAACTGAAAAACATAAAATATTATTTTGGTAGAGATATTGAACACATAAAATCATTTTACTGCAACTACATCAAACTCTTTAACAACTTTATTTTTTACATTCCCTCAGCTTATATTCATTGCTGTTTTTATTATTCTGTGTGATTTTCTTCTAAATTGCGAATGAAAATTTTATTATTCCGGGTTTACTTATACATTTATGGCCATATTCTTAGTAGCCATTTGAAAAATTCTTGATTTAGTTTAGTTTAGCTTCAAATTATAGAAATGTCAATTTCCGTTTTCATAGTCTGAACTTGACTTAAACTTGACTTGAGTTGAAGTAAATCTGAAGTGAGCTTCTCCACCACTGCTTCACACAGTTTTTGGTATTCAAAGACTAAACATCACTTGAAATTATCTTGAGTTCAAGTACCAATGAGTAAATCTCTGGTTACCTTTCCACCTCACTTTAATTTTGCTTGAAAACAAATTTTCTTATTCTTTACTTTTTGAAATGTGTTTTTTGATAGTAATTCCTGTATTTATAGTGGGTTTATGATTGTGATTGATTATCTTCCTTAAATTATTCAGATATATGTTGTTAAGTGAGAAGCGTTTAGTTTTTAACTTTAATTTGATGTTTCCAATAATTTTAATTTGAAAATTAACAATTTTGAAGATGAATTGGAAGAGTACGATAATTATGAAAACTTTTTGCGTTCAAAAAATTCTACTGCCATTAATAGTAAATAATTATACACAAGATGAAATCAGTAATAGTTACTTACCTATGCTAACAATAAAGAAACAGGTGGCTGGCACGACGCTGTCATGTTTTAGAAATCTTAAATTTTACTCAAGATTTACCCGAATGAAGTAAAACTTAAGAATCTTTTATTAATACGAAAACATATTTGAAGCCAAGTGTGTGCTAGGCTTACACTTAGCTTAGGGTAATCATAGCGAATATCAAGTAGTAACTATTATTATGGCCCTTAGTTATTGTTATGTAGTACACACGCCAACTTGTTTAAATTATAAAAATGCATGTTACTTAGCAACAAGAATTTGAATGTCAAGTAATGTCAAGTCGAATCAGTAAATTACTGAAATAAATACTGTAATTAAGAATTCAATCTGATTTTAACTTTCCCCCTTTCAGCTGAAACGGAAACCACAAATACAACATTTGGTGTCAGAAGTGGGATTCTCTAAAAGGTTTTCAGTTTCAGTTCAAACGAAAATTATAAAATGCCTGACGAAGTGTCTCCTGATATCATGCAAGCATTAACGCAAATGCTTGTAAATGCGTTAAGAACATCCGCAGCGAGTGCTGTTGCCGAAGTTGGTACATCTAACGGCACACCAGCTACAGCAGCTCAACCAAAACCACCACCGTTCAACATGCCAGAGTACCGTTCATTGGTAGAGACATCGGTGACACATTATTTTAAACGTTTCGAATGGGCACTGCAACTAAGCAAGATTCCCGAAGAACAATACGCAAACTACGCTCGAGTCCACATGGGTGCAGAACTTAACAATGCTATAGAATTCTTGGTAAATCCTCGAAAGCCCGAAGAACTGAACTTTACCGAAATACGCACAACATTAATAAATCATTTTGATCAAACAAAGAACAAATACGTCGAAAGTATCAAGTTCAGACAAATTATTCAGCGAAAAGGCGAATCGATCTCACAGTTTGCTCTTCGTCTGAAACAAGGCGCTGCCAGTTGTGAATATGGCGATTTTTTGGACAGAATGCTGATCGAACAACTTTTGCACGGACTTGAGTCAAGAGGGATATGTGACGAAATTATCGCAAAGAAACCGACCGTATTTGACAAAGCATATGAAATCGCTCATACACTTGAAACAACCCGTAACACGGCTAATGAAGTTAGGGCCCCTGTACCTTCGATCTTTGAAGATATAAACAAGCTGGGTTACGAAACACCCAAAACAAGAAAATGCGACAAACAGGGACAGCGTGCAAAGCATTGGGAAGGTTCGAATAGGAAATTTGACAACAGTGAACGTTATACAAACCAAAAGCCTTGTAATGGATGCGGAGGTCAACATCAACGAAATAAATGTAAATTCCATGAAGCAATATGTCATAATTGCGGTAAAAAGGGACATCTGTCAAAAGTGTGCCGATCTGAAGTATTAAAATTTCAAAATTATCCTGCCTGTCAAATCCAATCAGAACAATTTTCAGAGGAGGAAACTGAAGTATTGCATACATTGAGCCAAATTCATGACATTGTTTCATCAGAGAAACAGACTGTCAACGTAAAAATCGATGACCAATCTCTGCAGATGGAAATTGACACAGGATCACCATGTGGCATAATTTGCATTTCACATTTACGTAAAATAAAACCTCATTTTACATTACAGAAATCCGATAAACAATTTCGTAGTTATTCAGGTCATCCAATTAAATGTCTAGGTTACATCTCAGTGAATGCCACAATAGGTTCAACTACACGCAAACTCAAACTATACGTCGTATCAGGAAAATCGGATCCGTTGTTTGGACGAGAATGGATTTCACAGTTCAGAGGCGAAGTGAATCTAAATGAAATGTTTTGTTCGACAGCTCCAGTTAATTCTCTGAAATCTCAAGAGCTACAAATAACTACGGAACAGAACTCCCGTCTCAACGAACTACTCAAAAGATTTGAAGATATTTTCTCCGACGTGCCAGGTAAGCTGACTGGTCCTCCAGTTACAGTACATTTGAAACCTGGAGCATCCCCTGTCTTCGCCAAAGCCCGTGATGTCCCAGTAGCACTCCGTGAACAATATTCCAAAGAAATCGAAAAAAAAATCGCATCTGGATTTTATAAAAAAGTTGATTTTTCTGAATGGGCTTCACCTACTCACATAGTAGTTAAGAAGAATGGAAAGCTACGCATCACCGGAAATTATAAACCAACTGTCAATCCCAGAATGATTATCGACGAACATCCTATACCGAAAATCGAGGATATCTTTAACAAAATGAAAGGCGCTAGTCTTTTTTGTCATATAGATATTACTGACGCCTACACGCATCTGCCTATCGATGAACATTTTCGTCATGTTCTCACACTAAATACCCCGACTCATGGACTTGTGCAACCAACGCGAGCTGTCTACGGAGCAGCGAACATTCCAGCATTATGGCAACGTCGTATGGAAACCGTTCTTCAAGATTTGCCTAATGTTATCAACTTCTTCGACGATATCATCGTATTTGCAAATGACTTTGACGGTTTAATGACAGCACTCACAGCAACCTTGGATCAACTAAAACTTCATGGTTTACGGCTCAACCGAACAAAATGCGTCTTCGTAACATCGACCTTAGAATGCTTAGGTCACAAAATTGATCGTCATGGTTTACACAAATCAGATAAACACATTGAAGTCATCCGTAATGCACCTAAACCGGCAACTCCAGAAGAGCTACAACTGTTTTTAGGTAAAGCTACTTATTACAATTCTTTTATTTCAAATCTTGCGGATAGATCTCGACCTTTACGGAACATGTTGCTCACTAAACCATTCACGTGGACACCAGCTGCAGAAAAAGCTTATCAAGATATCAAGGAAGCTTTGATTTCACCACAAATATTGATGCAGTACGACCCATCACTGCCGCTCATTCTAGCAACCGATGCAAGTAAAACTGGCTTGGGAGCAGTCCTTTCCCATCGACTAAGCAACGGCCAAGAACGACCGATTGCTTACGCCAGCCAAACTATGAGCTCCACCGAGCAAAAGTACCCCCAGATTGACAAAGAAGCTCTCGCCATCGTCTGGGCGGTAAAGAAATTTTTTCACTATTTGTATGCCCGTAAATTTGTTTTAGTGACAGATCACAAACCTCTCACTCAAATTCTACATCCCGAAAAATCTCTTCCTACACTCTGTATCAGTCGAATGGCTAACTATGCAGACTACTTGGCAAATTTCAATTTTGACATTATATTCAAGCCAACCGATCAAAATACAAATGCCGACTACTGTTCCCGCATACCATCATTCCAAAACAAAGTCAACAAACTCTCTTTAGAAGAGGGAAGAAACATAGATGAAGACGGATTTGCTCATTTTGTGTTACGTCAAATCAGTCAGATGCCAGTCTGCGCTGAACACATTGCTCGAGAGACGCGCAAAGACCAATACTTGGGCAAGATTGTACAACAACTGGAATCAGGTTGTAACCTTTTACGTATTGGATATAAACCTCCAGAATCGAACTACACACTTGCGGCCAACTGTCTTCTCTTCGAACACAGGGTAGTAATACCACCCACACTCAGGCAAAATATTTTGAATGATCTTCACGCAGCTCACCTCGGAATTGTAAAAATGAAATGTTTAGCACGTTCATTTGTTTACTGGCCAGGAATAGACTCCGACATCGAAAAACTAGTTAAATCCTGCTCAGAATGTGCTCGACACTCACATGCGCCACCAAAATTTAGTGGCCATCATTGGGAGTATCCAAAAGAACCTTGGGAACGTATTCATATAGATTACGCTGGTCCAGTTGCAGGCGCAATGCTATTCATCGTCGTGGATGCGTACAGCAAATGGCTGGAGGTCAAGGTTACGAATACTACCACAACAGAGACTACTATTAATATTTTAGATCAACTATTTGCTTCATATGGTGTGCCAACGACCATTGTCTCGGACAACGGTGCGCAGTTCACTAGCGCTGAATTCAAGATATTTCTGCAAAAGAGCGGAGTTAAATACCACAAGACATCAGCACCGTACCATCCAGCTACAAATGGGCAGGCTGAACGGTATGTTCAGACGGTAAAAGACGCTCTGAAGGCAATGTCAACTACAAGAAACTCGCTTCAGGCAAATCTGAACGTGTTTTTACAACAATACCGCAAAACACCACATATCACGACTGGAGAATCACCCGCAAAACTTTTCTTAGGACGAAATATTCATACGCGTCTTGATCTCGTAAGGCCCCAAGACGTCAGTACTAGAGTTAGACAGAAACAACAAGCCGAATTCAACCCATCCTTTCGGACACTGAAGCCAGGACAACAGGTCTATTTCCTTTCCGGAAACCCGCACATGGACAAATGGATATTAGGTGAAATTGTTACCCGTTTAGGGGATATTCACTATGAAATCAATTACCATGGAAAACGCGTCAAACGTCATATCGATCAGATTCGACTTTATAATCGAATCATGGAAAAGCACCAAAACGAAAAACTAGATAACACAACCCGCCGTCTACGTTTTTATGAAGATGATGCGATGCTCCAAACAGCAACCCCTAGCCCAGAACAAAGAAGTCTACCGTCTTCCCCATCCAGTTACTCATATCCACGACGTTCCGCGAGAGTTCGCCGCCCGCCACAGAGATATCCCCATTAAGTCTATTTTGAAAGAGGGGAAGAAATGTTATGTAGTACACACGCCAACTTGTTTAAATTATAAAAATGCATGTTACTTAGCAACAAGAATTTGAATGTCAAGTAATGTCAAGTCGAATCAGTAAATTACTGAAATAAATACTGTAATTAAGAATTCAATCTGATTTTAACTTTCCCCCTTTCAGCTGAAACGGAAACCACAAATACAACAGTTATCACCACCCCCTGGGTTTAAAGGATGAGGAAAAAATTATTGTAATCCCTGCTAATGACAATTTGTTGTTAGTTAACGCTCGGAGGTGTTACTTTCAAATCATCGCAAAAGCTCTGGAAATATTACGTGGAAAGTTAACAATAATTTGTGTATTTCGATTTTGATATTGATAACTTTACATTTCTCCCTAATTAAAAATTTTGCTTTGTAACTAAAAATTTCTTGTTCCTCTCCATTTAAATGGAAATTACGAGTACATACTCGTATTTAAAAATGATGATCATAAATATACAAAAAAGGTAAAAAATACCTTTTTTCATCAGAAATTTTATTATTTTTCCATTTAAGAATTAGTCTTTTTAATTATTTGTATGATTTCTTCAAAAATTAAAATACTGTTTAATAAACGAAACATATTTTATCTCTAGCCTATTTGAAAACACATTTTTGGGTAAATTTTTTAATGAGAAGCTAATATTTTCCAGTAATAATCCCAAATAATTTGTTTTCCGGATTAACCCTATAATAGTTTAGGGTGTTTCTCGGATATGGGACACTTCGATTATTTTCTTTGTTATTGGTAGTAGAAGAAAATGATTCAAACATAGAAGAAGGGGAAGATTCACTTATTGAAGAAAAAATCTTTTTAACCAGTAGTTCTCAAACTATAATATAAAGTTATATTTTTTTAAATAGGATAAAATATATTTTATAGGCCTATTCGACAGAGTATTTTTTTTCTGTATTCAACTATGTAATAATTTTATTTCTTATTTAACAAAAATATTCAGAATGAGCCGAGAAAATATTTAGCATCCCATTTAAAAAAATATATTACTTTATGTTTTAGTTTGAGAATCACTAGTTAAAATTTTTCTTCTTCAACAAGTGAATGTCCCCCTTGATCTACTACAACTTTTATTTGAATGATTTTCTTATAATCCCAATAATAAAAAAAAAAAATATAATCGAGAAATTCCGAGAAACAGCCTGTGTAATGCATAAGTTTAGCAAACGCGTCCCCGTTTATGGCTGAGCGATGTAAATAGAGACAAGTTCATTATTAATGTGTGACAACATACTCGTACATAACTTGTTTGATTTCTTCATATAAGAATTTTATTTTTATTTTATTTCTATCGTAGAACTGTTAAGATTTCATAGTAATTACAAGGTGTGCATTGGCTTTGCTTTTATTATTTTTGTTTTGAAGTTGAAAATGACAATATTACAGAAAACAAAACTTTCATTTTGCGTGTTCCCTTCAAAATGAAATTATACATATACATAATTTGGCACGTGAGTCCAAATTACTTTAACGTCCAACTGGTATGTTATTATTATCATAACAACCCTGCTTTCAGGGTTGTTATATACCAAATAACACCCAAGTGCTATGAGTTGTTGCTATGGTAATGTTGTCGATAAATTGATATTGATACTTCGATAAAGCTTAAAAAACAAGCAGAAGCATTCATAGCCTACCTGCTCCGTAAATTTTATTAAAACTTTCTGATCCGTAATCCGTAGAATATAAAAAATTATATTCGGACGTTGAACGCACTACTGGAGTTATACGGACAATAATGCCTTCGGTCAACATAGACACCTCGAGCTAGAGGCCCTCGGAAGATACACTGTTGACTTTAGGCGTTATTGTCCTTATAACACCCTTCATACGTTAATTACTATATCGTTATGGGCTAGTTTAATAAAATGACAGATTACGGCCATCAAAAATTAAAAGGATGAGTCAAATAAAACATTTTAAAACAAATTGTGGTGCTATGGTATTGAGTCATCAAAATGCATATTATATTTAAACATGTCCCATTTTAGTTATTGATCTACTTTTGAATATGTCGATAGCAGACAAAATAATGTACGTACCACGTTCGGAAAATCGCTTTACTAGATTCGGAAGCTTTCAGGATCAGGACACTTCAATTTGCCCTTTACCTACCTCATTCAGTAAAATTCCGGATTTATACTTTTATAGTATTATCTTCTATGATGGTAGATATCAGGACTGCTGAGAGGGGCGTTACATATTGTCACAAATTAACCAATTATTCATTTGTCATTGTTCCTTTTGAGCAGTGTCTTACAAATTTTGGTTTAATATAACAATTTTTAATGTTGGAAGTGAATTTAATTTCTATTAAATTTTGCGTGTATGGTACACATATAATTTGCGTCGTGATCCCGGAAATATCTACAAAATTTTGGATGAAAATTTGGGAAAGAAATTGACAGCTGTCAAAATGGGCTGAGCAGAAGCGTCCTCGTCGCAGTCCAGGGTACTGGTTTTGTAACCAGTATAAATTCTGCAACTACCAGCACCAGCTAATCTTCCAAACAAGGAACGAAGGAACATCAACATCAGTGGTTTTTTTAAGTTTCGCTTTTGTGTTATTCCTAATTTACTTGTCTATATGTATGTGCTGGATACGATAAAATAAATACAAATTAACCTTTGGAGCCCGGTATTTTATATTACATTTTACAATGTGATTTTGTAAAATTGTTAGTTTTGTAATTTTTCCTATTTTAATAATTTTGGGTACTTCCATAACTGTAGGTATCGACCGTATTAAACTAAAAGCTAAATTGTTTATTTTTCAATCGTGGCAATACTAGACACTATCACTTCTGTGACAGAAAAACAGTAGAATTCATACTAACTGTATCAAATGTGTGTAATTTTTACCTTCCGTCACCTTTAGGTAAGGAAGGTATTGTCTTTGGTCAAAAAATTCGATGATGAGTTTTTAATCAATAAGCACGTTTTAGGGTCCCTAGAATACGAATTTACTGTTTTTACGATGATGTCTGTATGTGTGTGTGTGTGTGTGTGTGTGTGTGTGTGTGTGTGTGTGTGTGTGTGTGTGTGTGTGTGTGTGTGTGTGTGTGTGTGTGTGTGTGTGTGTGTGTGTGTGTGTGTGTGTGTGTGTGGATGAGTGTGTGTAACAAAATTTTCATCTGCGATAACTCTAATACTACAGTTACAAAAATTATAATTTTTTCGTATACTTCTTCGTTACATCCATATGAAGAGCTGATTAGATTTTGGTTACAATTGGTCAACCAGAAGTACCATCATTTGAAGATTTTAACAGTTTTTCTTGAAAAAACTATGTTAAATATAATTTTTTCACATTTGATGTTATTATAAATATTAAAGAATATTTTATTCTCTATACGATTTGACTGCATTTTATACTTAATATTAAATAGATATAGAGTTAAAAAATTATAAAGAAATTAAATTTCATAAAGTAGCCATACCTTTGGAAACAGCTACTATATTAAGAAAATTCTGATTGAAAGATGTCAGTGTCAAGTGAAATTGACATAGTGTGTTTGTCTTATAATTTTATTGGAAATATAGGATCTTTTGTTTTCTGTATGGAATTTGTATAAAATACATACAACTGCTTTGGTAATGTACAAGAAATAATAATAATAATAATAATAATAAATCTTTTATTTTTGCATATACATTACACTGTATATAGAAAACGTCAGAAAATAATAATTTTTCGTATGAAATTTGTACAAAATACATAGATCTGACGGAAGGTAATGTGCTGGCCACATCAGATTTTTTTTTACATCATCGAGTAAATGGTTGTCTACAGCAAATAAGTTATAATGTGTGAAGAATAACTTTTTATTAGGTTAAATTCACCTTCTTTTAGCCAATTTTTTTTTGCGGAATATCTACTTGGCTAGCAAAAATAGACTGAAATAGACTATTTTTCACTGTTTTTATACTATTCCTAATTGTAATAGCAACGACTATTTTATACAGGGTAAGTTTGGGAATACGCTCCCGCCCCCCTTTATTTTTTTTATTATATGTAATACAAAAAATGACTCATATAATAGTTTTATTATTTTAAATATACTATTTGATGGTAGATGTAGATATTTTTTTTATAGAGTCAGGTTTATAAGATACGACTATCAACTTTTATTTTTTAAATAGCAACGTATTATTATTTTATTAAAATATGAACCGCCATTTTTTCTCTTATCAACGGTGTATTAGTTTTTATTATTCGAAAAAATCGGGAAAAATAAGATAATAGAGAAATATGGGACATCATTTTTATTCAAATAATGTAGGTAGCTACGTGAACATAAACAAATTGAAACAATGGGAAAAAACATAATAAAGTAGACATTTAATTCTTACTTGTACAACGTGTTTTTTTTTAAATTAATAAATTAACTTTGAAATAAATTTTCACATAGCTACTTAAAATATTTGAATAAAAATGATTTTTAATATACCTCAATTATCTTATTTTTCTCGATTTTTCTTAAAACACACTAAGAGCTTATACATCGTTGAAATGTCACAAAATGGCGGTTTATACTTTAGGAAAGTAACTAGGTTGTTTTTTCGACAAAAAAATCTAAAGTTGTAGAAAAACATGTTAATGGACGCTTTCAATTTACAGAGATATAAGATATGCGCTATGGAGATCTGCGCATAATAAAAACAAATGAGATTTATGGCTTGCGTTTCTAAAAAAATTAGATGTAAACTGTGAGAGTGAGAATATCTCAAATAACTTTAAAAAATCTTATCAAAATAAGTTACAAAATCTGCTTTTATTGAAGTTAAAATTCTAACGATGCAAATTTTCACTAAGAATACACGTATATTAATGACAGCCGAACTGGTAGTTGTTCGCGCCATTTGCAGCGATAAAAAGAGATAGCCGTTAAATTGAAAAGGTCCATTGATTTTATACATTTGTAATTGTGCTTCAACTTGTATATATATATATATATATATATATATATATATATATATATATATATATATATATATATATATATATATACAGGTTGTTTCCTTTCCAGCGCTTTTTTGGGCGAACTAATGACTTTAGAAAAAAATGTTATATACAAGAAATGATCAAGAATAAGGGTCTTATTTATTAATAATAACAAACCGAAAATTCGACCGGTGGTTCTCAAACGGCAGAACAAAATTATATTTTTTTAAATGGTATCCTATATATTTTTTAGCCCATTAGACAACGATATAAATATGATATAGGGTTGTATAATAATTATTTCGAGAAAGATGGTATTAAAAATAATGTTATAATATTACAATAGGCTATGCAATACACTATTTACGCTAGTAGTAAACCCATTTTTATTACATTATTTCTAGTTTTTAATATCATTTTTCTCGAAATAATTGTTATAAAACCCTATGCTATATTTATATCGTTGAAATCTGAAAATAATATTCTATTTAAAGGGCTAAAATTTTATATAGGGTGCCATTTAAAAAAAATTAATTTTGTTCTACCGTTTGAGAACCACTGGTTAAAATTCGTTACTATTGATACATTATCCCCTCATTCTTGATCATTTTTGGTATAAAACACTCTAAAGTTGTTAGTTCGCCCTAAAAAGCGCTGGTTGTTTTAAAGGAAACACCCTTTAATATATATATATATATATATATATATATATATATATATATATATATATATATATATATATATATATATATATATATATATATATATATATTCTTTTGGGCCTTAGTTATAGACTTCCAGCGAACCGATTTTGATGATTCTTTTGTTAAATGAAAGCTGTGTGTGTGTATATGTGCACAAAATTATAAAATGTCCATTTTAAATAAGACTTTAGTGTTCATTAAAGCACCGTGAATTAAGCAAGAGATGGCAGCACCTATTGACAAGTTGTGAATGAGAATGGAGTAGAGTAAAATTAATGTAAAAAGTAAATTATGCTGCAAGAATAATATTTTGTGTTATTTAAGGTTGGTTTATCAATGCAAGCTTAAATAATTTAACTGGCAAATACCTTTTAATTACAAGTTAAAACATTGAAACCTTTAATCATAAAGTGTACCTTAAAATGACAGATAAATATATCAACTTTCAGTTAAATCCTAACAAGGAATTTATCCCCTCAACAATTACAAAAATAATAGTTCATTCATTAATTCACATATGGTAAGTAATTTAATAATATTGAGCAAAATTAATTAGAGATATTTTGTATTAATTATTTACATTACAATAATTTTTTAACGTAAAGTTTACAGGTGATTACAGGTTTAGAACTGGACAAGAGACAGGTGTAAATTTACTGCAAATAACAAAATCATTAAATACTAGAGAATTTATTATAATTAACCAGTTGGATTTTTGCTATTTTCCCGCTTTTAAACATTACTTACAGCTTGATTCTCGTGACACTTGTATTGAAAACAATATTGTATACGAAACAATTATTGGTTAGTATAGGGCGCGAGCAAACACGTGACTCGGGCGTCCTTGACATACTTGGAATCAGCTGATTTGTGTACGTATGTCGTTTTGACAAGTACAGTGTCACTTTGACAAGACCAATGTTTTGACTTATTTTGATTTTGAACTGCTAAAATGTTATTCATGTACAATTTTCAGGCAGTAAAACACATGAAATTAAAAATAATAACTTCTCAACAGTTCAAAATTAAAATAAGTCAAAACATTGGTCTTGTCAAAGTGACATTGTTCTTGTCAAAATGACAAACGCACACAAATTAGCTGATTCCTAGCACGCCAAGGACGTTCGAGTCACGTATCTGCTCGTGCCCTATACAATAAATTTTAATTTTGGAATTCAAGTGAATATTGATTCTGAAACTATATCGTATACAAAACAATAATTGAAATGTCAAAAATTTATTGTGAACTATACAATTTTTGGTATTCAGGTGATCAAAATTGTACTGTATAGCAAACAATAATTGTTTTCATTTATTGTATTGCAAACAAGACGTTTTATTACTAAAAAACATTATTTAAAGTTTGAATTATGGCAAATGCTGGTTTTATTTTTCTAATTAATGCAATTATCGAGGACGACGAAATGTAAGTAATATTTTGCAATAATATTTTGTCAAGAATAATTAGAATGTAGCATACATTTATGTTTTAGGCAAAGTGCTAGCCTAATAAAACAACATTTAAGGGATGTGAGTTATCCTTTGTTCTTACCAGATACGACATTTAAAAATATTTACAGATTGTCACGCCAAACTGCTTTTGATTTAATTCAAATAATAGCCCCAATCTTACCAAATTCACATCTGGAAGAAATTTCTATACCAAAACAATTAAAAGTAAATACCTATCTTTTAAAAGATTGTAAATTTATTTATATTTGCTAAATTTTTATGGTAGATCGTGTTTATTTATTTATTCGCTCAAGGAAGTTACCAAAAAATTATTCGTGCGGATCACTTAATATCTATGAGCCAGTCATCAGTTAGTAGATGCCTTCATCAATTAATTAATGTTGTTAATTAATATATGAACAACTATATCAAATTTCCACTAACTGATGAAGAACAACAAATAGAAAAACAAAGGTATCTGAAAGTGTTCAGAAGATTGAAAAAGGAAAAATAGAATTATCTAGTAAATATTTATATTTTTCTAGATTCATGAATAAGCCGCTGGGATTTCCAGGTATAATTGGTGCAATTGACTGCACCCATGTAGGAATTATTGCCTCACCTGTAAATGATCCTAATTATCCAGCAATACTTTTTTTTTAAATAGAAAAGGTTTTTACAGTATTAATGTTCAAATAGTATGTACTCCATTATGACAACATTTTCTAATTAATTACTATAATTTATTTATGTATTTCAGATTTGTAATGCTGATTTAAATTTTTTTTGCCATAAATGCTCGTTACCCTGGATCGGTACACGATGCTGCAATATGGCAGACTAGTGCTATTAGAGAAACATGTATAAGAAATTACAATAATGGACAAAGATCAACATAGTTGATTTGGTAGTCGTCTAATACTTTTGTTGTTGTGTTGTAATGTTACTTATTAGGTTATTTTCAGGCGATTCTGGTTATCCTTTAGAGTCTTGGTTAATGTGTCCTATTCTTGTCCAAAATCCTTCGCCACAAGCAATAAATTTTAATGCAGCTCATAGAAGTCTACGGAATGTGATTGAAAGACTAAATAGCGTTTTAAAATCAAAATTACGTTATTTATACGACACAGAATCCTACAATATACGCCAGACTTAGCCGTAAAAATTATAAATGCCTGTGCAATTTTGCACAATTTTGGTCATACCCGCAATGATGTGAACATTAACGACGAAGTTATTAAAAATGGTTTGTGTATAAAAATAGAAAAAAATACTCATTTCTAAAATAAATTATTTTTAGATGATAATGACGAACCCCAACATAATCAAAATCATCACATAAATAATAATAACAATAATTATTTTATAGAGGGACGAAATACAAGAAGTCGTATAATTCAAAATTATTTTTAATATATACAAACACAATTATTAATTAATACATTGTAAATATAATAAAAATAATCAATTACTTCAAATTTTCAGCAACAAATCAGTTAACCTTTTAATTGCAGCAAGAACATTTAAGAAACTGGAAATAATTTTTTTGTATGTTATTGTAGTCAATTTGGAATTTTGAATGTAAATGTCGTTAACACGTTTTTTCCAATAATCTTACTCCTAAAAATATTAAATTATAGAAATTTTAAATTATGAATTTTAATATAGGAATTCTTAACTTACTTCTTATTTTTGAAGAATTTGCGGATTATGACTTTTTTAAATAATTAGTTTTTAAAGAAACATTCGTCGTAGGAAGTTCCAAACCTAATTGTAAAACTTTCATTCCTGTAACACTAAGGACACCTATTATTTTATTAGTCTTTCTTCTAATTAAAAAAAAAAAAAATCAGTAGGCAATCCACCCCTTGTTTCTCTCTGATGCAGAAATATTTCCCTTGCTTTTCTTTTCACGGAGCTGGTCCATTCTGCAAAAGTTTGTTTCCATTCTTGTAAATTTCCATTAGAGTGATTTGATGTGTACAGAAATTTTTCTTCATTAAAACATTCCTTTTTTTAATTGAAATACATTTCGTATTGTTGTTTTGTTGTACGCTTGGATCGTAGATCTGAATTGCAAAATAATAATTATAATTAAATTTTTATTACAAAAATAAAAATGCATTCCTTATTTATATTTTAATCAATTATAGTTATTAATTTATTATTATTAACATTTCAGAAAATTTCAGAACAATTTTTAACCCAGTTTGTTTTCCAATATGTCGCACATACGATTAATAGCATTTGCGATGCCATTTAAAGAATCGGCAATAAGATTTGGGCCATTATTATATTTATTTGGGTTTTTTCGTACGTTTCTATCAACTCATTTTTCCTCCTTTTAGTATCTACCAAAAAAATTAATTACGTAAAATAATTTACCATGAAAAGAACTTACTTCGTCTCTTTTCTGGTACTGGTGTTCCTTGCTTTTCACAGTCCTGTTTCTCTTGCTCATTTTCTTCGTTTTGTTTACTTATAGTATACTGTTTATAGCTAGGAGTATCATTTGAATTTGAATTCTCTTCAATTTCTATTATCTCCAATGTCACATTATTTTTTGGTTTCCTACTTTTGGGTTCGGGTTGTTTTAAACCTAACTCAATACATTGCATTCCGTCAATCACAACCTTCCCTATTGTACTTAATAAGTGCTTTCTATATCTGTTAATTGTTTTTTCGTTCGTGCTCGTTTCGTCACTTGAGATTTCCATTCCACAAATGTCTAATTAAATTCGAACGTATAAATAATATTAATAATAATGTATTTACTGTTATTTATATACATTTTTCCAACTATCTACATCTCGAATTGGGCCGTTACCACAAGAATTTAATTTTGTAACCATTTCATGCCATAATTGACCCATATTTTCAATTGTAAAATTTGGCGTTATTCTATCAGATTTTAAATTTGGATAAGTAGTTAAAAAAATTATGTATATTTGTTGCTGTGTCCTTGACACCTTTTTCTTCTTTGAACTTTCCGAAGACATTATATAGCGTTCAGCGTTTTACTTGACACCACAAAATAATATTGTTTCGTTGATATAATTATGTCAAAAAATCTGATGTGGCCAGCACATTACCTTACGTCAGTTATATGAGGTATTTACAAAAATTCTACCGGTGAACTGTTATCGGTAAACAGCTTTTTATCAGGTTATAGCTACCGGAATCGATATTTTAAGAACGCAAGTGGTAAACAGGATAGATCCATAACCTATGAAAAAATTGATAATGAAAACAGGTTAGAAATTTGACGTAGTTACTTTGAACACATTTCCACTTTTACCGGGCACGCTTCGCTTTGCATAACTACCTTTTTTGAGATTAGATTCTTCATCAATCCGGTAGATGGATCTGGTAGATATTGAACAATTTTCGAACACGGTAACTTTTTACCACTCGTTTTTTCGAACATAATCGGTATATGTGGTACCTACTGGTAGAATTTTCGTAAATGCGTATGTATTTTCTATAAAATCCATCCAAGTTCCTTGCAAAACATTCTAAATTTCTTGTTTGTACATTACCTTTCGACAGTTGTTGTTGCAATAATAACTTGATACAAAATAATATTAAATATAGTTACCATGAAAGCGGTTGTTATTTAGAACAGGAGATATTTTGGGGTATGATATTGGAACAACACCTAAATGTCATGTTAAATCTTTAATCTTGTGTTTTCTTATAATTATTCATTATTAATAGATGGTGGCAGCGGTAAAACGCATTGTGCAATTCGGAAAATATAAAGAATTATTCGGAATGAGTGACAACGACGAAAAGGTACAGTCTGTGGACCCAGCCAAAAATCAGGTTTTGAGTATTCAGCAGGTTATAAGTATTCAGCCGCCTGAAAATTTTGAATTTACATATCATATGAAATGGCCATTGTGGTCAAAGCGATTTGAAAGGTATCTAATTGTATCAAATGACTCTGCTCTCCCTGATAATGAAAAGAAATATTGTTGTATCTAATGGGCCCTAAAGCAGATGAAGTTTTTTCTCAATTACCATGCATTGTTGAGCCGACATTATAAAGGTTCTTAAAGCTTTCGAAAATTGTTGTATACTGAGAAGAAATATTATTTTCGAAAGGTATAAATTCGGAACACGTTCCCAGTAACCAGGTGAGCCAGTTGAAGAATTTACAACTGCTCTTCATACTCTAACAGACAATTGCAATTATGGAAAGTTAAAAGAAGAATTAATACGAGATAGAATCATCATTGGAATGACTGATAGAAGAACTTCGGAACAGCTCCAACTAAAAGCCATTGTAACACTGTCTGACACAATTCAGATTGTCAGGCAAGCTGAGTTGCAGTCTCAGCAAAGTCAAGTTCTACTTTCCAGTTCCAGAGAAACCGTGAATGCTGTTTACAAACATGAACCATTGAAGAGACAATAAGAAATCAAAATTTTCGAATTATCCGGCGTCAAATTCAGCAAATCGTCCAGAACCAAGATCATATCAGCGTCCAGATGCCTACATGCTTCTACTGCGCTTTAGACAGTCATCCGAGGTATCAATGTCCTGCTAAAAGAAGTAAGTGTCATAATTGCAAACTCTATGGACACTGGTCTAATTCTAACGCATGCAAATCAAAAAAAGTAGTTAGAAATTTATGTAATGAAACAGACATTAATCAGAAAATTAATTTAGAGTTTTCTGAAAGTTTATATTTAGGAACTTTAAAAATTAATTGTCTTTTAAATAAAGATGATATAAGATATATAAATTTACGTGTCAAAGAACAGACATAACCTGTTTACCAGCCAGCATGTTTTATTTTACGCTTTTAAACAAATATATAAAGCCTACCAATCAAAATATTGTTGGTCCAGATAATAAAGAATTAATTAGTTGTGGAATTGTTAATTTAACCTTGCTAACACCCACTGAGTTAAAAACTAAAGTTCTTATAGTAAAACATTTAGTGCAACCAATTCTGGGATGGCCCGAAATAAAACCTTAAATTTGTTAAAAATAACAAAACAACAAAATAAAACAATAAATATTGTAGCTTCGTGATGTTGAAAAAGAATTCCCAAATATTTTTGATAGACTAGGTAATTTTAAAGGGGAAATAAAAATAACCCTAGTTGAAAATCCGAAACCATTTATACAATCTGTACCCCGAGTAGTTCCAATACCTCTGTTGAAAAAACTTAAAGATGAATTAACTCGTTTAAACTCATTAGGCATTATAGTAAAAGTAAATGAACCAACAAAATGGGTAGCACCCATTATTGTAATTCCATAATGTGACGGAATAAAACTGTTGTGATTTCACAGAATTAAATAAAAGCGTTATGAGGCCCAATTTTCCAATAAATAGTGTGGAAATAACTTTTGCACAATCAGCAGGAGCTAAATACTTTTCAAAAATAGATTTAAATAGTGGTTTCCATCAGTTAAAATTAGATAGCCAAAGTCAAGATTTAACTTGTTTCATAACACCATTTGGAAGATGGAAATAGACTAGACTACCATTTGGGATTGCATGTGCACCAAAATTGTTTTCTTATAAAGTGGCGGAATTAATTTCAGGAATACCAAATGTTGTATACCATATTGATGAATTTTTAGTTTTTGGATCGACACAAGAATCACACGATAAAACTTTACATGCCGTATTGTCTAGATTCGTTAATGAAGGAGTTACCATAAATAAACAAAAATCTGAATTTAATGTTAAGAAAGTTACCTTTTTAGGTCATATTATATCTGAAGAAGGTG
Source organism: Harpalus rubripes (assembly GCA_963082715.1). Taxonomy (NCBI): domain Eukaryota; kingdom Metazoa; phylum Arthropoda; class Insecta; order Coleoptera; family Carabidae; genus Harpalus; species Harpalus rubripes. The sequence continues at coordinate 51,379,349 of OY720450.1, read as the reverse complement.
TTTCTATTGACCCAAAACGTATATCAGCAATTGTTTATTTCCCAACTCCAACTAGCCGTAATTTAATTTTACAATTTCTGGGTATGGTTAATTTTGCTGCGCGTTTTCTTAAAGATAAATCAAAAATTGTAGAACCTCTTATAAATTTACTTAAAGATAATGTTCAATTTACGCGGGACAAACCACAAAAGCTAGCTTTTGAAAAAATAAAGTCATGCTTAACAAATGCTCCTAATTTAGCTTTCTTTGATCCATCAAAACAAATAATTTTGAGTGCAGACTCATCATTATATGGTTTGGGTGCTTGTTTATTTCAAGTACACAATGGCATACGTGAAATTGTTGCATATACATCTAGGACGCTACGGGAATCTGAAAAACGTTACGCTCAAATTGAAAAGGAAGCGTTAGCACTAACATGGGGAGCTGAAAGATTTAAGTATTTCATTCTTGGATTAAAAATTATACTTGAAACTGATCACAAACCACTTTTACAAATCTTTCAGACCAAACCATTAGATGCTTTATCGCCAAGGCTAATGAGATTTAGAATTAGAATGATGAAATATAATTATTCAGTTATTTAATGTCCAGGTAAGGATCTAATTATTCCTGATTGTTTGTCACGTAATCCTAATAAAGATATAGATCAAAAAGCTAAAGAATTTGAACAAGAAGTGGATTATTTTGTTTATTATATAGTAAATTCTTATCCAATTAAATAGACATATCTTAAAAAAATATTGAATGATCAAAATAAAGATCCAATTTGTGAACAAATTAAATATTTTTGTTTGAATGGGTGGCCTAAAAATAAAAATAATTTATCTAATGGAATACAAAATTTGTTTCAATACAGAGATGATTTTAGTTTAGCTGGACAATATTTAGTTAATGGGACAAGAATTTATATTCCTCCAACTTTACACTTAGAATGTTTAAATTTTATTCATAGCGGGCATTTTGAAATAACGAAATGTCGTGAACCGGCGTAAATATCTGTATGGTGGTACGGATTATCTAGTCAGTTAGAGAAACTAATCATGAATTGTCCAAATTTTGTACAAAATAGAGTGAATTCTAAAGAAAGTCATATTACACCTGATATTCCTTCTCGACCTTGGCAAAAATTAGGAATGGATTTATTTAAACTTAAAATATGGTACTTCATTATTACTGATTACTTTTCTCGGTATTTTGAGATATATCCGCTAAAATCATTAACAGAATCCAAGATAATTGAAAATATAAAGATTCATTTTCTAGATTTGGCATACCGGAAACAGTTATAACTGATAATGGTGGCCAATTTCAAACTGGTTTTACTCAATTTTCACGAGAATTCGATTTTACCCATATTACAAGTTCTCCATATTACAGCCAATCTAATGGAGCTGCAAAAGCAGCTGTAAAAGTTGCTAAAAACTAAATAACTAAAAATTCTAATGATCTTTCAGCCGGTTTACTTGCACATAGATCAACGCCACTTGAAAATGGATTTAATCCAGCAGAACTTTTATTTAATCGTAAAATTAGAACTTTATTACCCATTTTACCAAAAAAATTAGAAGTTGTAGATACTTCCAGTGTTGTCCGTAGAGAAACTTTAATTAAAAACAATCAGGCTAGGAATTATAATAAGCGTCATGGAGTAGTCAAAAAATTATCCGATTTAAAAATAGGAGATCCTGTTTGGATAAGTGATAGAAGACAATACCGTTTTGTTAGTAAGATGGGCCCTGAACCGCAATCTTATATTATTAAAACGGAGGATGGATTATTCAAGCGAAGTAGATGGTTTTTGATTCCATCTCCATATTATAAAGGTAACAGATCTATTTCAATATCATCAAATCTACCCTCTACGCAAGTATTATCACCCGAGCATCCAGACATTTCAGACACAGAGGGTATTATTGTTATTGAAAGCACACCACATTCTAATAATTTAACTACAAATAATACACAACTAAATGACAATAATAGACCATTTAGAATCAAGAAAAGGCCAGGCTCACCACCAAAGACAATACCTTCCTTACCTAAAGGTAACGGAAGGTAAAAACAAAAAAAGTAAATGTCAAATTTGGAAATTTACTAACTTCATACTTGTATACTATAGCCGCTTTCTTTTTATCAAGAAGATCAACTCCGAGTAGCACGCATCTACCCTAAATCGTTCTTTTTAAAAAAGGATAAATGATCTTGTACTACCCATTTTCCTTGTCCCCGCCCCCGCGAAGTACCATCTTTGAAACAGGATCAAATATATCTTGAACTGATCCCGAATGTCAACTTCACGTCAGTATGACACTGCTATGCATTTTGTCTTTTTTTGTAAGTATTTGATATTAAAATGACATAAATAGAAGAAATTAATTACTTTGAAACGTTATGTCATGTTTCTTTACCATAAGAAATACATCCATATTTAAATACTCAAAGGTAAAAGAATTTAATATGTCAATATCAAATCACATATACAACAGACTATAACCACACGTAAATTCAGCATATTATTATATTATAAATATAATGGTATATATGTTTTATCTTCTACTTCTTATTTTTTTTTTTTAAATATGCTTTTCTTTTTAGGAGTAGTTCAGTTCAGTTTAGTACGAGGTAAGATCAGTTCATTTTCCCCTTAAAAAGAAAGCGCCTTATACAATACAATAAATTGTATACAGATCGTTAACAAGGGAGTCACGGGAATACGAATGTGAAACAATATCTTAAACTACATTGTTTTCTATGTTGTTTAGGATACAATATTGTTTTCAATACAAGTGTCACGAGAATCAGGCCGTTAGATAAGTATGTAACGATCTGTTGGATGAAACATATTGATGAAACGAATAAAGATTTTAAAATTAAAATCATATTATTCTCTCATAGATTACAATAATGAGTAAAATTGTTGTGTACATAAACCTGTCATTACTGCTTGGTATAATTGAACTTGAAAACACAAATGAAATGCATTAATTACAACAATAATAATATTTGTTGGTGACAATAAATTATAAAGTTTATAAAATGAAATAAATAATCAGTCACAAATGATTGCAACATTGTTTGAGAGTTATAATAATAAAATAGAAGTATAACACTGAAAGACGTTACGGATAATTTCTATGAAATGTTCTACATTTCTCTTCTTTTAAATTTAATGCCAGTATAAATAACAAGACGAAATGTGGAATTTACCACGAGCATCAAATCTTAAACTGGTCAATTATGGATATTGTGTTTCCTAGAATTCTTATTATTTTCTCTTTATACATTGTATATTTTTAATATATTTAAAATTGCTATAAAATTTGTACAATCTTAATATTCAAAGTTCCTCATCAAATAATTAACAATAAATCCATCGTGAGCCTGTGCAACAACCGCAAAAAAATTTGTATTTTATATGTCAAATCATTTCAGTTTCTAATATACAGATAACTATAATTTTGCAAACTGGTACATAGACTATTGAACAGTCAGGCAATTTATCTAACAGTTACCCCTCGAGTTACCCTTACTTCACTCTTCACTTTTCTTTTAACTAAGGCAAGAACAGATTTCATAACCATTTTATAAAACTAGATAACTTATATTTTAACTCCAAAAAGTTGAGTATAAACCGAAACCGATATTTTTATTGAATCAAACACCAGAAACTATGAATCAAAATAAATTAAACCCCGTTTTTCTTTTAAATACAAAAAAGGTTGAAGTGCACTGTTATTTACTGTTTCTAACTTTCTTAAATGTTATACTAATTACACAACAATAAATGTAACAACGCATCTACACATTCGCATGAATGGCGAGTCGAATCGCAAGACGAGTGGCGTGGCAAATGTGTAGTCTGTCACCTCGTCATTCGCCTCGATCTTCGCCTCGCAGCTCGTAACGCTCGCTCCAGGAGCGGTTTTTGGGGACGAGCCAAAGGTATTTTTATTGAATCAAACACCAGAAACTATGAATCAAAATAAATTAAACCCCGTTTTTCTTTTAAATACAAAAATCTGATGTGGCCAGCACATTACCTTCCGTCAGTTCTATGTATTTTGTACAAATTTCATACGGAAAGTTCCTTGCTAAATTAAATATTCTATTTCTTGTACATTACCTTCCCGCAGTTGCATGTATTTTATGCAAATTTCATACAGAAAATTATTATTTTGTGACGTTTTCTATATACAGTGTAATGTATCTGCAGAAATAAAAGATTTATTATTATTATTATTTCTTGTACATTACCTTAAAGCAGTTGTATGTATTTTATACAAATTCCATACAGAAAGCAAAAGATCCTATATTTCCAGTAAAAATTGTAAGACAAACACACTATGTCAATTTCACTTGACACTGACATCTTTCAATCAGAATTTTCTTAATATAGTAGCTGTTTTCATAGCTATGGCTACTTTATGAAATTTAATTTCTTTATAATTTTTTAACTCTATATCCATTTAATATTAAGTATAAAATGCAGTCAAATCGTACAGAGAATAAAATATACTTTAATATTTATAATAACATCAAATGTGAAAAAATTATATTTAACATAGTTTTTTCAAGAAAAACTGTTAAAATCTTCAAATGATGGTACTTCCGGTTGACCAATTGTAACCAAAATCTAATCAGCTCTTCATATGGATGTAACGAAGAAGTACACGAAAAAATTATAATTTTTGTAACTGTAGTATTAGAGTTATCGCAGACGAAAATTTTGTTACACACACACACATCCACACACACACACATCCACACACACATCCACACACACACACACACACACACACACACACACACACACACACATACATACAGACATCATCGTAAAAATAGTAAATTCGTATTCTAGGGACCCTAAAACGTGCTTATTGATTAAAAACTCATCATCGAATTTTTTGACCAAAGACAATACCTTCCTTACCTAAAGGTGACGGAAGGTAAAAAAGGTTGAAGTGCACTGTTATTTACTGTTTCTAACTTTCTTAAATGTTATACTAATTACACTAAAAAGCATTTCAACGAGCGTAGAAAATTTTTTTTCGGTTTCTTGCCCTGCTTTAACCTTGAATTAATAAACCGGCCCTAAATGATTTGTTATTATAGTCGTCGTCGTCAAATAAATATGGACTGATGCTTAATATCTCTTCTCCGTACCCTGTCTCTTTCCCTCCGGTGTTGCCACTTCTTCATAACTTAACTTTTTTTAACACAGTATTGAAATCTCTAATTCATATTTATATTTATTTGACTATAACGAAATTTTGTGTCAAATAATCAACTAGAGTTTTCCTTATGTCCAACAAAACAGTGGTGGTGAAAAAAACAGTGTACAAGATTACCAAATATTGAATAAAAGAAAATTTATAATCGAATAACATTGCCTCATAATATTGTTTGTTGCAAATATTTGCAAGGAATATATATATATATATATATATATATATATATATATATATATATATATATATATATATATATATATATATATAGAGGGTGTAAATAAAATAAGTGCATTAAATTTAACCAGTAATATAAGTCGTCGAGAGCAACAATATTTCTTAATAACTTTTTCTCGAAATCGCATATTTTTTTTAGCATTTTTACCATTCCGTAAATTGACGAGTCGTTCCAAATATTTTTGTGATATTTGAATGCAGTAGCAATAGCTATGAAAAATTTTGTTTTAGTAATTGACAGTCCTGTCAGTTGTTGCAATTAAATTTTAACATTAGTAATAAACTTGTTTATAAGGTAAAATTCTGGCAAAATGTTTATGTTTATGATTAGCGGATACACAGACATTGTAATTACCTATGGTGAAGTTCTCAAGGTCAACGAAGTTACACGAAAATCATCCTCTTTGTAATATTCGTAAATTTATGTTGTACCACATACAATATCTTCCAGATTATCATAGTTTGATTTGTCACATATGACAATTTGGAATATTTTAAAAGAGCAACAGTTACTTCCATATCATGTGCAAAAATTTCATTGTTTCCAGTATTTCAATTTTGCGAATGAGTTGTATTGTTCACTGACAGGGCAGGATATATTAGAGAAAGTATCTTTAATAATGCACAATATGCTTATCTGGTCACAAAAATCCTCATACTGTAAAAAGGAAACACAATTTTCAATAAAAAATATTAATTGTTTGGGCGGGAATAAATTGAGTCATTGGTCGTCATATAACCCCACCTCGTTTAAATGGACAAAAGTATGTACTTACATTTTTTGAATAACGTATTTAAACTATTATGATTTGCCGTGTTGACACGTTGACACACGAAAATTCATTTCATAACCTCCATAACTAGTATGCTTTTCGCACGCTCTTACTCTATTCAGCCGAATTCAGGAACCTGTGTTAATACACAATTTTATAATTTTGTTATCCAAATTTTAAATTTCTTTATTTTAAAAATTGTACTATTACGAATTTATTAATAATAAATATGTTTTCCGTTGATCGTTTATTAATGACTGTGTTTACAAGTTTGCAACCATCACCAGACAATTTTTGTGCTGTATACATCGAACTTTGATTCAAACAGCTGAGGGCAGCAGAGATCTTGCCAGTGACGGGTAATGAAATTTCAAACAAATCTTTAAAGAATTTTAAATCAAAAACTAGAAGATTTAGAAAAAAAATATTAAGAAAAATTGCTGCTCTCGACGAGTTACATTACTGGTTAAATTTAATGCACTTATTTCATTTACACCCTGTATATACAGAGTGTCCCATTAAGAGCTACGAGGTTGGTTAAATTAGACAAAAGTTGCCCCATTAGGAGACCATTTTAATGGTATTGTGAATGTAAATTTGTCAGTTTTTTATTTTTGCAAATAACTTCGAAGTGTGAAATTATACTGGATTTTGGTTTGCACATCTTTAGGGCACTTTTTTATGTTCTTTCGACTGGCGATGCTCAATTTCAGAATGAAAATGAATTAAGAAATGCCACAGTAAGAATTCTAAATCAAATGCTGAGAAAAGTTATAGAAGGAACAGAACGAAGGGCGCAGAAGTGCGTAGAACGAAATGGTGGGTTAATAGAAAATTTATTGCAAAGTTTTTGTAAATTATTTTTGTATTTTTAACATTATTTGTTTATTAATAGTATATTAAAGAACGTGTTTTATTAAGACATAAGAAAGTCTTATAAAATGAGTTCTTTATACTATTTTTTTAATTTGCGCCTTCTACAATAACATTTACTTACTCAATTTGTAATTATATTTTTAACAATTTGTACATTTTCATGTAAATAATCTTCCCTAAATAATAATAAAAAAAAAATAATAATTTCGACATTATATTATTAAAATGAATTGTCAATTAACTAAAAATAAGTTAGGTAAAAATGGGTTAAAGAAACGTCATCTAGTACCAACCGTCTAAAACAAAAAAATGCGTATTGAAATGAAGGTCATTACGATACGCAATTGCGTATCGTAATGACTTCATTATGAACGCAAAATATAAAAATAGTTATTTTCTTAAACAGCAGCCTTCGATTTACTTTTTTCAATTAAATTTTAGTATTAATAATATTTTTTGTTAATTTCTCTGTTATTTATAAAAATAAATTATTACTATTTTATATCATTGTAAAGCTAAAAAAAATCTCTTTTCAATGGCGTAACTTTCCAATATGGCGTCCATATAAAAATTAAAACTTTGACATCGATCCTCGAAAATCAACATTGATAAAAAAATTGAGCATCGCCAGTCGAAAGAACATAAAAAAGTGCCCTAAAGATGTGCAAACCAAAATCCAGTATAATTTCACACTTCGAAGTTATTTGCAAAAATAAAAAACTGCAAAATTTACATTTTCGTCTAGATCTAGTGACCTATGCATTTTTTCGCAAATAACAAAATACCATTGAAATGGACTCCTAATGGGGCAACTTTTGTCTAATTTAACCAACCTCGTAGCTCTTACGGTTCTCGAGATCCCAATGCATTCTTACCTTAAATGGGACACTCTGTATATATATATATATATATATATATATATATATATATATATATATATATATATATATATATATATATATATATATATACTAGCTATACAATTATATAACCTATTTCTTTTATGATGCAGGGTTCATATATATATATATATATATATATATATATATATATATATATATATATATATATATATATATATATATATATATATATATTGTAACCAAGCAAATCGAATTTATAATTTTATAGAAATTACTTTTTTATAGTTAGCCATGAAACTGAAACAAGATCACAAACAAATGTAATAACGGTTAACTTGTTAGAAAGAGCCTGTCAGAAAAGCTCTCGATTGGTCTTCATTACTAAAAATCCACAAAAAAATTTAGAAATTTTTAAGGATGTATATATTAAAAGAAAGTATTACAAAAAATAACTTCATTTAAAGTCTTTATTTTCTTCGCACACAGTAAAATCAAGTTTGGTGCTTTTAAAAATTACAATTCATAATTTAAATTAAAATTTGTTTTTATATTCTACCCGTATAAGAAAATTAGTACATGAAAATTTAAATATTCCGTTACTCCTTCAACATTAAATAATTAATCTTGATTTATGTAGCCGCTTTAGAAACGATCATGAAATGAAATTATTGAATAATAGCCTTTATAAAGCACAATTCATTCATTGTATATAAAAGAATATTATTATGATGGCTGAATACATAAAAGTACAATATTTATTTTTGTTATGAATCTCCTATTCAGCAAGTTACCAATTTTTTCGTAAAATAAATTTTATTCTCTGGAAAGACGTCTATTACCATTAATACGAAAATGAAAAAAAAAATGAAAATTAATTTATGGCCCTAAAATATTGGATAATTTCGATGTGTTCGGATGGGGAAATTTTTTTATCTTTGCATTGACATCACATCCATTGCTCTAAGTTAAAACGGGGGGCAACGATTTGCAAAAAAACTGATTCCCCATGCTAATCTTCTATGTACATCTTTAAAAAAACCAGGGTGTAAATAAAGTGCATTAAATTTAACCAGTATACATTACTGGTTACATACTCGACGAGAACAACAATATTTCTTAATAACTTTTTTTTTCTGTCTTTTAGATTTTGAGCTAAAATTCTTTAAAGATTTACTGCATTTATAAACATTACATCAATGAAATTGAAAAGTTCAAAGACGGTTTCTAAAATATTTATCGTACAAATGCGAAAGAGAGATTAATTATAATGATTTGCTACAAAGATTCAACTTTCAATCAGTTATTCATCGCAGAGATATTCATTCGATTATATTCCTAGCGAAATTAATCCAACACAATAGCTCTTGCATATTACAAAATATAAATTTTCAAGTACCGCGTCAGGCATCTCGTCAAGTTACCACTTTTTATTGTCCTAAAGCACGAACAAATATCTTGACCAAATCTCCAGTGTACGTGATGTGTAAAAATGTACATATTTATATAAATGAATTTGATATTTTTACGACACCGCCGAATAAAATATATTCAGTTTTGTAAACATTATAATTATGTCAATAAATTATAATGTACCTTTTTATATATGTACATTGCATGATTATTTTCGATTATTATTATTAATTCATTTGTTTGTACTATTACTGTTATTTTATTTCATTGTTTTTTGTTTTTGTCCTGTAATTGGTGTAAAACTATTGGGCAAATAAACTCATTATCATTATATTTCGTTACCCGTCCATGAAGAACAAATGGCTGCTCCCGTATTCAAGTGGGATATAAACAGCTCAAAAATTGTAAGTACAAACTTTTGTCCATTTAAACGAGGTACATGAGTACCAATAAATAGTCATCCATTTATTGTTCCCGCCCAAACATTTTTTAATGAAAATTTTTACAGCATTTTCGTCTGTCGAGATGTGTATTTGTGCATAATAAATACACCTTCCCAAGTAAATTCAGTCTCATTAATGAACATTATAAGTCATTCCCAAAATTGAAGTCTGTTATATGCTGAAAACATTAAACTTTTTGCACATCGTATGGATACATCTGTTGCTTTTTTAAAATTGTCATGTGACACTCCGTATTGTGATAAAGATGTACAAGATTAACAAATGTGTGAATATTAGGAACGTATGATTTGGAAACACTCCGTCTAAATATGTGTCATTATATCAACCACAAATTCAAATGTAGTAAAGATGCAAATAAATAAATAAACCATAGGTAAGTAATTACAATGTGTGTGTACTCGCTATTTGTAAACGTAAGCATTTTGACAGAATTTTACCTTATAAACAAGTTTATTACTAGTGTCAAAATTTAATTGCAACAGCTGACAGGACTGTCAATTGCTAAAACAAAATTTCTCAAAGCTATTGCTACTGCATTCAATTATTAGAAAAATACTTGGAACGACTCGTCAATTTACGGGGTTGTAAAAATGCTAAAAAAAATATGCGATTTCGAGAAAAATTTATTAAGAAATATTGTTGCTCTCGACGACTTATATTACTGGTTAAATTTAATGTTCTTATTTCATTTAACCTGTCAGCTGTTGCAATTAAATTTTGACATTAGTAATAAACTTGTTTATAAGGTAAAATTCTGTCAAAATGCTTACGTTTACAAATAGCGAGTACACAGACATTGTAATTACTTACCTATGGTTTATTTATTTATTTGTATCTTTACTACATTTGCATTTGTGGTTGATATAATGACACACATTTAGACGGAGTGTTTCCAAATCATACGTTCCTAATATTCACACATTTGTTAATCTTGTACATCTTTATCACAATACGGCGTGTCACATGACAATTTTAAAAAAGCAACAGATGTATCCATACGATGTGCAAATAGTTTAATGTTTTCAGCAGAGTTCGATTTTGGAATGGCTCATAATGTTCATTAATGAGACTGAATTTACTTGGGAAGGTGTATTTATTATGCACAATACACATCTCGACAGACGAAAATGCTGTAAAAATTTTCATTAAAAAATGTTTGGGCGGGAACAATAAATGGATGACTATTTATTGGCACTCATGTACCTCGTTTAAATGGACAAAAGTTTGTACTTACAATTTTTGAGCTGTTTATATCCCACTTGAATACGGGAGCAGCCATTTGTTCTCCATGGACGGGTAACGAAATATAATGATAATGAGTTTATTTGCCCAATAGTTTTACACCAATTACAGGACAAAAACAAAAAACAATGAAATAAAATAACAGTAATAGTACAAACAAATGAATTAATAATAATAATAATCGAAAATAATCATGCAATGTACATATCGTCGTTGTCATTTTAATACCTCCTAAGTGCAAAACACACTATTTTGAATAAATCGAGAAAAACTATTTAAAATTTTTTTGGAAGACTTTTCCGGCTTAAATAGATTAAAATTGTGACATAACTATTGTCTTATATTATTTGTATATTATAATATCTTTATATACTTACGCTACTCGGAAATTTATATACATTTTTGTGTTCGGCTGCACATTAGAGGTATTAAATGTTGATTGTGTTCGTATAGGAGAAATTATTATAGGTCTAAAAAGTTTTCAAACATCGCTTTTATTTATAAGAAAATAAATATTACTTATTTTTGAGAACAAATGATTATAATTATTACAAGAATATAAACATATGAAACCTTAAATAAAATTTATTTCTTTTTGTCTGGTTTAAAAGAGAGAGAGTTATTAAAAGCACGATGAGGTTCTTCAATAACTGTCTTCATTTCTTGAAGATGGCGATATTTTGACTCACTTATAGGAATTGAGCTACGATACAAAGCAGAAACTTCTTGAACAGGATTATGGCCAGGCTTTCTTTTCTTTCTTTTAACCCATCTCTTAAAAGTATCTTCACCTAATCCAAGGGTGTTGATAAAAAAATATCGGCAAACTCTTAATTTATCACCATCCCCTTTCTGAAGAAATATGTCGTATCCTTCGTTTTTACGTAGTCGTTTCACTTTATCCTCTAGTCTTTTACGGTGTCTTTTTATGCTTCTGGTTGTAACTAATCCTTTAACAAACGCTCGTTTTTCTTCCCATGATCCAATTTACCAAAATGTATCGAAGGCTGCAGATCCGTCTTCTTCTGTAAATTTAGCACATAGGAAAGAGCGAGAACTAGTTTTATTTTTCGATCTGTGTGTGAGCATCTTTTTTTTATTATTCTTTTCGGTTTGGGAATGTTGTTCATAACTTTCTTCGCATTTCGTTTATATCCCATGTAAGGTAATCCAAATAACCGCTTATTTTTTGTCTCTGTTTGCGATATCTTTTTATTATTTAGACCATGTTCTGACTCTTCTGTTTCCATTATTATAGCTTCGTTATCGAAATCATTAACATTCGTTGCTTGCTCACATTTACTAGGCGTGATATCTTCAGCTTCGTTATGGATATCGTTAACATTCTTAACTGGCTCATAATTGCTAGGAATGATATCTTCAGTTTCGTTATCGATACCGTCAACATTCGTTGCTTGCTCACATTTACTAGGCGTGATATCTTCAGCTTCGTTATGGATATCGTTAACATTCGTAACTGGCTCATAATTGCTAGGCATGATATCTTCAGTTTCGTTATCGATACCGTTAACATTCGTTGCTTGCTCACATTTGCTAGACGTGATATCTTCAGCCATTTCTTCATCTTCTCTATTTGTTAATATTATTCGCTTTCGTTCTCCTGGCTCTTTCATTCCTACAGTTACTAAAAAATCTTTATTCCTAATCTCTTCTTCGTACATTACTTCTTCTTCACTTATTATCCATTCTTCATTCGTGGATCCGTCATCATTCATATTTTTTTCGTTTTCAACAACCATTTCATTGCTTTCTCTTCCTAATAAATAAGTATCAAGAATGTTGTACAGTTCATCGTCAGGTTCAATTAGAATATCTTCGTTTTTATTATCTTGATTACTGGGTGATTCTGTGCGCGGCATATTATAATTTTTTTCTTCTACACAACTTCCGGAGCCACTATTCCTTTGATTGAGTAACCACAGCATTTTTTGTCCTTTTTTTTCCTTAAAGTAAAAAATATGTAATTTAGCCAAATAATATCAAATTGATTTTTCCAAAAATTTGAAAAACAATAATTTGTAATACTGTAATAGCTTTATTAAACATAGATTTCAATAAATTTTTAGGTTATTTTTGAAAAAGGCCAATTAAAGATAATTCTTATTGCTACTACAATTAATTTTGTCTAAAGTTTGAAATATATAAATATACTTACCTATTATTACAAATTCACTTTTACTGGATATTCAAGATTGATTTATCTAATCTACATAAACAAAATAACTTAAATGAATTCACATTGCATTCACTAAAAATTCCTCCTATGTGTATTAAATGACATGGCGCGAAATAGTAGTGTTTCCATAATACCTCCTATGTGATGCAAATAGTACATAGGAGATATTAAGAATCAACTATACGAACTGATCACATAGGATAAGTTATATTTTACGTATTATGAAGCATTGGCTATGGTTACACATAGGAGAAGTTTGCCAAAAGATAGAGATGGTAAGGATCAATTTTAATGCACTAAAATCGTATTTTCGACCCTAATGTCACATAGGAGATATTAAAATGACAACGACGATATATAAAAAGGTACATTATAATTTATTGACATAATTGTAATGTTTACAAAACTGAATATATTTTATTCGGCGGTGTCGTAAAATTATCAAATTCATTTGTATAAATATGTACATTTTTACACATCACGTACACTGGAGATTTGGTCAAGATATTTGTTCGTGCTTTAGGACAATAAAAAGTGGTAACTTCACGAGATGCCTGACGCGGTACTTGAAAATTTATATTTTGTAATATGCAAGAGCTATTGTGTTGGATTAATTTCGCTAGGAATATAATCGAATGAATATCTCTGCGATGAATAACTGATTGAAAGTTGAATCTTTGTAGCAAATTATTATAATTAATCTCTCTTTCGCATTTGCACGATAAATATTTTAGAAACCGTCTTTGAACTTTTCAATTTCATTGATGTAATGTTTATAAATGCAGTAAATCTTTAAAGAATTTTAGCTCAAAATCTAAAAGACATAGAAAAAAAAGTTATTAAGAAATATTGTTGCTCTCGTCGAGTATGTAACCAGTAATGTATACTGGTTAAATTTAATGCACTTATTTTATTTACACCCTGGTTTTTTTTAAAGATGTACATAGAAGATTAGCCTGGGGAATCAGTTTTTTTGCAAATCGTTGCCCCCCGTTTTAACTTAGAGCAATGGTTGTGATGTCAATGCAGAGATAAAAAAATTTCCCCATCCGAACACATCGAAATTATCCAATATTTTAGGGCCATAAATTAATTTTCATTTTTTTTTCATTTTCGTATTAATGGTAATAGACGTCTTTCCAGAGAATAAAATTTATTTTACGAAAAAATTGGTAACTTGCTGAATAGGAGATTCATAACAAAAATAAATATTGTACTTTTATGTATTCAGCCATCATAATAATATTCTTTTATATACAATGAATGAATTGTGCTTTATAAAGGCTATTATTCAATAATTTCATTTCATGATCGTTTCTAAAGCGGCTACATAAATCAAGATTAATTATTTAATGTTGAAGGAGTAACGGAATGTTTAAATTTTCATGTACTAATTTTCTTATACGGGTAGAATATAAAAACAAATTTTAAATTTAAATTATGAATTGTAATTTTTAAAAGCACCAAACTTGATCTTACTGTGTGCGAAGAAAATAAAGACTTTAAATGAAGTTATTTTTTGTAATACTTTCTTTTAATATATACATCCTTACAAATTTATAATTTTTTTTGTGGATTTTTAATGATGAAGACTAAACGAGAGCTTTTCTGACAGGCTCTTTTTAACAAGTTAACCGTTATTACATTTGTTTGTGATCTTGTTTTAGTTTCATGGCTAACTGTAAAAAAGTAATTTTTATAAAATTATAAATTCGATTTGCTTGGTTACAAAACGTGCAAAATAAAATATGATTACTGATTTGGATGCAGAATTTAATTCTCTACAAGCATTGTTTTCTGTTAACTGTTAACAACTTCAGGTAATATATCACCAGTTAGTCTATTTTAACCAAAATCTGCTGTTATTCCTATTGACATAAAAGTATCTTATATACCAAATTTGAAAAGTTTTGATTTATATTTTAAAATTATTTTTCATTAGATTCTATTATAAGCTTCAAGTAAAGTACCACTTCTGGAAATTATGTAATGACTAAAAAGGGAGGTGATGACTAGATGTTATAGATAGTAGTCCTAAATACAAAATTTAAACTTTCTACGGCTTACCGTTTTTGAGATACGTACGTACGTACAGACGTGACGACGAAATTAGGTAAAATGAATTCAGGGATGCTCATAATGAATATTTCCGTTGAACTCTGAAATTCGAATTTTTTCGCGATTACAATACTTCCTTTACTATGTACAAGGAAGTAAAAAGAGAAAAAATAATTATTGCTATTCTTTTCATAATAAACAACACAATAAAAATAAAGGTTGTGTTTTCCGATTCTGACAGTTGACAGCTCTGAGATATGAGTAGATATGTCGTCCATAACTATAGTTCTATTATTAAAATTAAACCAATTTTACAATTATGTTCAAGGTATGTTTATAATTATTATGACAATGACTGTGACTATGTCACTATGACAATGTTATATAAACAGCAAAACATCTCTATTATAAAAACATATTTTAAATCTTCAGAATCATGTCCAGTTGCATTATGAAAGCTTAAATTTAAAGCAACCTTTAACTTTAATTAATAAAACACAAATCAAAATTTTGAGAACAATGCATAATTCACTCCAATGAAATATTGTCAATTTAAAAAAAAACTTAAAATTTACATTATATTAGTGGTTTAATAAAAAATACTGGCCTGTATTACAAACTCACGTTTAGAACTTTTTTGTACAAAGTTACGTTTAACCTCATTCCTCTTAATAATGTAAAAACGGGCGTCAGAATAGCACTATTATTATAATAGTGCGTTCGTAATACATGCCTTTATGTTTATTTGAAAGACCTATGAAGTAGAATATTATTTTGATTAATAAATACGAGCCCATACATCATCAATAAATACATTATATAACCTACGTAAATGGTGAAAAATCTACAAATTTCTTTCGACTAGTTTAAAATATAGATATTAAACTTACAAAAACTGAATTTGTTATTCAAGTATTCCGTTATTTAGTTTTGGATTACATTGCCTTTATTAGTAATACCAGCTTTAATTCTATTAGGCATTGGATCCCTAAGTCCTGCACATTTGCCTGTGATTATTGTCCCATATGTCTTGCAAGGTAGATTTTACTGCACGCACTGAATTTATTCGAAGCTGCTTTTCATTGTGCCACAAGTAAAGGGTCTTCGAAGAAGCTAAATCTGGACTAGAAGATGACGCCTAAGAATACTGGTCGAACTATTATCACCAGTCATTCGGCCCACAGTTGTTTTTATAGTTTGAGTCTGTATTTAAAGTAGCCGAAAGAATTTCATAGAATTTTCTAATCATTTGTGTACATATTATAATTTGATGGAGATGTAAACGGCTCAACTAATATGAGTTTGGCTCGTAGGTATCTATGTCATAAGCTGTTATAAAAGAACGTAATTTCTACTCATTGATTTCGCGATTTAAAATTTATAGTTAATTTTGCGATATAATAGTCCTTTAGTAATTTCAGAACGTACATTGTGAGCTTTGTATATAAACGCGGCTTGTTGGCGATCCTTTGACAAATATTTACAAAAAGCTCTTGCTCTTTGAAAAAATTCTGATTTCTGCTTCGTAAAATAAACTGGAAAACATATCCTGTTTCCTTCTTTGAGCTGCCGCTGTGCTACACGCGTACCGGATTTTCTTTTGAAGTGAATTTTTCTCACTCACTATATGAATTATTGCGACTTGCAATGTTAACGTCGCACAGCAAAATGAAAGTAGCTCTACATAAAAAATAAATCGAGGATTGTAATAACTTATTTTCTTAGAATGCAATTTAATATTGCAAATTCCATTTAGATTAAATATTTCTATCTATAATCTATTGTATTGTTATTGTAATATGTATTTAAATATTTGTATTTTTTGTGTGATAGTATCAATAAGATATATAATTTATATATAAAGATATAAAATTAAAACTAATAATTTTAATGATTGAAACCTGATAGTAGCTACCTACACAAATGATTGTACATATGAAATTTAAATATAATTGAATGTTGCAAGTAAAAAGTCTGCTTATTATTACTCTATTCATGAACTAGCATAATGGATTACTTATATAATAAATAATAATAGATTTTATGAGTACGAAGTCGTAAACTTTTTATTAGAACGGGAACGTACCTAATCATATATTTATAGAATTTATACAATACATTACACCAGTGAATAAATTTTTAAAAAATATAGAAAATTTTATAGGTGTTATTAATAATAAATTACCCGATTTGGGTTACCGAATCACAAACTTATTATTTTCTATGACCGACTATTTATTTGTATATTATCTGAAAATATAATTAAAAATTATTGTACTAGATGGAATTGATAACAAATATCAGTTTCAATTAACCCATCAGTTCACACACATTGCATGTGGTCTCAAGAACCAACAATAATTTGTAGTTGCTATTATTTCTATAATCAATCAAGTGTGAGGACTGTATAAATATTTATTTATAATCCTTTAACAATTATTACTGGGACATATTTTTCGATAAGGCCATATATCTCGTTTTTTAGCCGAATGGTGCGTGCACTGTGTCGAAATTTAGTGCATGTTCTGGAAGATTAAACCTTTAATATAAATTCCCTAAAATATTAAATTTTAATATACTTTTTATAACAATAAACAATATGCTCCACTTACGTACTTCCGTTCGCAACTTCGCTCCACTGTTAGGCTGCATCCCCATGCATCCGTATTCACGTATCCGTGTTACGTGATTTACGTACGTAAAAATCTAGCCCGTCCCCATGAGAGCAGTAGATACGGTGTCCGTATCCATACTGAATTTATAAATCGATGGTAATAGTGTTTTGTATTATGGAATCGGAAACATTAATATTAACTGTACTCAGTTTGACTCGTCAATTGAGCACAACAGCTTTATCATAACAACAATAACAACAATCAGAGTTCCTGAATAACCTTAATAGTATAGACGTAAATTTTGAGTTCGAAGTATTTTTACTGAATAGAAGTGGATTATGCAGGGTGCTAGCAATAATTAAAACCACAACAAACATCAAAATACATAAACTGACAAACTAACTCCTATGCGCATGCGTCAAGTCATCCGTATCCGTGAAAAGTTGAAATTAACCAACTTACGTCCGTTGCGTTCTTGAAACGGACCGTTGTATCAATTCACGGTTTTGATTGGTTACAAATGATCACGTATACGTGAACACGGATACATGGGGATGCAGCCTTACTGCTGCTTGACTGGAATTTTCTACACTGTTGCCAATTCATATGGGCAATGTTCAAAATGTTAAGGTATGAAGAAGCGGCAACACCGCAAGGTAAGGGACAGAGTGAGGACAGTCTCCATATTCATTAAGCATTTTGTAACGTCATATTATTATTTTTTTTATTAGAAATCAGCAACAATAGCTTATATGCTACATGAGGGTAAAAGTAGAACATAAAGGAAAACAGATGAGGTACAGTTCATTTCAACAAAATTAGAAGGACCGGCATGAAACAATAAAACGATCTTTAAGTATGAATTTAAAGAGACTAAAAATTATAATCACTATACGAGTAAATCAAAATCTCACTGTGACGTATTGATAATGGATATGAAAATGTATTCAGTTTATTGACAAAACATCGTTATTTGTTTCACAAGGTAAAAAAAGTAACAGATTCACTACCGCGGCGGAGTTTCTCGTGAGACGAGTTTTTGAATTTATAGCTATTAACATGCCTAGGATTGTTATGAGTACTATGAGTGCCGCAGATGTCGGTTTAAAATCCGAGCTCGTAGAGCATTAATCAAATAATTTTAAAAAATAATTAAGGCATTAATAATATTTTTGTTTTAAATTATTTGGTTAATGCTACTTTCATAATATCATGATAAACAAAACAATTATTTTAAAATTTATGTCAATATGACAAGTATTCAAATTATGTGATTTATTCCTCATGTTTATTATTTTAGAATAAAGTAAACGATATTAAGAGCGATATACTAACGTTATCTGTATGTATTAATGAAGAGCATTATACTGTCATTTGATTTTATTTTCATTTTGTGGACTGTTTTTGACATGTCAGTATGGTAATAATATTACCTTACAGATACAGTTATTATTTAGTTACCAACCCACTTTTGTATTTGTAAACAAGGGCTTAATATTCTGAAACCTGTTAACTTATTTAACATATTTTATGTATTCTCTGATGTAAAAAAATATTTCATTATTTAAATATTACAATTTTGATAAAATCCAACTTTGTAATTTTAAGAATATTTTATAAACATAAATAAATAAAAATACTTTATTTAAATTAGTCGAACGCTTGCTATTGTACAAATCTAACGGGTAAAATTAACAGAGCTGGGCATATGAATGCAATTGCATTAAAATTACATTATTTTTAAGAAAATCGCTCAGAATTACCATTACAATTTATTTGTAATGATATTACACATTACATTACATATGAATAGAATTGGATTTTATTGTTCACGAAATTTATATTTAGGTTGCTATTTATTGGATCAATATTTTAATTAAATGATAATTGTTAAATAATCAGTAACTTATAACAAAAATGTAATTTAACCTATCTAACATAAGCTAATTTAAACTACTTTAAATAACTAACCAAAACTTAATCTAACATAACCTAACCTGGACACAATATTCAAATTTACTGATCACTTATTTTACAAATTACTGATCATTAATGTAAAAATATTGACCAAATAAATATAAACCTTATATGTAGGTTTATGTAAAGTATCATCTAAGATGCAGTATTTACTGATCTGTTATTAATATATTACTATGGATACTAGTTACACATAAATGATCATTGTTAAATGATCAGTAACTTATAACAAAAATGTAATTTAACCTGTCTAACCTAAGATAATTTAATCTAAACTACTTTAACTAATCTTTCCAAAACTTAAATATTCATATTTACTGATCAATTATTTTACAAATTACTGATTATTAATGTAGAAATACTGATAAAATAAATATAAACTTTATTTGTAGGTATACGTGAGTTTCAGCTAAGATGCAATATTTACTGTTCTGTTATTAATGTATTACTATGCATACATAAATGATCATTGTTAAATGATCAGTAAGTTTAACAAAAATGTAATTTAACCTATATAACCTAAGTTAATTTAATCTAAACTACTTTTACTAATCTAACCAAAGCTTAACCTAACATAACCTAACCTGGACACAATATTCATATTTATTGATCTATTTTACAAATTACTGACCATTATTGTAAAATACTAATCAAATAAATATAAACTTAATATTTACTATTTTGTTATAAAGCATTACTATGGATAATAGTTACACATATTGCAAGAAAAATTCAAATTTGGCTAACAGACTAAACCGTACCAATTGTTCCGCGAAACGACAATCCCCCTAACCTTCCCCAGGTTCCTCCGATAGATTTTTAGGCTCTTTTATCTCGAAAAGTTTAAGATCGAGGACGGGAAGCCCAAAATGAGGACGAACTTCAACGCGGAATATACAGGATTCAGGAATTTCCGAGAAATCAATGTAAATGTTGTCTAAAACCTAATGTTAGGTGTCCGCAGATAGTTGCGTCTTGTGGAAGAACACGACTTTCTTTATTCAATTCAAATTCATAATTTTGTTGTTTATGAAATAGTTAATTTTTAAGTATTACAAAGCTTAAGTTTATAAAAAACTGTTATATTATCATTCATTTGTTAGATAATTGAAATAAATTGGAGTTAGAACAATCGGAAACGAAGACCGATTAGGAATGATTTGGTTGAATGAGAGAAATACGTGATGAAATAGATGTGTGCCGGACATGTTCGTCTCTCGAAACCGGATCCCGGACTCGCTTGCGTGTACGTGACTCCCACTCGGAATGTAATATATAGGTCGGCGACTGCATTGTTTACGAATTGTTCCGCTCTTTGCCTTGCCTTTGCTGTTGCCGTGGTTTTGCGTTCTGCTCGCGAAACTGCTAGAAAAATGAGCAGAATAAGTTATATTGTAAACATATAACATCAAAATATAATGAAGAAATAAACGTAGCAGAAGGATTCAAAAATTAATGCCTTCATTCCCAGTGATGCAACTACACATAATACTATTTTTGTCAATTGTTATCAGCCATAAGTGTTCTGTTGGGCCGCATCGCTCATTAAAAATTGATTAGGCCTGCATACAGAATTTAATATTAATTTTTGATTACAATCTTTAATGTAACCCATATTACCATTAAAACAACGTTTATTTTTAAACAAAAGAATACGAATATAACATTTTCAATGTGAAAAGTGGAAACTGAACCTGTTGTTTCGATACCAATGCGTCTATATCTATATAGTTTGGTAGCGGCAGTAGCGATGGGAAAAGTATTTTCAAGACGCTTGTTTGAAATTTTTATTCTAATTTTACTTTTTGTTTGATTCAAACTAAAAAAAGTTTCTTGTTAATATACATAGACCCACAAGAGACGTCAGGAACAGGACATGTTCGTGAAGAGCCTTTAGGTGCGCAAATAATCATAATCCAATAAAGACACTTGAATAACAATTTTAAAAGTTGCATATCTGACTGGAACTCTATAAATTCCGTTTGTAAGTTTACAGGACAAATGAATGGTAAATTTCAAATGAGAATGGAGTGTAAATAAATTGAAATGTACGTATATTTTGTATATTTTTGAAATATTAAAATGTATTCTCAAAATCCTCTGTGACAAAATAGAAATTACGAGTAATGTAGCAATGAGTGCCCGTGAGGTAAAAGCCCAAATGATGCAAATATGTCATCATTAGCGATATAAGCGTACAAATCAGATTGGTACACCCAGCAATGGGTAATAAACCGTGATGATATTATTTATTTATAGCATGTACAGGGTGTCTCCCGAGGAAACCGAGAAACTTTAACCATGTATGTAGGGGTCATTCTAAGTAAAAAAAAGTTCATATAAACTATGGGTCAATTCTTCTTCGTTTTAGAGATATCGACAAAAAATTAAAACAAACAAACAAATAAAAAATAAATCGGAGAAGAATTGACAGATAGTTTATATGAACATTTTTACTTATAATGACTCCTATAATACATGCATACCCTATATTTCGCTGTTTATGTTGCTGACTTTAGGTAGTTCAAAATTAATCAAATTATTGTTCTGAATCTGAGATTGCCACTATTTCAATTTTATTTCAAAAACCGTCAGTGTTTGAAACATAATTTTTTAGTTGATTTTAACGTCCATTAAAATGCTAAATTAGTCTATCAGTTTTCATTTCCTATTTCAGGCACAGGGCACAGGTTTTCTTTTTGAGCTTATTATTCAAAATATAGAAACTTTACGCGATGCGGGCCTTAAAATATTGCTAGTGGACCTCAGTGTTGAGGTTGAGCGTGAGAGCATGGACACCACAATTTTAAACTATAGTCCTTTTTTAAACTAGGTGGACACAATTCAAAATTTGTCTAGCAAGAAATAAGATCTAATTTATGATCGGCTAACGCTCAGCTTTGTTTATCCTCAAACAGAAATAAATTTTCCATATTAACGTTTTACCTGCCTGTTTATAAATTATTTACATTCAGCTTTGTTCCTGCAGTATTCCCGAAGTAAAAATGATAGATTTTGTTCAAACTGTTTATAACGTATAGTATTATTAAGTCTGAATGTTTTAGAATTAATATTTGTAGTAATTTTTTTACTAAATCATTCATGAGGTAAATTTTATTTTTGAATTTTATTCTCTTAGCAAATAATATGGATAAAGCTATTTAATAAAATAGTGTACATAGTGACGCTTTTAAACTAAAATTATATGCTGGTGGCGAAGCAGTTCTAAAAGCTATGCAATTTAAATCTAAGTTTGCGTGAAACGGTTGCGCCGGCCGTAATCTAATTGTGCCTGCATAACCGTTGCTAACGTTCACTGTTTAATTTCTAAATTTATTTCAGTTGGTGGAGTGAAAAGATATTATTTTAATTTACTTTTTGTAAAAAAGATATACTCATTGAAAAAATTAATAATAATTAAAAAAGAGTTAATATGTAGTTGGAAGTAAAACAAAGAATCATTAACTGATACCCAATAATAAATAGAATAATTAAATTGAAACCAGACTTCATATGAAGCTGATATACCTATACGTGGATAATTATAAGACCTGTAATGATATACTCAATACCATAAAAGGCTGCATATATAAATAAAAAGCCATGAAATTTCTCAACAATATCGACTATGCACCAGTGCAGAGCATTATACGAATACATTAGGCAAAATAAGCATGATAGTATAAACATGAGATTAAGGGAAAGTGCATCCTACTAGAAAAATAGTTATTATAAAAAGAACGGGAATTCAATTCTCGATAATTTATGTTATATACATTTACACGTAAAATGAATAGTTTCGATATAAAAGCAAGTATAGATAAAGATTTTTTAATTCTACTTATTTTCCATTTGACTAAAAATCTATCAACTTACAACATAGAACATGCTACGCAAACTAATTACCCATATTTTTCAACGAAGAATTCATTTAAGTAATAAAAATGGAGTGTTCCATTTAAAAAACTTGTTAACGTTGACGTAGAAATTACATTTTTTCAATTTCGATTATTAATTTATATTAGTGTAAGTGTAAACAAAATCTATCTTTATAAAACTGTTTTTACAAATTGTTTCTATTTCCGAGATTTAGGCCCGAGTGCTAGAACGTCAGGTATCACACAGTTACATGTAACAGATGTAACAGGTACCTGACGATTTGACGTGCTAGAAAGTATGTTACCCTAAAATGCATCGTGAAAGCTATGTTACATATAATAGCGATTTCAGGATCAGTTACCTGACTGTTACGTACTGTCAACCTGTCATATTGGTAATATTTTGCTCGTATGTAAATTTGATGTTTAAAATGTCTTCTTAAAATCATCAAACAATAATATTAATAATATAATTCGCATATTTCGATCTAGAAATTTCAGAAAACGAAATAACCTTGATATATGAAGTGGATTTTAAGAAAGGTTACAATATTTCGAACAAATTTGCCAGAAATTTAGTTAAAGGATAACTTAAATCCAATAACTATGAAAAGTAAATCAATTATTCCAGAATTACAAAAATATTGCTTATGTTATTTACGATTCTTAGATACAGGTCTTAATTTTTTGTTCCGGGCGTTTTATTTAAGGATTTTTCAAATAATGGTGGCAGATGATTTGCGGATCGTTCGAGGAACTGTGAATCGAATAGTTAAAATAATTTTACCAGAAATAGCCAATTTGTCTTTGTATCAAATTTATATTTATTAAATGATTTCTCTCGAAAGACGTGACATTCCTTTCTTTAGTTTTCTCTTATACTTTAAAATAACAAGTATGATTTAATATTTATAAGCAGAAAACAACGAAAAATACATTTTTTTGCTTGAATGTAACCTCAAAAATGTATGTTTTTTGTCATATTTGACATTTAGATAGTGTTGCCATCTAGTGAATTGTGGAAGAACACATCATACTTCATTGGTTTGTGCCATTACTAACTGATACCGATCTGTTACGAAGCAACAGCCAACATTCGTTTCTAGCACGCCGTAAAAAGGTACCAACATGTTAGGAGGTACCAGGCAGTTACGTAACACATACATACCACTGTGTTTCTAGCACCCCGGCCTTAGAGTGATAAATAAATGGCCGTTTTTAGAAACAATCGAAAAAGTTGAATTACGCTGGTAGTAGTTAATCATGAGTAAAATGTTTTTATTGTTACATATATAAAACTTTCTGCTGAATTCAATGATAAAAAAGTAAAATAAATAATATAACATGCCATTTAAAATCATAAAGTTAGGGGATAATTTTGGAAAATAATAGTTTTTAAAATAAAGACTGCGTAAGCTCGCCGTGGGACATCTGTATAATATAAACACGCAT
The DNA here is from genome assembly GCA_963082715.1 of Harpalus rubripes. NCBI lineage: Eukaryota > Metazoa > Arthropoda > Insecta > Coleoptera > Carabidae > Harpalus > Harpalus rubripes. The sequence goes on along the minus strand of OY720450.1, from coordinate 51,354,073 downwards.
ACAATTAAGGCGTGCATGCTCTCATACATACATAGTCATGCACACAAGTACGCAAAAAGTGATTTTGGTGCCAACTTACCACTCTGGCGCCGCCAGCGGTAATGTTACGATGTTGCAAAATGAGTATGTTTTTAAGAAATCTCCAATTTGCAAAACTTCCGGACTTATTCGCTATAAAATATCTCCTTCGGTTTAAGCTCCTTTTTACCTCTCGCTAAGAGAGGTATTGAATTCATGCTAAAAATCGCATATCCAGATTTTAGTGAATAAGCACGTTTTAAGGTCCCTAGAATCCGATTATAACATTTTTACGAAGATGTCCGTATGTGTGTGTGGATGTTGGATCCACGATTTCCCAAATACTATAAGACTTAAGACATTTTTAACTACGGACTCTTCAATCTAACAATAATGGGAAGAGTTGATTAAGTTTTGGTAACAATTGGACAACCGGAAGTACAAGAAAAAAATCATCAAAATATTATTATCGACAATTTATGTAAATATTTATATTAAAGAACGTTGAATTATTTATTCGATAAATATAAATTCATTAATATATCCTTTATAGATTTAGAGATAAATAAAAGCATATAAAATAATTTGACGTAAAAATTCTCAGACCAAACTACTTCGAGGCAAGATATTCAAATGTTTGTAATTGACACATAAATGTCACTGTCAAAAATATTTGTATGCTACTGTCAAAATTATTTGTACATCATTATGAAGATTATGAAAATAAAAAAAGTTAACAACGCAAAAGAATATTAGTAAAAAAGAATATAAAAGGAATTTGCGAAAATATGACGAATATAAAGAAAAAGAAAAGGATACTGAATATAAAGAAAATGTATGTATTGTACGTAATTTATATTAAAATATCCCATAGATTTTGCAAATATATGTGAAAATTATTTTGTAGTGAGACATGAATATATGCCACTGTCGAAAATATTTGTACATCATTATGAAGATTATGAAAATAAAAAAAGTCAACAACGCAAATGAATATACGTAAAAAAGAATATAAACGGAATTTGCGAAAATATGACGAATATAAAGAAAGAGAAAAGGAAAGTAGAAAACGAAAATTTTAGGATATTGAATATAAAGAAAATGTATGTATTCTATTAAAATATCCCATAGATTTTGCAAATATATGTGAGAATTATTTTGTAGTGAGATATGAATATATGTATTTGTATTTAATTTTTTTTTGTTTTATGCGTACAATCAGGTAAAATATCTGGCGAGAGGTTATGTGCTGGCCACATCAAATTTTTTCGCTCTGGCTACTGGGCTATATAAATGACATAAATAAAATCTAATTCGCAAGGGGTATTTAAATTTGCACAAATTATAAATAATTTGCACCTATATGCAATAGAAAAAAAGTTTATTCAGTTATATAACGAAAACAACAATTTGTTAGAAATACATAAACATGGAGTGGAAGTTGGCTTGGGACGGAATTGGTGCTCTATGGTGACTTGTTAATTGTAGTAAAATTCAAAATTTTTGTCTCAATTTCTTGAACTGCCACAAAGCCATTCAAGTAATTACCATATAAATGAAAATCTAAAAGTGGCCTACAATTTTTTTTTTTTGTTTATTTATTAATATTTTTTGTATTTTTAGAATATAATATTGAAGAAAGGTATATCAAGAAACTTAGAAACACATATTAAACATTTTTAAATGATGAAAATAAAAAAGATTTTGTTAATTAGTGACATAATCTTTTTTTGTATGAAATTTTGGTATTATTTTTCAAGATTCGATTCTGGTCCTTCTAAAATCGTCTCGGTTGGATAACCGTCTAAGTACAAACAGATGCCACGTCACATATTTCAAATTCAAATTAAATTCATAAACGGTATCAGCAGAGGCTTTATTCGATTTATAGAGAGGTAAATCTAATTGAAATTGGTGGTAATATTTTTTTTCAAACATCGTAGAAATGGAACTTTTTGTGACTTGATTCACAAGGTAGAAGTTTCATTTTTATGCCGCTGGAAATTTCTACGCCGGCGGAGAAGAAATAAGCTAATTTCTACGCCGCCGGAGTAGAAATAGCTAATTTCTATGCTGGCGGCGTAGAAATAAAATAAACAAATATCCATACAAACGACATAGAATTAGCGAATAAAAAGAAAAGTAGTGCGTTTGAAAAAAAAATTAATGTGTCATTCGGAATAAAAGTGTCTTTGTGTGCCTCGCTTGCAATTGTCCGACTCGCTTCGCTCGTCGTGCAAACTTCCATGCTCGCCACACAAAGTATCACTTTTACTCCTAATAACACAATATACTATTATTTAAAGGAGAGTTCGAACTAAAAAAAAATTGATTTAAAGAAATATTTTTACATACAAAATCCTATACGATTGTATATATGCATACATGTCAAAAAAATAATTTGATTTAGGGAAAAATTCAAAATACAAATCACAATTCTCACTTTGCTCTCACGTCTATCTTGAGTTGCCAGAGACTCACTCTCCCTACCATGCGTTAGCAGCGGTACTGCCATTTTTTTTTTGAAGATTTCTGCCTTTGCATGTTTCCATATAATCTAAGGATACTGTAGGATTCACGAGCAAGAATATTAACATACTACTACATAATAAATAAAAATATAAAATTTGATATCATGTATACCATTAATTTATACTCGAATAGATAGTAACTAAATGCAACATCATTTAACAGTAACAAGAATACGAGAGGTAGTCTCACGTTAACAATCACCCACCGTGAATATTCAGTCTAAATGTTGGGGAATTACCTGTATGTTAAGCTTTATTTGTGTTTTGTACTGTCAACTGGTGCTCACAATGCACTGTACTGTGTTAATGCTTGGTTGCATATAAATAACATGTGTCACATAAGTTTTCGGAAAAAAATTTAATGGACGATACTATTGTTTAGGAATAGTATATTGTATAACTAGTGCTGAAAGTTGGATATTTCACAGGAGTGCGAAGTTTAATCACACGAGTATGAAATACTCTTTCAGCACGTGTTGTATACGATACTTTTCCGACGACCACAATTTGTTGAATTGACATAACTCTACGTACATATATACAGGCTGTTTTCTTTAAAACAATCAGCGGTTTTTTGGGCGAACTAATGACAAGAGAAAAATGTTAAATTCAAAAAGTGATCAAGAATAAGGGGCTAATAAAACAGTAATAACGAACAACAATAACAAATTATGGCATGCACTGTTACCAAACCTCACACAGCATTGCTAGTGATGTGCAATGACCAACTTTCAGTAATAGTTTAACGTGTGAATTTATGTACTTTTCGTAGCGGTCTTCGGAAAAAGTATATTATTACTACAACAATTAATATAGCTTAAACTATAGCATTCATATTTAATATACAGCAAATATTTGGCAAGTGGCCTGCCGTGTATTCCATTCAGATTAGATCAGATTGAGCTAGAAACATAAATTTTATTTTATGAACTAAAAAACACACGTAGTGAGTTCAAGCATATATGTATAATATTACGTAAAGTGTTTATAAGTAAGAAATTCCCAACTTTACTAACCCCTCGAAGCACTTAGGGTATACAGTTTGTTTATTGGTTTAATAAACTAGATCGATATTATGGCTTCTTTCTGTACTCAAATATTCACCCATGATACATCAGTCCTCAAGACCATTCTCCTTTTGTCGTTTAATGTATGTATCATATTATGATATATAATGTATGCATGTGTTTTAGCTCAAGGTTCGATGTTTGGGTATTATAATGACTAGATACTATACATTTGTTATACAAGCAAGACCGAGGGTTAACCTATCATATTACGTAATAGTAAATTACAAAAATCAATGCTATATGTCAAATTTGCCTAAGAAAATAAAGTTTATATCGGATTAAAAGTTATTTGCCAGGCAAGATAATATTTTCCTGAAATAAATATGAAATACGTATTACTATAAAAAAAATCAGCCAATTCCAAACTGGAAACTGGTTCAATATTTAGCACAAAAATATAGTTAAATTTTAAGTAAATGTACGAGTTAATTACCTTATTTTTTCTACACTGAATAGTGTAAAGTACGGGTTTCAGTAACACTACTTGGTGTATTCATTTACTCGTATTTGAGTAATTTTTAACATAATATTAGTGCTAATTATTACTAAGTAATAAATAAAACATATGTATGTCATCGTATGATTAATATTTTACGAAAGATATTTTACGATGTTACTAATAAAAGAAGATAGAAAATTTTAATTAAATTTTATATTAATTTTTTTATAATAGTTATTTATATGACAAGTATGTAAAGTTCAGTTTTATGACATTGATTCGAAACCAAATTTACTCATAAGTTAGGTACATACAAAATTTTATCTACGACCGCATAATTTACAATAAAAAGCCTGATATCTTGATTTTTCCGGGAATAAATCCAGACTTACCTTTGCAGCTTGTTCTGCAATTTGCGGTAGCGTTCCGCTTTCCTGTTCATCATCACTAAATTCTAATTTCAATATATTGTTAGTTTTACTAACTTATGATTAAATGTATGGTAAAAATCATACTTTTCTTTTTGCAATCTTATATGTCAATCTGTGATTAGAGGTTAGAATGAAGCGAGTGAAGTTAGTAACAAATGTTGGCGTGTATCATGAAATTCTATATGCCATCAATACGACGCTATCGAAAGGTTCGTGAACTTAGAAACCACCAAAAAGCACATACGACCAAACGTTTGTGATTAATTGTGCTTTTACAAAATATACAGCAACACCAAGAGTTCATTAGATATTAACAATTTAAAAGTGGTTGCCAACTTCAAGCTTAACAACCACTTTAGAAGCACAAATAAGAAAACTTGTGTTAAAGGTTTGTGCTTCGTTAGTGCTTGAAGGATATACATAAATGAAATCAGCAACCCCAAGTGTTCATTAGTAATTAACAAATTAAAAGTGGTTGCCAACTTCAGGTTCAGCAACCACTTTAGAAGCACAAACGACTAAATTAGTGTCAAACGTTTGTGCTTCATTAGTGCTTTAAGGATGTACATAAATAAACACCACAACCCCAAACGTTCATTAGTTATTAACAAAATTAAAAGTGGTTACCAACTTCACGGTCAGCAACTACCTTAGAAGCTCAAACGACCAACTTTGCGTCAAACGTTTGCGCTCCGTTAGTGCTTGAAGGATATACATAAATAAAGTACGTAATCCCAAGCGTCCATTAGTTATTAACAAATTGAAAGTGGTTGCCAAATTCACGCTCAGCAACCACCTTAGAAGCTCAAACGACCAAATTAGTGTCAAACGTTTGTGCTTCGATAGCGCTTCAAGGATATACATAAATAAAATCAGAAATTCTACACTTTCATTAGTTATAAACAATTCAACTATCTCTTAAGCGCAACTGACAAAATATTTACCATTAATAGACTTCTGTAAAACAAGACATAATTGGCCAGTGGTTTTTCGCCGGCTACTACAAATTTTCATCATCCGCTACTCTTGGTAAGAGGAATATAAGGATAGTGCTACAAATCTCACATCGAGATTTGTTTGTGCGTTAATAAAATCCTAACCTGGAGTAGACTATGAACAGAGACTCGTATATATCAGATTCAAATCAAAAGTCAAGTTGTCAAAATTGATCTTGAAATGTAATTTTATGAAAAAAGATAATAAAGAAGGGCACAGAATATTGCCATTCGCCGTTTATTTTCTTTTCTAAACTAAGATTCAAGAAGAAAAGTTTTGATTTCTTTAGATAAAATTTTTGACAATATCTCGTGTCAAATTTAGATATTTTTAAATTAAGACATACGTTTCTTTGTTCACACCTTACCCCGTTTTTTTTTCTGAACAGTGTGTGTGGCTGTGTCGCACTTTACTTGAAGCTATACAGAGTGTCCGGAGTACGAAGACCATCGCCTTGGGGGTGCCATATTAGTTGTGCTTTTGTTTTGCCAAAAATTATCATACGTTACTAGATAATGGCGGAAATTTGAATTTGGTCGATATTTTTCATTTTTAAATTATTTCTAGACTATCAGTAAACAAAAACGATACCTGTTAATATGAAAAAGTTAACTTTGAGATATTAGGGAGCTTTTGCATGAAGTACGAGAAGATTCCGTCAACGCTAACGTTACGTCTTTAATAACGGACGTACAAAGTATCGGGTTTTCAAAAGTATACGCTTGTACCGTAACGCTCGAGGCGACGCCAATCGGTCGAAATTGAAATATTTGAGCTGACAGAAGTATATGTATTCGATAGGATTTATGTGTTATTTTAACTTTAAAAGATTTTATCATCGATAATGATTACTTGATACAGTAGAAATAATTAAGATAAAAGGTGAGTATGCTGCGCTCAAAATTTTTAAAGTAAAAACCCAGAATTATGTACTTTGATAGTTGAATAATACATTAATAAGTAATTTTAATACAAGAAACATTACTTCTATCACTTAAGTATTTTAATAAATAAAGAAATATTTTGTAAATAAACTTGAAATTAAAATAATTCAGTCTTATCCAGAGTTTAATTTAGACTTTTATGGGCCCTAGGCAAAAAATATTTTTCAGGTCATCTTCAAAAAACTAGGACAATTTTACAGGTCAATGCTGCTGAAAATATATTATAAATTAAATTGCATTAGAATTAAAGAAACATTCGTGATTAGCCATTTTCGTTCCTTTGTTGTAATTATATAAGTATTCTTTTAATGTAATCAAATCAAAATTCATTTATTTTTTAACAAAACAGGGGCTCTAATCATACGTAAGTACATATATTCAGTAAATTATCTACATTGGTATACATCCTTGATATACATATATGTTCATATGCCACGATTAAACTAAAAAAAAAACATGCAGTAACGATACAATTATTGTAATAATTTTTCTGTGTGATTAGTCGTTTTATGAACCAGAGAGGCACATTTATTCATTATTATCTCCAGCCATATGATAAACATTAGACATGTGCATTTGCCTCGTTTAAACTATAGTTTCATTATAACATAAAACTGTTATAATCAATTTTTTGTATTATTAGTCATTTTCATTATTGATATCAAATTTTTTTTATTGTGAAACATATTTTGTAACAGTTATTTCGTCGGTTTAAAATTAAGAGTTTTGTCTTTTGGGAATTACAGGCCCTAGGCAAATTCAATATAGTTTCCTTGGCCTAAATTAGGTCCTGGTCTTATCTCATATTTCACAAAATTGTACTGTAGTTTCTTTCTTATCAGTCATACATGATTCTTGCATCTTTCTTCACAAAATTAAATATTATTTAAACTAGTAATATCTGCATTATTGTCGCGTCCCTCCGGTGCGAAGGACTAAGTAATAAGGACCTAGTGGCTCGAAGGACCAAACGTTCAAACCCTAAACCAGCGAATCCGGTCTAGAAGAACCAAAATGTTTTGATCCTGCTCGCAAGCCCAAATGCGATGTCTCTAGATCAGCGAATCCGGTCTAGAAGCACCAACAATGTGTTTGATGTTAAATTCAATGAATAAAACAAAACTATATGTAAACCAAATTAATTACAACCTTCGATAGCTGGTTCACATCACTGGACTTGGCCAATAAACGGGATAATATTAATTTGTGAAATGTACTAATTAAAACGAACGAAGGACCAGTTAGTTTTACGAACTAACAAACGTGCTAAATATAATTGCACCAAAATAACAAACAACTGAAATCCAATTCTGAGAAATATGTGAAAGCGTATTGAATACAAGTGACATAAACAATAATAAACCAAAGATAGAACAAATACGATATTTGTTGAATTAACTAAATCATTTCATAAGTGTATGAACAAACAAATGTAGTTAAACAATATTAAGAACTCTAAATGAACTTAATAACAACCAACTAGAATGCAAACTTGTTGCATTGAATGTACCTAGTCGACAATAACAGCAGATGTGCTGTGGATGACGTCACTCGAAGGTGAACTTGTGTAAACAGGTTTACAAAGAAATAATAACAATTTCACCCAAGGAAATATGAATCAAATCCCTAACAACACGAGTTCCGTGAGAAATCAAATTGTACAGTTCGATTTTACAATTGATTCCTGAGATGTGTCTATTAGCTGCATAAATTGGCGCCGGAAAGTATTCACGGACTAAAAAAATACCAAATTAAATGAAAACCGAACGATTCTCCTTGAATTAGTCGTGTTAGGCTAATCAAGCTACGCGTACGATAATTAAACAACCAATTACTTTACTGACCATATGAAAATCAGAAAGTTTTATGCAAAATGGTGGAAAAACCACTCTCGCGGACGAAGACGCGATACGTGTTTATCGTTTGCAAGCCAGACACAGTCTGAGTTCAGCGCAGTCGATCAACGCTGTAGCAGCTGTACGCTGGGCGTGTGGGTGCGCGCGCACTCGCGTGAAGCCAGATGCAATAATATTAATATTAATAAATAGTTTAAGATACTACAGCTATTTCAAACAATACTAAAATTAAACTTAAACACGTAAAAACATATAACTAATTTTTCCAAGTAACAGAAACAGTTATTTCCATTTATTTATTGACTTATTTAAATAGAGACAGGGCGGGTTAACCGTTCTATTCCCATGTGCAGCGGGTTGCTACCTCAAGGGGTTGACATTTTCTAATTTCTCTCATTTAAAACATATTAGTTTTAAACAATTATTTTACCTTAATTTCGACATTATAAAAATATTTTAATGTGCTCTACTTTAATTTTCGCGAATTATTTTGAATATTTTCTTTGACTCTAGAAACTTCATAGCTTTCCACTAATTTTTTACCTTTACTTTTCGAAAAACATTCAAGTTTACAGCTTGAAAACCACAAGTAACTGTAACTGACATTTTTCGAACTTTGACAATGATCAGCTCAAAGATGCTTATCGCTTCCATTAGTTGGCGCTGCCGTCTCTCAAAAAGTAGGGTACCTTTATAACCAGGGTATGGCCATGGGCCAAGATCGCCGCCATTGTCGGTAATTGATTTTCCTATTTATTTGTAATAAATGTGATATTATATTATAAAATAATATTAAATTATCACACTGTGAATTTATAAAGGTAAGAAAAATTAATTTATTTAAGAGATACACAATTATTATCAAGATATACATTTAGAGGTTATGTAGAATATATGACATGGGTTGTTATTATCACATCTAATTTAATATCTGTAGTTCTTATTTACATAATAATTGTACATTCTAAACTTACCTTTTAAAATTTAAATGATTGTGCTTAATATTGGTAATTTATAGTTGTTTTCAATATGTCAGTAATCTTGGTGGGTATCCTAACAAACAACACAAGTAAATAAAATATATTACTTACACTTTAAATACATATTAAAATGATAATTAAATGTGTTTTTCATTAAAATAAAACAAATATCCACGAAAATACATAATAATTTGCGCAAGAACAACACATATTACAGATGTCCCGGTAATGGCGGACGAAACGTGAGCCACGCCATGGCCATACCCTGGTTATAAAGGTACCCTATCAAAAAGGAGCGGTACAAGCGTATAGATTTTGCATTACGTTTTAATCACACGTACGTTGATTTTGACGTTCAAATGACAGTTGTTCAAATATCTGTCATTTTCGTTCTATTTTGGTAAAGAAATCAAACACTAATGGAAGAACTATTTAATTTTTGCTAAATAACTTTAAAAGGTGTTCTGCATGTTCAATGATAGCTCTGAAAGAAAAAATTGACATTTCTGACTGCAAAACAAAAAAGTTCTGACGTTATAAAATAAATTCTGTGCCTACTAGGTTATACTAGACGTACTTCAACTGGCCCGTCTTTTACCCCTGACGGACGCATGACGTTTTCAACGTACGACAAGTAACAAATATGATATTGCCTAGCGACCAAGACGTTAGCGTATAACGTCTTTCGGGAAAACGCAGTGCAAAACCTCCCTTAAGAATATGAAATTGTAAACATTTCTCTATTACTTCGTAATACAATATATACAAATTAATAAATGAAAAAGGTTTTATTTCAAATTGAAATCAACTCTGCACATTCTGAACTACAGAGCAACAGGTTTGCGCAGCTTCAAGCATATTCGAGAGTTTACCGACATACCGACTAAGATTTTGTTTGTTAGCGTTTTTGTGGATTTTCTAATCAGTTCTGTTCAGAACTTTAGATTTCTTCTTTTTAAGTTTAAGGTACGTAAATAACTCTGTCTATCCACATTAATATATTAATAATATGTCGTGTTCTTAGGGTTCTGTAATCTAAAAATGGTTCGCTGTCTTTCAAACGGGCGCTTCCGGCCGCTTCACGCGATGTTTCACGAACATCTTCGAGATTGCACAACGTGTAATTCCATGAAAAGTTTAATTGAAAGGGTAATATTCAAACTTAAGTGAATGATAGCTTAAATAGCTAACTTTTCTTAATTAAGTAAGATATTGGCGACGAAATGAACTGCTTAAAATTATAGTTCTTATTTGCTGTGGCAATAAGATTTACCGGTAGGACCGTAGTTTAATAGAAGCACGCCGCATATGACTTAATTACTGAACTAGCCTATGGGGAAAAATCTTTCAAATAAAACATACGATAACGAAAATTTTAATTCAGCATGAAATTCTCCTTCATGTCATGTATTAGACGATTTTTGCCATTGAGCGGTTCACGAGTTATTAACAACTTATAAAGTTACATGAAATTCATCTAAAATTTTAAACATCTGTAAATCGGTTTAGATCTTATGTTTTCTTTTGAAATTTCGACACGTATTAAATATGTAATATTGTTTATCTTTAACCGTGTCGAAATTTTAGATGAAAAAATGAGGAACTAAGCCGATTTGTATATTTTAAATTTTAGAAAAGTTCATGTAAGTTCAAGTTATTGGTAACTCGCGAATCGCTCATCGACAAAAATCGTCTAATGGGTACATGGCATGAAGGAGAATTTCATGCTGATTAAAATTTTCACACTGCGTTATCGTATCTTTAACCGGATCAGAGTTGTGGATGAATATGTAGGAAAGCGTTGAAAAAAATATTCAAAAATTATCAATAGTTTACATCTTTGAATGCCACGACGAATGTAAACTGTTATAGATAGTATACCTGTTATACTAAGTATTCAATACTTAATATTTGTTACGGTCTAATTTTGCCATATAACATTTTTGCTCTACATTCTTATTCCTAACTTTTACGTACCTTTAGTGTAATTTAAATCTGGATTTCCCTCGTCGAATGTTTACTGTTATTCTGTCAATCCCTTACATTCCTTGTTTTTTTCAATTGTTATAACTTCTTTAATAATTAGTGTTCTGTCGAATAAATCTTCTTTGCAACTTCATTCTCCTTTTTATTGTTTTTGTTTAGCGTTTCATTGGTTCCTAAATTGTGTATCTCTCATGTAAAATATGTTTCACTTCTATTTAGTATCTTACCTGTATTCTATGTTGATTATTTTCGCCCTATTTCTATTTTATTTAACAATTCTTCTAAATATTCATTCTGTAGCGACCTTCTGAAGTTTTCTTGACATTTGTGGCAGGTTTAATACGGTCTAATACCACAGTGGCGTGCGCGTTCGTTTTATTGTATTTCTTCTTTATGTTATTTTTTTTTGTATTACCGTGGCGTTGTATGTTTCCGGCAACCATTTTGATTTTCATGTAAAATTTTGTGATCTCAGGGACTTTAGTTCCTGATGTGATGCAGGAAGGACGTGTTTTTGACCATCGTATTTGTGGCACATGGCTATTGTTCGGCGTAGATTTTTTTTGTGTAGTTGTTGTGTCGATGCCAAAGTGGAGTGTTTTGTTCGTTGTCGTTTTGAACCAATATTTTTTTGGTCTCGCCATTGTGCGGATTTTTATAGCGTCGAAGTGCCGTTTTGATTGTCCAGTGTTGGTTTTTCGGTAATGCGCCATTGTGGATTCATGGGCATTACATTTTCGTCCTGGCAGTTAATCTCCGAGGGAGGATTTGCCCGCTCTACATTCTCATCTTCGTTTGTTGGGACATCAACCAGCTTGAGTCCATCCGCCAACATCGTCCACCTGTGTAGCCCTTTCCGCCCTACACACGTCACATGAGCTAAGTACATTAACTTCATTTAAGATCGTTCTTCCGTTTCATATTTTTTTGCGTGGAAGAACTGAAGTTTTATTTTAAAGTTGTGTGTTGTCGTCGAGCACTGTTCAGTGTCCTCACTGTAAGTTCATTTTGACACTTTTGTATTTTTTTATGAAAATGATTGTATGTCATTGGAGCCCTCAGCTCATTGTTGTAATATTAGTGCAGAACAATTTATTTTGTATAGTAGCATTTTGATGATTTTTATGTGATTACATTGTTGCCCAATTGTTGCAAATTGTGATTCAGCTAGGTTGCGCGTATCAACTGGCATGATTTGCCAACTTTTGAACTGATATCACTTTGAACGTTGTAGATGTAACTACGCAGCACCCGAAACTGGGTTATGGGTTTAGGGTTCAACAATTAGTGTATTTTTAATTTCATTACTTTTTTTAACATCCATCTTTTTATTGTTGTACATTTACAAGTTTTTACATTTTTTTTCACCGTGCCTTAAGCACGCAGGAACTTGCTTTCATTAAATTCTATTTTATTAAATTATTTCTTTTATTTCGCAAACCTCTTCCTGGTTTTCAACCCTGCCCGTCTCCACTGTTTAAAAGCTGACGGCCTCCCAGCAGAACATCCCTGTGGAGTATCCGTGACTCAATTAACCCTTTAGGGAAAAGTTACGTCGCATATTGTTTATTATTTGAGCAATATAATTTCTATTATAAATTGTTATTCTTGTTAACTATTTTTTAACTAAATCTTTGAGAGTTCATTTTAGATAAAAAATGCAAGAACACTTTTGTTTACAAAAAAAATATGGGCTTTAACTTTGTATTCTTATAAAATTTTGATACGGGCTAATGTTTTCAAGAAAATGACTAAAAACTCATTTTCTGCATCTTTGATCCAAGATGTTGGCAAAACCGGGGTCGCGAGAGGGTGCAAAATTAGTCTTTTTGGGGATTCCAATAAAGAGAATAAGAACCGGCCTATTAAGTTAACGTACGTGTACCATCACCAAGTGTCTCATAAAAAAATATGTAACAAATAAATTTCACTGACCAAAATATTTTTAGTCGCAATAAAATTATATATTTAAATAAAATAACTAATATTCGCTCGTACTTAATAAGCTTCTTATAACTCCTGCAATGTAATAATAAATTATTTTGCGAGGTGTGGAGGGTGAGATAGAAGGGATCCGTATGGGAGATGCAGGAGGATAGTTTGGTGAGTAAGTATATGACTAGAAAAGGTATATTATGGGTTTCTTACAACCCAAAATGTGGTAAAAGACTTGAATATTTCATGGACCAATAATTTTTATATTGGTCATAACATTAATAACAATGAAAAAATATATATTCTATAAAAAAAATATATTTAATTACTATAAATAATCATTATATCATATGCACTAATAAGTGGGGTTGAATAGTATCAGTTAAAACAGTAACAGTAACTTGTTTACCAATATCAACAAATATTTCCCACGTCGAATTTAATCTCCGACAATAGGCAGTATACTGTCCTAGCGTAGTAGCACCGCAACTATCTATAAAATTTGCTATACCTCGCAAAATATATGAATTTTGAAAATATTTTATTACAATAGGTATATCACCTAATTCTCTAAAACCACAATCAGTACATTCGATAAATAAATGACTTTTTGGCTGAACATTGTGACATATTCAAAAATTGCATTTGCAGGTATGTTTTAATATAGCATCTTCAAATGCATTATGCAAATTTTTAAACGAAGAATTTATAATAATGTATATATTAACGGGTACTAACGGGTATTATATTATAAACCTTTAATTCCTGGTCGGAACAAGATATATTCGTACATCCATACCACGGATCACCTCAACTACAGATAGGACAGTTAATGTATTTTTCAAAATACAAAATAGTGACATCTACAGATTGCTTCCATGAACTAATGCACACTGTGATGGCTTGGTCGGCTTGGTAGTTTGTGACATAGGAGACATGTCATGTATAGATAAATTGAAATTTTGAATTTTTAAAATAAAAGACATAATAAGAAAACTGAGTAAAAGTACATACATATATTTTAAATAATCACAATACAATAACTATAAATTCATTTCTAAATAAATTTAAAATTACTTGTCAGATAGACATAAACCTCTACTTTAATATTTGTTTATATGTAAGATAAAAGGATATTGGAAATGGTACGACATTTCATCATTAAATATAAAAGTAAACGTCTATTTGCTTCTTTGTACTGCACTTTATATCAAACAGCACAACGAATGTTGGAATGTTCATCAGCTTATTGAATTTCAATTCCATATTACGTCAAAAAATAAACACAGTTAATACACTTTAAAACTGGAGAAATCACGAAATAAATCACTACTAGCACTATAACTAAAACTATAGACTATTACAAACTGAATTACCAAATAATTAAAGATGTTAAAGCGTATGTTCAATGACATGTGTGATGACTTATATGACTTTACAATTCAAAATATTGCAAAATGTTTTGAACTCAAAGGTGACTTAATCCCTTTTCTTAAAATTTAAGCACTGTTGCGCCTCTACAGTTTGCTTCCTGGAACTATGATAGTGTTTTGGCACATTCATTTAGCTGTCTGGTGCCTGATCCATACGTATCTACAGCACTTGGACAGTCAGTTAATAACTGTGAAAAGATTTAAGTTATCAGTTATCACACTTTTAACTCCTGAAATTAAATGTCAAATTGTACATATTATTACATATTAATTATTAGATCAGCACGTAATTTATACACAGATGGTTTTGTTCCATGAGTTAAAAACTTAATAAAGTTTTTCAATTATTCGTTGCAGTATACATCAACGAAACTCTTCTATTACTCACTATCACAATAAGCTGCTAATATTATTTGTAGGAATGTATCTAAAGTACATGTATTTATTAAGCAGTATTTTTCACTATTTATACTTATAGGTTGACGTATTAAAGAACCATTCTTAAGTAACGGAATTTTGATTTTCTTGCCTTTCTTTATGAATAATATTTCTGGACATTTTCTTCCATAAAATGATGTCTTTTTCCTTTTATTTTTTGGCTGCGCAGCTAAATATCTCCATTTTTAATTGCTTTATTTTCATTTAAAAAATAATAAGATTGTCTTATTTGGCACAAAAGGGGCACTATATTTGACGAACAATTATTTGTATAATAAATGTAAAAGTACCTGGCCTAGAAAGATCACTTTTAATTTAAATAAAACATGTTATTTTTTCCCCAACCAATGAAAAATATTTTAAAATTAATACATTTTCTTGAGATATTACTTTACTAAGAAATATTCTTCCACTTTTGTTTATACATTTCATTGCTTTTTTTACTCGTTCTGTGATGAAACTTCAAAGTATGAGACAGCATTCTTTCAAAATTATTGTATAACCGAAAATAGCAATACTATTATTCTTAATAATCGTCATGTTGGGTTATTTAAAAAGGCAGTGAAGAAATAAATAATGAATAGAAGAAATAGAAATGTTAATACATAAATATAAAAACTAGATTTGGTTAAAATATTTAAAATGAATTTTTTTTTGTAGCACACAGTTACGTCACTTTTGACTCTGTTGATATAGTCATTTTTGTAATAAGTTATAAAAATACCAAATATCATGCGAGTGTAAACTGACGCACGACGCGTGGCGGGGTGTAAGTCAATGCACACGAGCTAAGATATCCTAATATATCCCCAGTACTAAGGATAGCGAATGGTAAAAATCTATTCTAGCCGGTAGAAAACACCTGGCCAATTATATTTTATTTTACAGAAGTCTATTACTGGTAAATATTTTGTCAGTTGCGCTTAGCAGATATATTGGGATTGCTGTCTTTATTTATGTATATCCTTGAAGCACCATCGAAGCACAAACGTTTAGCACTAACCTGGTCGTTTATGCTCTTAAGGTGGTTGCTGACCGTGAAGTAGGTAACCACTTTTAAATTGCTACTAAGTAAACGCATGGGGTTTCTGCCTTTATTTATGTATATCCTTGAATCATAAACGTTTGACATTAATTCGGTCTTTTGTATTTCTAAGGTGGTTGCTGAGCGTGAAGTTGGCAGCCACGTTTAAAATGTTAATAACTAATGAACGCTTGGGGTTGCTTTCTTCATTTATGTATATTCTTAAAGCACTAAGGAAGCACAAACGTTTCACACTCATTTGGTCGTTTGCGTTTCTAAGGTGGTTTCTGACCGTGAAGTTGGCAACCACTTTTAATTTTTTAATAACTAATGAAGGCTTAAAGTTGCTGACTTTATTTATGTATATCCTTGAAGCACTAGCAAAGCACAAACGTTTAAGACTAATTTTGTCGTTTGTGCTTCTCAGGTGGTTGCTAAGCATGAAGTTGGCAACCACTTTTAAATAGTTAATATCTAATGAATGCTTGGGGTTGCTGTATATTTTGTAAAAGCACAATTACGCACTGTCGAAGTACAAACGTTTGACACCAACTTGGTCATTTGTGTTTTTTGGCGGTTGCTAACTTCACGGACTTGCTGAATACAGCGTGGGACAGGTTCTGCTTCGAGCATTTCTGTGCTACCCTATGTTGCGTCTCAATATGCGCACGTGTATCAATATTTATTAAATTAAATACAAAAAATCTGATGTGGCCAGCACATTACCTTTCGTCAGTTCTATGTATTTTAATAAATGTCATACAGAAAGTTCCCTGCAAAAGATTCTATTTCTTGTACATTACCTTAAGACAAATTCCATACTGAGAGTTTCTAGCAAAAGATCGTATATTTCCAGTAAAATTATAATACAAACATACGGTGAACTGTACTTGACACTGACACCTTTCGATCAGAATTTTCTTATAATATATGATATTTAATTTCTTTATAATTTTTTAACTCTATAACCATTTAATATGAAATATAAAATGCATTCAAATAGTATGGAGAATAAAATATTCTTTAATATTTATATTAACATTAAATGTAAAAAAATGATATTTAACATCGTTTTTTCAAGAAAAACTGTTAAAATCTTCAAATGAGGGTACTTCCGGTTGACCAATTATAACCAAAATCTAAACAACTCTTCACATGGATGTAACGAAGAGCAATACGAAAGAATTATAATTTTTGGAATTGTAGTATTAGAGTTATCGCATTAGAAAATTTTGTCGCACACAGACACACACACACACACACACACACACACACATATATATATATATATATATATATATATATATATATATATATATATATATATATATATATATACATACACACGCACATACACACACAACCACACACACACAACCACACACACACAACCACACACACACAACCACACACACACAACCACACACACACACACACACACACACACACACACACAAACACACAACACAAACACAACACAACACAACACACACACACACACACACACACACACACACACACACACACACACACACACACACACACACATACATACATCATCGTAAAAATAGTAAAATCGTATTCTAGGGACCCTAAACGTACTTATTCATCAAAAACTCACCACAGAATTTTTTGACCAAAGACAATACCTTCCTTTCCTAAAGGTGACGGAAGGTAAAAAAAACTGCTGTGCTGCCCTGTCGCCTGCGTCTCAATGTGTGCCTAACATTGTTTACGATATGTAAAGTGTAAACTTTTGAGGTGGTCGCAGATAAAATTATTTATGTATTATGTAAGGATAAAAAATAACTGTTGTCGTCCCGTGACCTTATATGATGTTATTGTTATTATCCCATAGCCCGTAGGTATACATGTTCTACATTTCAACGACGGAAACATTTGATAACCTAATTATGGCTGTATTTATTTAGGACTTTTAGAGTAACGTGGTAGAGGTTAGTTTTATTTACTTGGCATATTTTAAGCATTCCAGGAACAGTTCCTGAGCTTACCCTTCTCAACCCAGTGAATTTGATGGGTTTAGTAAAGCCAACCTTTTTACTCTCGCTTTCTATACACGCGTTTTTTATTTAAGCTTGTAAGTAAGCTTGTAAGTAACAATCATGAATATAAAAATATAAAAATTAAGTTAAAGTATTTTTCATAAAATTTTAGTAAGATGTATTATTATTTGTTTTTAAAATAACGAAATATTAATTATAAAAAAACTACTTCTGCAGCTAGATTTTGGAGACATTAACTCCAGGAATGATGATGTAACTTAATAAAATATGCTAGAGTTGTTTAAATATCAGATGATTGAACTTGATACCACCAAATAAATATGGCCTCTGAATATACTTGAAAATCGAATACGGAATATTAAATTGAGTAACAATTTAATACATTATTCCACTTAATTATGAATTCAAACGCAATTTATATTGTGTAGTAAATGGTGACATTTTAATAGACAATTATGCTAATTTCATAGTCAGTAGATAATTATGTTAATAATAAGTTATAAAACATTAACATTTTGTTTAGTATCTTATATCACATAAAATGATTTGCTTTTTATTTACTATCTACACGTGGTAGATTAAGAAGTAATTATAAATTTATTACTTTTTTGCAGGATCGGATTTTTCTTAATGTTTACCGATAAGGTTTCCAAGGCAGTAGGCTTTATTTACAAATTAATAATCGGTAACTGATACACATTACTTATACCGATTATTATCAGGAGATGGAGCCTAAGTTAAAAAAAACAATGATCAAATCTTATTTTTAAAATGACATCTAAAAATTCTTGATGTCAAAATAATTTTCAAGTCTTATTTTCTTTTAACTTTGTGTGTCGATCATGCAAAAAATGTAATAAACATTGCTGTCAACAAGTACTCTTCTATCGGTATTCTCAACTGGTAGGAAAGTGCAAAATAAAAAGGTTTTCCACAAAAGAAATCCAAATTAAAATTTAATCTTATTCTCCTTTTATTGTTTCAGAATCAAATATACCATCAAATTAAAAAAATAGTTGAACTAATTTATTGTGATGAAAATAAATTACATATATACAAAAATTGACAAACTAAATTAGTGTTTATTTGAATGTCACCTCGCTAAGAGTAGGGTTACCATATGTAAAATTGAAAAGTTCTGACAAAAAGCCTGATTTTATATTTATATAGCTTTAAAGGTTTTTGTTTGAGTTTGCATGTACCAGCAGTTTAAAACATATACCAAAGAGAGTAA
This sequence comes from Harpalus rubripes, assembly GCA_963082715.1. NCBI lineage: Eukaryota > Metazoa > Arthropoda > Insecta > Coleoptera > Carabidae > Harpalus > Harpalus rubripes. Next base: position 51,334,734 of record OY720450.1, on the reverse strand, counting down.
TAAGGATCATTTTTAGTTTGATTATGTACCAAAGAGAATGACGAACACTATATTTTCAGTTGATTCATATTATAATTTACGTTGGATATTGTAAATATTTTTGTTAAATTTTCAAATAAAAATATAATACGAGTACCTATATATGATTCAGAGTTTTTTCATAAATAATTATAAAGTCTGGACGATTTCAAAGTCCAGGTGGAATCCTGACAAGAATCTAAAAATCCGGGCATGTCCGGACAAATCTGGGCGTTATGGTAATTATTTCAAACTCAGAGTGAACGCATAACGCATATTTTTGTATTAAAACAAAAGAGTCGTAAAAGATCAGAGAAAACTTCAGGTGAAAGACAATTCTGCCCCAAACTAATACTGCTGTGATTTGGTAAAGGACAGTATCTGATTGCACAAAGTTTGGAGTAAATAAGAATTTTGTGTTTGCTTGCAGCTACTCTGTGTTATAATTTATAATCTATTTATTTAACATGAATAAAAATATTAAATATAAGTAATGGACTCTCTAAGTTTGTAAGTTCTATGTTAAAAATATCATAATATATTTTTCACGAAAATCTGTTCAGAGCTTCAAGTAAAGTATCACTTCCGGTTTATCAACTTTACTCATGTTGTTTCCCTTTATACAAAAGTCTTAAATATTAAATTGAAAGTTTTGGAATTTCATAATATATTTTTTATCAATTTTACTCAAAATCTAATATTTTGTTTCCCTATATGTAAAAGTCTTAAATACTAAAATTGAAAAGTTTTGGAATATATCTTAATATATTTTCTTATATGTGATGATGGAACTGGACGTGTTTGTAAATTGAACAAAAGTTTATATGGACTTAAACAATCTCCACGGAGCTGGAAACAAAGATTTGTCAAATTTATGAATCGGTTGGGTTTGAAAGTAAGTCAAGCTCACCCTTGCTTATTTATTAAAGATTGTAATAATCGAAAATTAATGGTGGCTGTTTATGTAAGAATGGAATTTTTCTATACAGGAGTCTTACATTTACAGTATTTTAGCAAAATTTAATACGAATGATGCTAAATCTGTGCCTATACCTACGAAAAAGAAGAATATAGTAGAAGAAGATTCAATGCTTGATAAAAGTGTGCCATTCAGAGAAGCTGTAGGTAGTTTGCTGTTTCTAACTATGGCAACCCATCCCGATTTGTCTTATGGAATAAGAGTTGGTTCAGAGTTACTGGATTATCCGAAACGATCAGACTAAATTGCAGTAAAACGAAATATGAAGAATTTGACTGGAACTCGTAATTATGGATTGTTTTATCAGAAAAATGTTAAGTTGGAATTAAAATGTTTTCGCGATTCTGACTTTGCAGATGACGAAAAGATCGAGAACTAGTGTTGTGACTACATTAGGAGGAGGAATGATAACCTGGTTTAGTCACAAACAGCTCACAACTGTTTTGAGTACGACAGACGCCGAATTTATAGCAGCAAGTGAAGCCACAAAAGAAATAGTTTGGGTAAAGTGACTTTTATGTGAGATTACTAATATTTCTTGTGTTTCAAAACTATTTATCGACAATGCGAGCACGATTCGTCTGATAAAGAATGCAGAGTTTCACAGAAAAACGAAGCATATAGAAGTGAGATACCAGTACGTAAGAGAGAAATATTACGACGTGATCTTCTCTCTAGAACATATATGCAGTGTAAAGCAACTGGCAGACATTTTAACAAAATGTTTAACTGCTGGACCATATCAGAAAAATAGACATTCTCTTGAAGTTATTTGTTTAAGGGGGAGTGTTAAATGACAGGTGTCTCTGCTCATAATAAAAATAAAAAAATAATCAAGTAGTTTAGTTGTACATATTTTTTGTTAATTATATAATTCAATGTCAAATATATTTTGTGATGTTTTTTTGAATCTCAAACATTTTCTATATGAATAAATCGTCCATGTTTATAAAGGTATAGTTTTATTCTACAAGACCTACTGGTACCATACCTTAATTAACTATTCTCTATTCTATAATGTTGTATATTTTTTCATCATCAATCTCTTCTTGTTCGTTCAGGAACACAATAGTTGCAAACATGTCCAATATATAACCAATCTTTATAGCAAAGACTATATCAGAATGAACCAATAACCTTGTAAGCTCACTGGTACAATAGGGCGATATTAATAATCGATTTATTTCGAGACTCTTTGATAGCGATAAAAGCTTCTAACATGACCGAACGTGCAAAATAGAGAGAGATTGTAAAAATACCAAATATGTCAAATAATTTCTGTTTACAAAAAAAGTGAATAGATGTTCACTTGGTTTGTTAGTAATATGCATGTACACAACCCCAAATGTTACCAACATTTATAAAAAAGTATTTAATGTATTAATAAGTGTTCAAATAAGTGAATAATAAATCACTAGTTATTCGAATCAAAACAAATCAAAATCTGATTTATTACGCCAAAATGTAACTTGTACCATTAGTATTTTTCCAAAAATTTGCCACCGCTTGATTTTGCAGCCTTGGGTTTTGCCCTTGTGGAAAAAAAATCGATTTTAAAGATTCACCAATTCTTCACGTGCAACTTGTTTTGCGTTAACTATTTCATCAGAAGTTTTCTCTGATTCGCTTGTTTGGATAACCACAATTTCATTGTTATTTACTTCAATAACTGATGCTGTCTTCGAAAATTTGTCTTCGTGAATAAATGTGACTGTTGCAGCAACTTCTACTTTTCGTTTTGCTGAATCATATATACGAAGATTGATGCTGCCTTGATAACAGACGAATATTCTCTTCTCGGCCTTCTTATCCCATTTCGTACGACTGATTTTCGGTATGTTATTGTAACAAACTGTACCAAAAACTTCTATCTTTGACAAGTCGGGCTTCTTGTTGAACCAGAATTCAAATGGTCTCTTATTACCACCTTTAAACGTACAGATCATGTTTCTCAAATACGCTGCTGTCTCTATAGCTTCGCCCCAAAGAATCTTCGGCAATTACATACTGGAAACTTACCAAAATCTTTCCCATACACATGGGGTCCTGCATCTGACATCACGAATTAAGACCTATAGTTATCCTGTCAAACTTTAGCAAAGAATTCGAAAGTATTATCTATAAAAGAATTATAGTCAGATCAAAAACCTCATATCTCCAGTCTAATATGGCTTCATGGAAAAAAGGTCCACATCAAGCAATCTAGTTTATTTTACTCATTTCACTTCCTCCATCTTGGACAAAAAGGATCAGGTAGATTGCATATATACAGATTTTGCTAAAGCTTTTGACAGGATAGACCATAGTGTCCTCAATAGCAAACTTCATTCTTACTGTTTTACTCCTTCTATAATCGAACTGTTTTCTTCATATCTTTTTCAACGTGAACTATTTGTTCAGGTACGCGGTTTTTAGTCTCAAAGATACATCTCTACTTTCGGAGTTTAGTTCAGTGGTGTGACACAAACAAACTGTCACTCAATATTGATAAATGCAATGTTATGTCTTTCTCAAGGAAAACTTCGGCCATTACATTTGGTTACAAGCTTAATTGCAGCACTTTAAAACATGTGTCTTGTGTTACAGACTTAGGTGTTACATTCGATTTCAAAATAGCATTTATACAACACATCAATATTATCTATAATGAATCCATTCGTATGCGTGGCTTTATCATACGTAATACTTGACTTTTCTGAAATATTTCATCCATTTTTACCCTATTTTATACTTTTGTTCGATCTAAAATAGAATATTGCCCCATCGTTTGGAATCCCTTTTATGAATAATCGTTTAGAAAAAATTCAAAAGAAGTTCTATATATTTGCCTATTTCAAATCGTTTAAAGTGTACCCTGATATTTCAATATCTTATATAAACTTGCTTGAAATGTTAAAATTAAATAGTATAACGGAAAACGTGTCTATTATCTAGCTAAACTTATTCTTTGTCTCAGGCTTCTTAATTTCCATACTCGTAGTATATTCACCCGTCATTTCCATACCTTCTACCTTCCTAGTCCTAAAACTAATGCCCTATCAGTGTCTCCCATTTATCGCATGTGTTTTTATCGTAATCTTAAACATTCGGCGTTTGACGTTTTTTAATTAAAGCCTAGACATCTACTTAAATATTTGACTCAAAGTTATATTCATGTCTGTTAAAACTTTTTTTTTAATTTTATCATATTGTAATTTGTGTACTTTATTATTCTTCCTGCCCTCTTATTGGAAGTAATCCTGTTGGGCAGTTTGTACTAAATAAGTAAATATAACATTGATCTGGCAGTTTCTGTCCAAGTACGGTTTTCTCGTTCTGCTTTGCCATTCTACTCCGTATTATATGGCGCTGTTAATTCCATTACAAAACCATCCTTGGCCAACGAATTCGTCATTTCTCATTGACGTATTCTGTACCGTTCTCACATTTGTCAACTTAGACGTTTCTTTCCAACTGTGTTTGAATATACGCGCAGTACTCAAGTGCTCTATTGACAGCTTCTTGTGTGTTTCTTAAAATGTGAACTATTCTGTACTCGCATCATCCTTCAAAACCATAAACCATCTTGCTTAATTGTAAGTTGGTTCATGAGGACCACTTGAATCGGTATGACCTATGTCACCTACTTCTACATTTCTGAGTACAGTCGATAGGAAAGATAATTTTGTTTGTTTACCGTACTCACAGGCTTCAAAATCGAATTCTTCGACATTATCGAGCTTACTACATGTTATAGACTCGATGTTGACCATTATTTGCAGTATTGTAGCACTCGCATGGCCCATCCTCTCATGAAGATCGAAATTTCATTCTGTACAAACTTCTGTCCCATATACCTTTTGCACTGATCTGACCATTGTAATTACCCTAATTTCGTCTTTGATTGTGACCACATCGTGTCCGAGTATTTCAGCGGCGTCAAATACAAATAGATTACCTTTTAAACTGGGCACCCATCTTACTTCCTCCATGATGACCTGCTTCCAACTCCCACTGAGCCAGACCTCTACATTAACCTTACCAATTCCCTTTGATAAGATCTTGTTGTCATCCGCTAAACTGATGGATTTGTGCCTCTACTTTCGTCAAGCTCGAAGAATAAGCTTTGATCGTTGACCATGTGAAAGCTTGTTCAATTATCTGCAATCCATTTGGACCACTTACTTGTACAATCTCTTGATTGACATAAGAAAATTGACGCATCTGTCACTTTTCGGTCTTTCTTTAACTTAAACAATTTACTTTAAAATGACCAAGTTTTTCACACGAAATACATAACTGTGTACAATCTGCCTTGATATGCCCGGGTTTACCACATAAGAAACAAATTTGTTTCTTCTTTTTCTGATTCCTCATTGAATCTTTCTGTTGCTTTCGTTTACTGTCTTTAGCAGAAAATGCTGACCCGCTTCAGTACTCCCGTTCTTGTTCGTTGGCTCTCAGAAGACCTCGCCACAGTCTGTTCTTCGTCTTTCTTATTATCCCAAGTGACGTTGTAGAATTTGTACGTCTCTTGTACACCACGTAATACTTGTGCAGCAGGAAATTTATCAGTAATTGTCTCGCCTGCAGCTTTGAGCTTCGTAATCTTGTTTATAACATCTTTCACATATTCTTCCATGAACATGTCAGCCATTGTTAAATTCTGAACAGCGTCGATTAACAATCCAATAGTTTCGGCAGTATGATCATCAGACTTGCTAGCAATTTTGGCCCACATAGCAGCCGAATTGACGCTGTCTATCAAATCAATCGCAATATCGGTGTCCACTGTATCGCCGATGATTGACACTGCGTACGAGTCTGCCTTTTCCCATATTTTTACTTCCTTTAATGTTCCATTTACAACTGGCTTTTCTTCCTCTCCGCTTACAATCTTTATAGTGCCCCTTACTCGTAGATGGTCCTGAATTTGAAATTTCTAGAGTCTGTAGTTGCTTGACCCTGTCGGAGTTATAATTCGAGTAGTCGGCCCAACAGATGCCATAATTTACCATGAAGTCTTTCTTAAGGGCAGTGGAAGCGTGCTGCGCCCATAAACAGTAGTAAAATTATGAAAAACCAATCCAGAAAGATGCATGCATACACAATAACAAGACACAACACTGAATTAAGAACAGAAATGTACAAAATTATTTATTAAACCGAATGCACATACAGAACACAACGAAAACTAAACAGACATAATTAACACGACAAACTATTTTTTAAATTTATAAACATGACATTTTATTTCATTTTATTGTTTGAAAGCAACTTTGATTTACTTTTATTTTAAACAATCTTGATCAAATTATAATATTTACTTTTTGCGGGTAACAGTTTTAGAAAACTGTTTCGAATCCTTGAAACTTGATGTTACTACAAGAACTGATATTTGCAATATTTGGACTATGTTTTTTTTACCAAAAGCTCCTCTCAATTGCTGTTACAATGTTTATTTAATCTCAGAATACCGAGTATTATGTATAAATATAGGTATGTACATAGGTAATTCTTTATGTAACAAATTTTATTTTAACGGATATATCCGATCACAAACCATTATAAATTAATAAATGAATTGTTAATAAAATAATGATATATGATCTAACCGTTGGTTCATAGTTTCAAAATATCCAGTGACTATTCTGAAATTCTATTCTGTGTCATGTAACACATCGCTTATATTAAACGACATAGCTAACTACGTTAACCAATCAAAATATATGACTGTGATGAAAAAAATTAAATGTCAGTTGTTACATTTGTTTCTATTTGTCAAAATATTTAACTACGGTCTTTAATATAAGCGATGTGCTACATAATACAGCCGATAATAATTTAAAAGAAATTTAATTAGATTCAAACCATTTTGTTTTAATTTCGCTCATTTCCATAAGAACTTCGTAAATACCAAGACCAAGATAATAACCCAGAGGATAAGTAAAATTTCATTTGCGTATTTGCGAGCAATAAAACCGTAAAACTTCTCGTTTTCTCCTATGACGGTGAATGAATTACAGAGTGGAGTTTAGTGAGGAAAGCATCATTAAAAAACTTTTCCAATAAGAATATATCTCAAACTGAAAAATATTCTTCTCAGAGCGCAGAAGACACTCGCTCACAAGAGAAAGTAAATTAATCATTGAGATAGGTGCGAGACCGATCGATAGTCCAGGCCTTAGGTCGGGCATCAGGTTCGTGTTCTGTCCCAGCTAACCTATAAACAACCCACTAAATTCACTCTTGACATTTTCTTCCAAATAATTAATACGCGGTAATCGCAGTGCGATCAGACAGATGGTCAAGCCGATAAGGTTTCATTTCAGTTCAAAGTTCATCAAGATCAAACACTTACAAGAAAAATATATAAGGTGTTCAGAAAAAGATAATGTGTAGTACCTATATTTAAACATAAATTACAGAATGGAAACCTATTTTAGTATGCGGCTCGTGTCCAAATGAACGAGTGCTTGAGTAACTAATCTTCTGTAACGTGTATTTTATACTATTTTCTGTGTTCCGACTTTCTGTTATATTATTTCTTTATAAAAATAGTTAATACTGTTTATTAAGCGAAATTGCTTGTAGAATAGTTATATTAGTAATTTGTGATTTTTATTGCCCATTGCCTAGATTTTTTAATGGAGTCATACAAATCAAATCCTAAAGTCATTTTAGGGCCGCTTTTACGATGTCCGGTCAAAGTTCCGGTTTTGAAACCGTAGAATACCTCCCAAACCGCCAGTCAAAAAGAACCCATTGTTATGAAAATCGACGGTAAACTTTTGGTTTCCGTAAAAGTAGGTTCTTTTTGATTGGCGGTTGGGAGTTATCCTACGGTTTCTGAAACCGAAACTTTGACTGGAGGTGGTAAAAGCGGCCTTTAGAATAAAGCTCATTAGTACCAATAAGAATTCTAGGATATACCGGGTGTTTTTTTTTAATGTGCACCTAGGAGAATAACATGGGAAATCAGTTTTTTGCGGACTGTTGCCCCCCGTTTTAACTTAGAACGATGGTTGTGGTTTCAATAGAGAAAGATACAAGTTTTCTGCATCAAATGACACCAAATACATGTAAATTGTGTCATACTTCAGCCCCATAAATTAATTATTTAATTTCATATTAATAACAATAGCCATGCCATTAGAACAAAAAGACAAAAAAAGATTTAATATTTCGTGTCAAAATTTGTTAACCTGAACTTGTGTAAAAAATTTTTGTCATAATTTTATTAATTTAATTTTTGTCTCGCGTTTTCTAATCTGTTATAAATAATTAAAAATAAAATAGCACAAAAAGTCATAGTTAACAAATTCTGACAGATAGAAAGACAACCATTTGTGTATCTTTTTGTTCAAATATGACATGACTGTTGTTGTTAATACAAAATTGAATAAATTGAATAATTAGATTATGGGACCAAAATATTACATAACTTATATGTATTTGGTGTCATTGGATGCAGAAAATTTGTATCTTTCTATTGAAAGCATCGTTCTAAGTTAAAAAAGGGGGCACCTTAAAAAAACCGATATAATTCTTATTCCGAAACAGGAAAAATAGTTTTAAGGCTAATAATATAACGTATAGTAATTTTTTGGGATCCAACCTAATTGTTTAAATCGTAGAAATGGGCTTTAGGATATAAAACTAATAATATAATAAAAAAACACACACACACAAACGTCCAAATGTCGGGTTCCAGAAATGTATGTATCACAATATAAATATTTAGTATTAAGCTTTTATTTCCACGGTATTATAAATTATTTATTTCACTACGCGTTCCAATCTGTATGCCACAATTCTTCAACACCACTGTCGAGTATTCACTTCCACTTGCCGTTACTGTCCCCATATACCTGGCTTCCCAATACTCTTCAACACTACCGAGTATTCTCTTTAACAGCTATCCCGGTATACCAGTAACTTTCCGACTCGCCGTTACTGTTCTTGCACACTATAGCTTCCCAATACTCGTCAACACTACCGAGTATTTACATCCACAGCTATCCCAATATACCAGTAACTTTCCGACTCGCCGTTACTGTTCTTGCACACTATAGCTGCCATATATTTTCTAGAAAAGCTCAGAATGTTCGACTGCATAATAACAATGAACACAAAAGGTTCAGGCGACCGGAAGTAATTTAACAAGTCGCGACTCGTCTGTTTACCTCGCCCGGCTACTAGCGCGATTGCGTCATCGCTATAAATAGACACTCGCACATTGCTGCGACGCGGCTGCGACAGTAGCGGCGACAGCGACGGCGATGGCGGGCGTTCCACGTTACAATATGAAAACCACAAATGACTCAAAGAATTTACTTATTCGAATTTTTTCTACGATCATGTTTTTTGTTATGGAATTTTAAAGTAAATAAATATATTCCTAAGATATTAACGATCATAAATATACATAAATATAGGTTTCAATAAGGTATTTCCATACGTAATATAACAAGTGATATGATTATCAACGATGATATTCTCGAGTGAAACCGAGTTGCAGATTTCACGAGTCCGAAGGACGAGTGAAATGTACAGCTTCGGTTTCACGAGCAATATCTTCGATTAATAATCATATCACGAGCTTTTAATGAGAGAATATAATGAATTTTTGTGACACATTGTGTGTGCTGCTAACCTAATTTTAATATAATGTATTACAACATGGTTTATTTGACAATTGCCTTATTATTTTCATCGTTGTTTATATCAACCAAACGATTATAGGACATTTTTATACTCAAAATTAACTGGCAATGTCAAATAAAAAAACAAATCCTTTAGTAACGAATATAAATAAGGTGATAATTTCTTTGTTTTTTATCATCGCTGTGATAGACATGTAACTAGGGAGATTCTGAAAGTTGATTAGCGGAAAACATGTCATGTGACTCATGAATTATATTCTCTTGTTAATACTTTTTCCCGCTCCTGTCAGCTGTCATTTAAGTATTCAATAATTACGTTACTATACTGATGCCCATATTCATAAACACTCTTAAAATTTTGAACGGTTCTTTATAATTTTTAACCAGTCGACACTGACTGTCAAAAGTAAAAAGATCTATTTTTTGTGTGTTTGAAAATCAACTGTGTATTTTCTTATTCTAAAAAGTTTATCAGGTCGATAAAGCAATAAGACGAAAATTTATTGCTAATGGGTGGATAATCATGCAAAGAATATCTCAAAACTTACTTATACGATGCAAATATTATTTACAGCGCTGTCATATAACTTATAGAATAAAATGACTGTAAAATACACGTAATAATCGGTTCTTATTTTATCATTTAAATCTTTTCTTTCTTGGATTCATCCTGTTTGCTCTCATAGTTTAATTTAGAAGAAAAAGTTGAAATTTAAAAGAAGCGAGTTAAAATCAAATAGTATATTGTGTAATAAGTGCGCAAAATAAGCGATTTTCGCAAGCCAAGTAGCAGCACGAGTCTAGCGGTCCAAGGCTTGCCGAGGGTTACAACTCAGCTGAGCGGTAATCACTTTGCACACGTAATACACACGATATTTTTGTCCAACTTGCCCAAAAAGTGACTTTTTGAGTGCTTGTTTTGCGTGTAGTTCATTTCTTGACAGTGCGACCAGGCCGTGCGCACGGTCCTCTTACTTTGCGCACAGCCTATCGAACTATTAACAGCTGAACCACTTTGCTCACACAAAACATGTACGAAAAAGGTCACTTTTTGGACAAGTTGGACAAAAATTACATTTTTAAATGGAATATGCTATCTGTTTGGTAAGAAAGAACAATATGGTAAAATTTAAACTAAAAATTATGGAAGAAAGTAAATTTTATGAAAATCATAATATTCCACTAAAATTTCTAGTTTATTAAAAATTAGTTTGCCTAATGACAAAACTTTATATTAATCTCTCTATAATAGTATTATGAACATATAAATGGTAATTTAAAAAGATAGTATTATTTATTAACTCGACTATAATTTTTTAGATTAATATATTCTGTATCTAGGATAAGTTTATGTGTTTCATCAGAGCCAAAAATGGATACCAAACAATTAAAAATCGTGTTTAAAGTAGGTTAGAATCATATTTTAAAATAAAATTAATAAGTAATAGAGAGAAAAGAGAAATTTTCAGAGGTCTACACTTCCAATTTTCCTTATTACCGTTATTAACCTCAATAATAATTATTGATAATGAAAATGAGATAATAAAGACCTAGATACATTTGCAATCATCGTTGTTTATTCAATTGTTTTTAGATAACTAGTCAATAGTTTAATGACATTTACCACAATATTGATGAGTGTCAATGGGGTGACGCCTGGTAAATGTCCACACGATTCGAATATGTCCGTATCTAGGACAGGGGCGTACCTAAGTGAAGTGGTGCCCAGGGCAAGGGTCGTAATTGCGCCCCCTGTCAACAATGTAAAATCAAGATTACTTCTTTCTCGCTTTGGTATAACGAGATATGTGGCATTTGTATTGTTGTTGAAATTACTTAAGAATATGTATATATATTCGTAACTTCAACCATGAAAGAAACAGCACAATAACAAAATAACTATCAATATACGGGTGTTCCGCGACTCGACCGACAAACTTATACCATATATTACGATCAAAAAATGTTATATGACCTATAGGTGAATTCATCTTTGTTTCGGAGATATCGAAGGAATTTAAAAAAATTATACAAGAAAATTTATTCATCAATGGATAGCTAATTAACATATTCGGCGACGGCGAGTGGCACAACGAGGTCTAACAATACATATCCACGAATTTGGTCTGCATGATTTTTACATCTGCATCTTCCTTGTCTTCACTGATACAAAGGCATTAATAACGTGCTCAAAATCAGTCTTTTCCGTTTCTTTCCTTTCAAAGCTCAGCAAAGCAAGATCAATTAATCGATCTTGATCCATGGAGGCTCTCAGATAATTTAACATCAGTTTTAATTTGCTGAAAGATCTTTCACAGCTAGCGATGGAAACTGCAATGGTCAACATCCCAGTTTTGACAGAGACCAAGTCCAATGTACAGAGCTTCAGTCACCAAAGTTTCTCTTTCATTGCGAAAATAATTATGAAAGTTCATATTTATATCTTGCAGTCTTTCCTGAACTCTATCAACAGGAATGAGTAGGTACTCTCGTCCAAAATCCAAGTAGAGTCAGAAAATCGAGTGTCTACATACGGCTGTACAATTGCCTAGCATCACTTCTTGTTTAACTCGTTTCATTTGCATCATCCATTATAGTCTCGAGAACTTGGAGTATGCCGTCAAGGTAGTTGTTTATAGGCTTCACAGCTTCCACTTTTGCACTCCATCTTGTTTTAGACTCAGATTTAATAACAATGGACACAGCGTTTTTATGTATTTCCCAGCGTTGAGTAGACGATGAAAAAACAGATAGAGAGCTTCAACAGTTCCGAAAAATGTTAATATGCACTGTAATCAACAGTTTTTACACTTCAAATTCTGGCAACCAAGTTATATACGGATACCAAGGGCTCCAAGCGGCGCCCCCTTGGTTCTGGCGCCCAGGGCACCTGCCCTGTTTGCCCCACCCTAGGTACGCCACTGATCTAGGATAAGTTTATGTGTTTCATCAGAGCCAAAAATGGATACCAAACAATTAAAAATCGTGTTTAAAGAAGGTTAGAATCATATTTTAAAATAAAATTAACAAGTAATAGAGAGAAAAGAGAAATTTTCATAGGTCTACACTTCCAATTTTCCTTATTACCGTTATTACCCTCAATAATAATTATTGATAATGAAAATGAGATAATAAAGACCTAGATACATTTGCAAATTTGCAATCATCGTTGTTTATTCAATTGTTTTTAGATAACTAGTCAATAGTTTAATGACATTTACCACAATATTGATGAGTGTCAATGGGGTGACTCCTGGTAAATGCCCACACGATTCGAATATGTCATTATCATTACCAATATCTGTATAGGTGTATGCCGTGATGATATATTTTATTTTATCATTACATAGTGTTTGATTATTATTTCAAAACTTATTTACCGATAGAGAACTAATCGTGTTTGTAATACAGGTAAAATAAGGGTCACAAAAATGCGGTAAGAATAAATACAGCCAACGTAACATGAACATGATTTCGAGGTTAACAAATCAGCTTTAAATATCATATCATGAACATTTACTAGTCAATAAATTTACTATAGTTCAATAGCAAATAACCTTTTCCTGTTATAGACAGAAAAAAAATGAAATATTAAATTGTAATAAAGGCGCCACGCCCGCTTCAGAATTATCAGTCTTTATAATTTATGTTTTCGTTACCAGATTCTGTAATTATCAGTTTAAAATTAATATGTTCCGTTTTGTTCGTTTACAGGCAATTTAAATAATAATAGATGAGAGATACAAATTATTCACTATTCCATAAATGCTAAGAGAATGGTTGTAAAATATTGGAATTTGAACTTGTAATATGTTCTGATAAATCACGAGTATTTTTAGAAAGACTTTGAAGCAGAATACTGGCTAAACGGTGCACTGTCGGATAAAGGTAAATTTAGTCAAATCGTTCATTAAGTATCTACCATTGCGATCTCGAGAACTATAAGAGATACGTAGTTGATTAAATTAGCAAAGAATATCTGTTTTACATGAGCATTTCAATGATGGACTGAAAAAAAATTGAACCAGTGGTTCTCAAAATATGGGTACCAACTTTTTTATTTTAAATGGAAACATATACTTTTTATTTGCTCATTCTATAGAACTCTTTATTCTGATTCCAACGATAAACAACTTTCATAACTTTGCAGAACAAAATTATCGAGAAAAAAATTTATGGGGTTTTGAATTATTTCCTCCAAAATATATTAATAAGAGTGCCATGGCAGAAAAAGTGAGTATATTTAAAAAAAAGAACTTTTCGTCGCGTGTGAATTAATCCATTTTTATTAAAAATGATACGAAGAGGACAATTTCTCATTTGACAGAAGTGACAATAAACAAAATATTCACTTTTTTCAGTTATGACATTCTTATTAATTATTTTAGGGGAAAAAAATGCATCGATGAGTATCAAATTCGTTGTTTATTTGTTTCTTATATATGAGGCAAAAGAAAATATATGATTTAAGGCAATTATCACAGTGCCGCGAAAAATAAAACAAAAATTTATGTTTGATTTTCTGGCATATTTAACAGATTTGATATTTGACTTAATTTTATAATTATTATTAGAATTCGTGATTCATTTCTTACTTCTAGATTAAGTCTTCCTATTATTCTAATAGTACTAAAATTAAAAGAAATTTCAAATCTGTCAAACGTCAGAAACGACAAACATAAATTATTGTCTTATTTTTCATGGCACTCTGACAATTGCTTTAATTCATGTATTTTCTTTTGCTTATAACTCGTACATAAGAAACAATTGAACAATAAACTTGGAAAATTAATAGTTAAAGAGATATTGCCAAATCGAAATTTTAACATTGAATTTCCTAAGTTCGGGACCCCAGTATACAAGTCTTCATTTTAAATTGGCTTTTACTTAAATTTTACATGCATTTTTCTCAAAAAAATCGTTATGTAAGGGTATAAAAATATGAATTTTAAATTAAATTCTCTAACAAATGAGCAAATAAAAATATGTATATATTCTCATTTAAAATTAAAAAGTTATGTCCCGTATTTTGAGAACCACTGGCCCAAAAAATAATTTTTCTTTTATTTAAATTTGTCTTGTGAAATTGAAATTGTTTGCCCATTTTACCATCTTTGTAGCTCTTATAGTTCTCGAAATAGCAATGGTGGCCCATTTAAAATGAACACCTGTATATATATATATATATATATATATATATATATATATATATATATATATATATATTTGTGTGTGTGTGTGTGTGTATGTTTTGCAAAAGTTGACCTTAAATATTTTTCACTTTAAATTCTATGTGTCAAAGAAAATAATGAATGACATGTTTGTAAAACAGTAGTGTAAAAGTGGGAAATGATTAATTTAAAACAACAAACTATTTGTAACAGTTGGAAACCATGACACAATGCTCTAGTAATTTAACATTCAAATAAAAATAAATGTGGCCGTTAACAATACTTTACGGAGATATATCAACCAATACCAGTGCAGAACAATGTTGTATGTGTATATGCTGCAGTTGCAATGCAATGCTAATGTGTGTTGGACCATAATCACCCTTCACCTCGATACAGTTGTACTCTAACTCATTATGATTCAGATTTATTTATTTCCTTGTACTTGTTTCTTAATGAATGGTAGTTCCAGATTACCTATAATAAATATGGTCATCATGTAAGTATTTCAACGTTATTTAAATGAAGTACAAGCCCATCTTATTAATTTACATACAAGTTCTATTATGCAAGTTATAATTGTATTCTATTTTCATGTTTGGTGTTTAGTTAATAATGATACTGTATCTGTATCTGGTTTAAGATTGCAGTGGTATGAAAATAGAAGCAGTTTGATTAGATAATATCGAGGTATTATCGAATCATAAAACAAGATCAAATTGCTTCTATCTTCGCACCACTACAATCTTAAACCAGATACAAAAACTCTAATTTCAAGACCGCTGATGAAAGCGCGAATTATTCCCGCTATCATTCAAATGTCATTTTTGGACTATGCAACAATCTATTTTGCTAGGTTCTTTTACTATCCGTCATCTTTAGGAAAGAAAAGTATTGGCTGTGGTCAAAAAATTCGGTGATGAGTTTTTAATCAATAAGCACGTTTTAGGTTTCCGTAGAACATGATTTTACTATTTTTACGATGTCCGCCTGTTTATGTGTGCGTGCGTGCGCGCCGGTGCGTGTTCGTGCGTGTGTTACAAAAAATTCGCCAGCGATAACTCTAATACTACAATTCAAAAAATTATAATTCTTTCGTATTCTTCTTCATTACCTCCATATGATACCTCCATATGAAGAGCTGTTTAGAATTTTGTTTATAATTGGAATCGATTTCTTTGCTCCCCCTTGTGCTGTTTTTGAAATGACTGGATTATATTCAATCGTTCCAGTACAGGTTGCCTTGCTGTCCTGTTCTTCTTTAAAGTAAATGATTAAGCAATGCGTACCTTCTCCGACTCGCTACACAAGTTCGTGGGCAGCCACGTGGAATTTTTTGTAACCCCTCTGGCGTATTTTCATCATATAACTGTACTATTTTTGTATTTCGGATTCAGTGATTGTAGCTGCACTCATTTTTTTTTAAATCGGGGTTCATTTGCAACTTTTTTCTCTGCAAATCACGAGCATTTCTGCTATAAAGGGATTAATTTAGATTTTAAATTTTTCATAATATGTTTCTTGCTGTTTTGCTATGGAGTTCCGCATTTGCTTCACAACTAATTCCTTATAGTGGGTCCCATTAGACTTCCTCATGTTATACCCCCAATCTAATATATCATTCAGTTTTTCAAACAGTAGAGCTTCAGTAGTAACATCATAGTGTCTGTCAACACAAAATTTTCAAACTGCACCCATATAGATTTATTTTGATTTTACTGTGTTAAATGGCGCACAGTTTTTAACATACTCGTTGATTTTTTCAAGGCAGTCGGAACCAAACCGAGAAACCATATCTGTTTTGCTATTTTATGCATGTAATTACGAGATAACAAGCAGGAGTGAAAATTTTTTCAAACATTTAAATAATTGTTTACTCATCGCCATGACAATCAATGACAGCTACCTACTCAAACTATTTGATATATTTCTATAAATTATTTTTGTTCTAACGATTGTCTGAACAAATATCCCTCGTGCAGGCATATATATCCCGCAAATTTTCCCTTCTTCTCTCACACGCGTGTTTGTTGACCCTTGAAAATTGGCCGCGCGCTTCGTGCTTGGGCAATTCTCGTTGCAACAAACACTTGTGTGACAGATCGGGAAAATTTTCGGTAATATGCCTGGCACTTAGGATATTGTATATGAATATTTTATTCTCTATACGATTTGACTGCATTTTATACTTCATATTAACTGAATATAGCGTTAAAAAATTATAAAAAAATAAAATATCATAAAGTAGCCATACATAAACAGCTACTATATTAAGAAAATCCTGTTTGAAATATGTCAATGTCAAGTGCAGTTGTATTGTATTGTATATTAGTGTTATAATTTTATTAGAAATATAGGATCTTTTGCTAGAAACTTTCTGAATGAAATTTGTACAAAATACATAGAACATAGAGCTGACGGAATGTAAGGTGCTGGCTGCATCAGATTATTTTTGTTAAAATAGGAATTTATGTAGAACATTATGAAAAGACAATATTAGAAATAAAACGTACCGGGTGTCCACAGACTACCATTAACTTCTTTATTTATAAAGAAATCTAATAATCTAATTGAAAATTAATGTGCGTAAACTTAACATAAACTATTATTCACGAAAGATGACTATTCAAGGTCATTTGTGAGCCGTCGGATATAATATTACTTGCAGATAACTTCATTGTATTTTATATGCATAGGCGTGTAACATGAAATATTTATGGACACATTTTAACTGAAAAACTAAGAGCAATTCATTTGAAAAATTATATTTCTTCTAAATAATGCCTTTCTGAAAGATTTATGTTCTTCACTTATGTTTTTGCAAAATTCAAAAACATAGACTTAACTATAAATTAAGGAATAATATCTTGATTTAAACGGCAATGCTACTGGGTAAATATTAGCACAGAGGGCAGTGTAGTAGATAATTAGGTATCTGTAAATCTACGACATATGTCATTGTTAGAAAGTAGTGCCACTATTTACGTATATCTATCATACCACATGAATTAAATAGACATAGGTCAAATAATCTTTCTCTTTCTAATACAAAATGTTGCTAAGCTACTGCTGTAGAGAGGTGTATTTTTTCTTCGAACAAATGACCTTGAATAGTCATCTTTCGTGAATAATAGTGTATGTGGTATCATTTTTAATGTATAAATGATAAACATATTACTTCCGGTTTAACCGGAAGTGGTACACCTTGTATTTTTACATTTTTGAATTCTACGTTAAATTCTGAATACAATGCTGTGCCACAAGTCAAATTTTACATAAAAAAAACTTAAGAACAATGGGTGGTAGCATGAATAGTGATTAGATGAATAGGGAGCAGTGTTTTAATTCTATGAATCGTTTATGGTTTAAATAACTTCAAATAACAGTTATAGAAAAATAAATTGTACGAATTTTATTTGAAGCATTCTTCTCTAAAATAAACCATAAACGATTGACATAGTTAAAACACTGCTAATCATCTCTTTCTTAGTCATCCCCTAATCACCATTGATGCTACCACAAATATTTTTTAATTTTTGACCAAAGTAAAATATGAAAACAGTAATCTAATTTAAAAAAAAACCACGACCCACTTTTAATTTTTTGTATTATTTTTTACTTCATAATTTCAATTTTGGCACATCATTATATTACAAATATAAGGTAAAATTCAAAAATGTAAAAATATACAGGATGTTCTATTAAAAATAAGAAATTTGTTAATTAGATATCTTTATAAATAAAGAAGTTAGTTAGAAGTGCCCCGCTTTCTGTGGTATAACTCAAATTGGATTGGTAATTATTACCTCTCGCCACATATTTTACCTGGTAGTACGCATAAAACAAAAAATATTTTTAATATACAAATATATATATATATATATATATATATATATATATATATATATATATATATATATATATATATATACATTCATTGCCTCACTACAAAATAATTCTCACATATATTTGCAAAATCTATGGGCTATTTTAATATAAATTATGTATATATTCAATAACACACTCACATCATCGTAAAAATGTTATAATCGGATTCTAGGGACCTTAAAACGTGCTTATTCACTAAAATCTGGATATGCGATTTTTAGCATGAATTCAATACCTCTCTTAGCGAGAGGTAAAAAGGAGTTACATTACATACGTACCACGAATTTCAATGTTGACTTTTTGATGGATTCGTATATCTCGAGCCTAATCTTATTTGTTGTTTATAATGGGCCAAATTTAATGTATTCAAGCCCTTAGATCCAACAAACAACTCTTGTCTACCAAAGGAAAATACCTATAAACATCAAGAAAATCGTGGATATAAGTAAGGCAATTGCGCCAATATAACCCACAAAAATACAAAGATTTTTTTTACTAAGAAATGAATGAGTGGTTCACCACGTCCACTGGCAAAGCAGAAGCACCTTAATAATTAAGTATAGTTTTTTTTTTCATTCTTTGTTACATCAAGAACCTTTTCCAATACAGTTTTTATTTCTTTTTTCTTGTCTTTATAATAGAAATGAACATTTTTTTCATCATACAGTGATCTTGATCTTTGATAGTTCATTCTAAAAACGAGTTATCTCTTTCCCTAACCTAACGCACAAAAGTCATACTTGGAAAACTCGGGACAAGTTTTATGCTTTAGGTTAGGTTATTGTTGTTATATTTGTGGCCAATTACACCACTTATAGTTAAATTTTAACTGTTCATTAAATTGACAAAATCGTGCGGAAACGAAATGTCAAATGCCTTGTTAAATATTGCTGTCAATATTTCGATATACTCTTTTTTTTCTTAAGCTATATTTAAGGCTTTAACTATAAGCGGTGCAACTGGCCAGTACAAAAATATACATTTCTTTGATGAATTTTAATAAAAATTCTTAAAAATTGATGGAAAATAGATAACGCAATCAGAGCGGAGAAACTTAACTAAAAATCTTTTGCCGGCAGCAATTGGGCGCCGTTACCGCGGCAGCAGAGACACTGCCTACAAAATACATACAATTTTTATTTAATATCTATACATAACGTCGAAAGGAGTACACGATCAAGTTTAATTAGTCGAATCCAATTCACATCTCTTGTTGCTTTTATTATAGGTAAGAATGGCATGGACGCCTTCAGGTAGGGATCAGAAGAGCCAGTTGTACCCCTTCAGGCGTTTAAAAGCTAAAACAAATATCGTACCTACATCTACAATTAATTAAGATTTATTAGATAACATAACTAAATGAAGATAAACTTCATAACGTAAAAAAATGTAAATAAATAAATAAAATAAATAAATAAATATATCATCACGGCATATTACATTGCTGGGTGTGTCAATCTGCTTTGTACGCAGATATCGGTAATGATGGTGACATATTTGTACCGTGCAGACGTTCAAAAAATGTAACATTAATATATTTTTAATTGCATTAAAATATCTTCCTGAATTTATGATATACATTTAAATAAATAAAGAATGGTATTTTCTAACAAATTTTATTGGAACAATGATAATAAATGAAAATAAGCAAGACCAATTTATTGGTGAAGTAATAAATCGTTTTTTTGCATTTCACGTCAGAAAATTACCATTGGTTTACATAGGGAAATCAAGTCTGCCCTCTGAATGATTGGTAAGGTCCAGGTCAGAATACAAACCTACATAGTTCACTAGTGAAAAATATCACCTATCAGCTGTCAGTTATCAAATAAAATCGACAGAATTACTTAAGTGGTATTTAACAATGTTTTAACTTCGTAATTTTTAATATTCAGGGGTACATGTTTATAGATACATATATTCAGTATCGACAATGTTTGGATTTACGAATTTAAATTAGGTGTTTATTTAACATCTTTTTTTAAATTATATTTATATTATATATATATTATATATATATAAACAGTATGATTGCGATTAAGATGATTTGTCCATTCCAGGCAAAGTTTCTAGCGGCGTCTATGAACAATAATAAACAAATTAATCGTAATAGCAATAATTTACTTTTATAGCGTGAACGCATGAAGAAATTTTACATCAAAATCATTCGACAATAATAGAAATTTTCCTCATCAGAGAGTAGGCGGGTGGCCTGTCATGACCACTTGTAAGTTTTATAGGTAACAGTAATACCATTATATTATGTTAATGATAAAAACTATTATTAATTTAAAAAATACCGGTGTAGCCCTATTCGAACATTTTAAAAGAATTACACCACAAACATAATGTGTTGGTTCCTTGCAGTATCTGTGTGATGTTAGCAACATGTCTCGTTAAATTTGAGAAAAACCTGTTAAACAAGAGCCTGTAGATATCCAGCTAATCGTATTTGTTCATAAGAGCGATTCTGGATTCCTTTTTGGTCAATTTGTAATTTCGAAAAAATATATTCAAAAAATGTTTTCTTGTTACTAAATTTATAACAGGATAATAACCGTTTTGTATATCATTATAATGAATTAAAAATGCATAATAATTAAAGTTCCAAGAATTTTTAATGAAATCATGCATTAAATTCACATAAATATAATTTTCTACATGTTATGACATGTTTGTAAATGTTGCCTGAAAAAATAAAACTATCCGGTGCGGTAGCCATGTCCCTATCTAATACTCGTACCTACACAGCTGCAGCCTGCAGCAAATAAATGCTCTTGTTTGACATTTGCGGGCATTGCTGGCAGTTACCGTTGCCGTTGTTCTCGAAAGAATGTCATTGTCGCACCCATCTGGTAACCTTGTCTCTGACACTGGTAAAAAAACGCATTGTGTATGCGAAATACACGCAAAAACCGAAATTTATATCCTGCTCTGGCCTACACGTACCCAATCAACGTTCAAACTCACATCGAGCCACTGTATTGATGTTGATGGTAATCTCAACTAACACATGGGTGTTGTAAACGCTGATTACCTTTTCAAGATTTAATAGGGAATTACAGTTGATTAACTTGTTTTAATATTAATCATATCATATCCGATAGTTTATAGTTCCGCACATATGGTTTATGGTTGTTAATAAAGTGATGACAAATGTTGCATAGATGAAACAATGTACCTACATATTTTAGAAGTCATACAATTACATTAAGTAATTATATGGTCTGATTGGATTTAATAGATAACTTCATGTACTTTACAGCCATAGGACTGTGTGTCTAAATAGTTGTTTTTTCTTACCAAAAAATCATGAATTTTATATATTTAGATTTGGTAAATACCGCTCAATCGTAAAAGATACTTCATATTCATTATTTACGTAATTTATATTTTCAAAGTTACATTATTTATCAAAGTAAGATGCAATTTCATATGTAATCTTAGTTTTTTTAAAATTAGGTGTTAAAAATATTCGAAAGATCAATCATACAGCATTTATTCTTATTAAACTCACTTGGTGTACACTTTATACCTTCTTCAGGATCGACAAACATTTAAAAACGATTTAGTGCATGCATATACCATTGAACATTATCACACTTACAAGTAAAATCGTACAGATTCTTTCACATAAAATAATGTACACATAAATACATTTAATCAACACCACAGTCAAGATATTCACCCACATTTAGGTTTTAAATACATAGTACTATTATTATTTGAAAATTAGTGATCATCAACACGATATTCGGTTATCTACTGAATTTTTATAATATTTAAAATTCAAAGTATACCTATTCTTGTGAGATGAATGACAATTTTTAAAGCAATTATGTATGTGTATCTAACATAACTTATATTATGGCGTTCAGCCTGTTAGTGCTGTCAGTTTACGGTACGCCTTGTACTTCAATTTTGTAACCATTAAGGCCGTCGCGCACTTCGGTGAAGCGAAGCTAAGTGCGGCGAAGAGCCGTTTTTTCATTCAATATATTATTATGTGTATACGCGCACTTTGTCGAAGCGAAGAGCAGAGCAGCGAAGCGACTTGCCGGAATACTTCGGGGAGAATATTTTTCTCTGGTCTTCTCTGCTCTTCGCTTCGCTGAGCTGAAGTGCGTGATAGCGCAGCGCAGCGCAGCTGGCAGCTACCTAAATCAGAACGAATACGCCCGAGGCACATTGGAAATAGCCGGTTTAGAATTAAATATTAAATTTCACACGTTTCATATCAAACAATACGTATAGGTTCTATGAAAATGTCAAACACAGAAGAGTAATTAGTTCTTCTGGTATCAAAATATAAAGATCTATACGATATAGGATGTGTCGAGTATTCTTATCAGACATTGAAAGACAACTGCTGGTTAGAAGTAGCAGAAGAAATGAATATAACCGGTATGATATGCTATGTATATTAAGTTTATTAATTGTAAATATAACAATGTACATTACAAAATATTGAATTTTAAGCAATTCATTAAATATTTGATCCAATAGATATGGATATGACAACTGAATATATACTACTACTCAAAATAAAAAAAACTAAATATATTATTATAAATAAAAATGAAGTCAATTTAAAAGGAGATTATCTATTTAGTTATACAATGTAGAAGAATATTCAAAAAAAAAAAATTACTTCTGAAAGTTCCTTACATATTAAACGATTTCTATTGTACAAAATAGTAGTGCAGACTCAACAAAAAAGGAGATTAACTACTTGGTTACAGAATGTAGTAGAATATATCAAAAATTTAAACATTTTTTCGGTCTCTCTGTACCATGGAATTTTGCCACTGCACTGAACCTACGGATGAAACAAAATAATTTATAAATTTGTCTCGTATTGATAGTGCCTGCGTTGTTGCGTTTCCTCCGAGCTGTCCATCTTTTGAAGCAAACGCGGAGGTTTCTCGTTCAAAACTGCTCGCAAGTGCGCGTTGGTTCTAAAAATGACTTTTCGCCGCGCTGCGCCTCGCTCAAGTGCGCGACGGCCTTTATTCACGTAACAACTCTCCGAATGCTGAACGAGCTTGAAAACTATTTTTAATAAAATTGACGTTTAACAAAATGAAAATGTTTTGCTTTTATTATAAAACCAATTGTTATTCAAAAAAATTTGATGTGGCCAGCACATTATCTTCCGTCAGTTCTATGTATTTTGTATAAATGTCATATAGAAAGTTCCTTGCAAAAGATTCTATATCTTGTACATTACTTTAAGACTGTTGTATGTATTTTATACAAATTCCACACAGAAAGTTTCTATAGCAACAGATCCTATATTTGCTAAAGGCCTGTGTCCACGATCCTAGAAACCGATCCGAGTTCTCGGATATATGCAAGTCCATAACTCAGATCGTGGACACTACCAACTCGGACGCAAAAATCGAATAGAAAACTAAAATGAAAAATGCGTTCTGTCTCATTATTTCGAACAAGTTGCTAATTTCATTTACATGTTACCAATTTAAAATCTTGACGTTTGATGTTTGATAAGCTTAAAAATGATAAGGTTATAAAATATTACTTAATTCTACTCATTTTTGATATGTTGTTATAAATAATTACTTATGAAAAAATTAATATATTAGTGATAAAAATTTAACTTACTTACTGCCGGGATAATTTCCCGGTTATGTTTTATTAGTTTTTAGTATTGGTAGAAATGGCTGAAATTCGACCAACCTGACATCTGTAGTCACACAAGTTCAATGTTTATGATCAAAAAATGTGATCGAGAACTGGCAACGATTTCTAGCATCGTGGACACAGGCCTTTAGAGAATGAATTCATGCTAAAAATCGCATATCCAGATTTTAGTGAATATGCACGTTTTAAGGTTCGTAGAGTCCGTAGAGTGTGTGTGTGTACGTGTGTGTGCGTGTGTGTGTATGTATGTATATATGTGTATGTATGTGTGTGTATGTGTGTGTGTGAGTGTGCGTGTGTGAGTGTGCGTGTGTGAGCGTGTGCGTGAGCGTGTGCGTGCGTGCGTGTGCGTGTGTGTGTGTGTGTGTGTAGATGTTGGATCCACGATTTCTCAAATACTTAAGACATTTTTATATCTTCTATAGATTTAGAAATAAAGAAATGTATATAAAATAATTTGATGTAATAAGTCTCAGATCAAACTACTTCAAGGCAAGAAATTCAAATGTTTGTAATTGACACATAAATGTCACTGTCAAAAATGTTTGCCTGCCACTGTCAAAGAAATATTTGTATCTATATCATTATGAAAATAAAAAAAGTCAACAAAGCAGAAGAGTATCCGTAAAAAAGAATATAAAAGGAATTCTCGAAAAAATGTCGAATATAAAGAGAAAGAAAAAAATATCTGTCGAGAGGTTATGTGCTGGCCACATCAGATTCTAGGGACCCTAAAACGTGCTTATTCATCAAAAACTAATCTCCGAATTTTTTGACCAAAGACAATACTTTCCTTACCTAACGGCGACGAAAGGTGAAAAATTAAATTATTTATTCTGTATTACCTTATAATTATTAAAAATGTGAATATGATAGGTACGTACTTGGATACTTCTATACATTTGAAAAGATATCTGTTCTAATTTATATAGAAAATATATTATATCCGTGCTTAATTTATTTTATACGAGTTTTTGATAGGTTTGCCATTCTAATAATGAAATTTTATTTTTTATATTTAGATATTTCAAATTTCATGCTTTGGTATCAGAAGTAATAATAAATTTCTAAGTGTACCAACTTTACATACTCGTACATACCTACGTCTTCTATAAAAAAATAATTATTATTTAAAACCGGAACTTATAGACTATTTGGAGGTTATTTTCGCATAGTAAATATCTGCACGTGTAAATTATGTTTAATAAACCTTATATTCATCTTGTCAGACATTTCTAATATACAAGATAGTAACATTGAAAATAGGATGTAAATGTATTATATCTAGTTACTGAAAGATTTTCAGGAGTATAATGGTTGTATCTTGTTTGTTGTTTGGAAGTTTAGGGCTTTGATTCTAATGGAAATTAAATCTCGGTCCAAGGCTTATGAAGCTCAATTTTAAGTTCAAGAGGAATTGGGGTCAGCAACTACACAACTTCATGTATTCATGTCCGGAAAATTCATCGCCGGTAAATTGATCGCGGAAAATTGATCGCAAGGAAAATTGAACACCGGTAAATTGTTCGTCTGGAAAATATATCGCCAGTAAATTGATCGCCGGAAAATTGATTGCGAGGTAAATTGATCGCCAGTAAATTGATCGTGTGGAAAATTGATTGCGGGGAAAATTGATAGCGGAGAAAATTGATCGCCGGAAAATTGATCGCGGGGAAAATTGATCGCCAGTAAATTGATCGCAGGGAAAATTGATCGCCAGGATATTTATGCACACAAAAAATATTGTTTATAAAAATACAATTGTTACAAATTTTATTTTAATTTATTTATTTTTAGGTCCCTGAACCTAGCACAACCATTCCGGCACAATCACATAAAATCAATCAGAAAATTTAGTACTCATTAATTACTAATTAATTACCCAAAAACCAAAGTTATTACGGTTGTTTTTAAAAAAAAATACATAGGGTTGTGCAAATAAAAATAAAATATTTACTAGGGTTACAGGGTCCAACAGAACTAATTTTTGGCCAACATTAAATTCCAGCCCCTCCTTCATCCCAGTTAAAACCACGTTTAATATACTTGTTGCTATCCCTGAAAAGTTAGGGATATTATATTAAGCATTGATGGGAGCCAACAAGAAGCGAAGTGGAGTGATTGGCTTCCGGCGGATCGCAAGTTGGAAAATTGATCACTAGGAAGTTTGGTCGCCGAAATATTGATCTCGTAAATGATCACCAAAAAAATCTTATGTGGCCAGCACTCATTACCTTCCGTCAGTTCTTTTGTACAAATTTCATAAAGAAGGTTCCTTGCAAAGATTCTATTTCCTGTACCTTACCTTCCAGCAGTTGTATGTATTTTATACAAATTCCATCAAAAAAAAATTCTAGCAAAAGATCCTCTATTTCCAGTAATATTATAAGACAAACACACTTGACACTGACATCTTTCTTTAACATAATAGCTGTTTCCACAGCTGGCTACTTCATGAAATTTAATTTTTTTATGATTTTTGAACCTATATCCATTTAATATTAAGTATAAAATGCAGTCAAATAGTATAGAGAATAAAATATTCTTTAATATTTATAATAACATTAAATGAAATAATTGCGTAGGCTTCCACAGTCTGAGTCATGAGAAATATTCGTTTTCCGGGAATGGACTGTGTCATATTTTGAGTCAGAGCTCAACGTTTCGCCCGCAGTCATATGGGGCATCTTCAGGAGCAAGGGGGATAGTACTGTCTTAAACACGGTTACCCGACGTGTCAACCACGCTAGAGGCCGAGTTTAAGCAACAAGGAGAGAGACTCAGTCTACAAGGTTACCCGACATGTAAACCACGCTAGAGGCCAAATAAACCTTGGCCTCTAGCGTGGTTGACACGTCGGGTAACCGTGTTTAAGACAGTACTATCCCCCTTGCTCCTGAAGATGCCCCATATGATTGCGGGCGAAACGTTGAGCTCTGACTCCAAATATGGCACAGTCCATTCCCGGAAAACGAATATTTCTCATAACATTAAATGTGAAAAAATTATATTTAACATCGTTTTTTCAAGAAAAACTGTTAAAATCTTCAAATGAGGGTACTTCCGGTTGACCAATTATAACTAAAATCTAATCAGCTCTTTATATGGACGTAACGAAGAAGAATACGAAAGAATTATAATTTTTAGAATTGTAGTATTTCGCGGGCGAAAATTTTGTTACACACACACACACACACACGCACGCACGCACACACACACGCACGCACGCACGCACGCACACACACACACACACACACACACACACACACACACACACACACACAATAAATAAATTTCGCGGCGATCAATTTTCCTCGCGATTAATATTCCGGCGATCAATTTTCCTCGCGATAAATTTTCTCCGCGATTAATTTACCAGCGATCAATTTACCTCGCGATTAATTTTCCGGCGATCAATTTACCGGAGAATAATTTTCTCCGCGATGAATTTTCCGCGATAAATTTATCGCGATCAATTTACCCGCGATGAATTTTCCGGGAACCGATGTATTCTATATCTATACATAGTCAATGAACATGAGTAGGTATCCCTTTTGTAATTCTGCATTTTTTTATATTACCTACTATCTTATTGCACTGTATGTAATTTTTTTAAATAAATTGCTTCAGGAACAATGTATGGAAATTAAATTAACTCATACAAAAAATAAAGTTTTCCGTTTTATCTGAGCTATCGGTAATCTTCCAAATATTAAATTAAGAATTAAATATAATAAATAATTGGAATATTGGACATACTACTAATATTTATACTAATATTTTCGAAGTAGAATCATATTTATTTAACAGAAACGAGTTAAACGATTATAATACGGGAAGTATTATTTATTGTATTGTACAGATAAAAAGTTTCTGTTCTAATAAATAATAAAGAATTATTTTTGCCTTTTATTTTTCAATGCACTTTTTCAATATAGGTATAATTAAAAATGATTTGGTTAAGTTACATTTCTTGTACTCCGTCCTGAAAATTCTATTCTTCAACATCCTAAAAACCTCATTTGCAGTAATTTACATCTGTTTAGTATATTCATAAAACTTCCGTCTAATGAACTTTTCCTTGATTTGGATTTAAAAAAAGTAGTAACGTAAATATAGAATGTAATCAAATAAAAGTGTACTGGTTATTATATCAAAAAAGAAAACAAACTTTATTTTAACCTTTACCGAAGAAACTGAATTTTAAATTTAATGTGAAAAATTTAATATGCTTTTATAATTTTGATTATTTTTTATTTTAATATGCAGATTTTTTTATTAATCAATCAATATCTGTCGATTCTATACGTCTACTTATGATGTAAATGTAAAACTCTTAATTTGTACAGGTGTCTCATTTTCGATGTTTTTTTTTTTAAAATCTCGGATCTCGAGTAATATTAACGTTAGACTTAAACCATTTGCACATTCCAGGGTCAACTCTTCGAGATAAGTTTAAGAGTCACCACAGGAATCTCGTTTTTTGTTCATTTAAAAAATATCTCATATCTTATATATGATGAGAGTTAGAGAAAAATTGTTTAGACATATTTCGTACCATTTTTTTAGGTAGAATAAAATGTTTTAATTACATATTTTGAAAATTTAATAATTCTCAAGATATAACACAAACTTATATAAATGGGAAACTATGTTGAAAATAATCTCATCTTTTTGCTTATTTTATATTTTATATGCTTTTCAATGATATATAACAAGTCTACATTCTTTTGTTTTGAACATCAATAAAAGATAAATTATTATTTTGTTGGGGTGAAAAAATTAAAAATTGTTAAGAAACAAATGAAAAAAATCAATTGCAGATCATCATTTGTTTATTTCTAATATTATTTGTTTCAGTTTTACTATTTTTTTAATTCTTACTTCAAAAGCATATGGGAGTCGCCTGTGAACCTTCGTAGTGAGCAGACGTGTTAGTTATTCTCTCCATACAGTATTACCTAATACTTAACCATTCGGTAATCATAGAATCAACAAATTAAATACTTGTGTACAGTTACGTGCAAGTTAAAAAGTTACATCATATTGCCAGCTATGCTAGACGGTCCTCCAATTTGGTGGCCGCTTAAGTAATCGTAATGGCAGAAAATCCACCACAGATAAGTAACCCATGGGCTTCATTAAGCAGCCAGTCAATGTACCAACCACCTATGATTGATGAAATACTAAAGGAACTAGAAGAATTGAGAAACGAAAACCAAGCAAAAAGAGATAAAACAATGAAGTGAGAAAAATAATTTCCTCTCTCCAACCAAAGAAAAACTACCTACCGAAAAACTCTAAGGAACAAGAAAAAATTGTAACATAAGAAACAGCATGGATTGTGCAAAGACATAAAAAGAGAAAACTATCCGAGACGCCAGCGCAGAAGAACGCTAATCAAAGTCAGAAACAAGCAGAAGTGAAACAGCATAAACCGCCGCCTGTGGTTGTCAGCAATATTAAAGATTACAGCCAGTTAAATCAGGAAATAAAAAAAATGGAACTGAACTACAGAACAACAATGATGAATAACAATCAGGTAAAAATCAATGTAGATACCGAACTAGAATACAGATCATTAACAAAGTTTATGAATGAAAATAAACAACAATGGCACACGTATGAAAATAAACTACTACGCCCAATAAGGGTAATGGCTAGACACTTATACCCCTCCTGCCAACCAGAAGAAATTAAAAGCGAGGTGCAACACATGGGCTACAAGATATTAGATGTGGTCAACAAATATAAAAAAGAAACCAATAACGACAGGAAAATAGTTTTAAAGCCACTTCCGTTATTCATGCTAACCTTCCATAACGAAGAAGATATCAACAAAATCTATCAAATCCGCCATCTGTGTCACATGAAAGTACAAATTGAAGTTTTGCGGAATAATAAACTGATTCTACAATGCAATTAATGCCAAATATTTGGACACACTGAAATTTTTTGCGAATATTCGCCGAAATGCGTTAAATGCGCAGGAGAGCATCTTACTGCTAACTGCAGGAAACCAGCAGAACAAAAACCAAAATGCACAAATTGTGGAAAAGAACACCCAGCAAATTACCACGGATGTATAGTTGCTAAGGAACTTCAAAAAAGATATCAGAAGGATTATCCTATGCTAAGGTATACCGGACAAAAGACAACCAAATTTATCAGAACCAGGATGATCAACAATCATTAACACAAATGATGCAATTATTTTCAACACAAGAAAACGTGATGAAGTCTCTAACTGAGAGAGTAAATAGATTAGAAAAGAGTAACAACGGAGCAAGTGCTCCTAAACCTACGCAATGATACAAAATGATTTAAAAATAGCCATATGGAATGCCAATGGCCTCCTAAATAGACGAGAAGAACTACAAGTATTTCTTGACATGCAAAAAATTGATATATGTCTCATATCTGAGACACACTTTACTACACAAACACATTTCAAAGACACAAGACCAAGCAAGACCGGGCAGTTATCTTATAATAAAAGAAAGTATTTACCATTATGAGGAAGAATATCTTCAAAGAGAAGAAATGTAATTAACCATGGTTGGAATTAAGATCACTAAGCAATAAATAGTAATTGGAGCAATTTATTGCCCCCCAAAACATAACTTAAAAATGAAAGTTATAAAAATTTCCTTCATCACGTTGTAGATAGATTTATTGTAGGTGGAGATATCAACGCCAAACATACAGACTGGAGAGCTAGAGTCATTACTACTAAAGGAAGAGAACTTAGACAAGCTATAATAGAAGTAGGATGCAACTTTCATTCCACTGGAAAACCAACGTATTGGCCCTCTGACCCGAATAAATTACCGGACCTACTGGATTTCTTCATCTCAAGAAAAGTATCATCAAATTTCATGGACATTGAAGAAAATTTTGAACTTAGTTCTGATCACTTTGCAGCTGTCATGACATTGAGTGAAAGAATAATTAAAAAAGAAAAGACGCCAACCTTGACCAACAATAGGACTGACTGGAAAAGTTTTACAATTCACTTGCAGAATAATATTAATCTAAACATTCAGATAAGAAGTAAAAAACAACTAGAAGAAGCAACGGAAAATTTCATTTCGATAATTCAGAATGCAGCCTGGAGCAACACTAAGGAACATACTTACAGAACTTTAGGGAACAACTACCCGGTAGAAATAAGGGAACTCGTTAAAGAAAAAAGAAGAACAAGAAGAAGATGGTAAATGACCAGAGACCCAGCAGATAAGACAATCTTAAATAATAAAACGCAACAACTAAAACAAGAAATACAGAAAATAAAAAAACAATTCAATAAACAATTACCTGAGCAACTTATCAGCAGATAAAGAAACTAATTACTCCTTATGCAAGGCGACTAAAAGAATAAAAAGGCTGATCATCCAGATGCCACCAGTAAGAAAGGCAAATGGAGAATGGGCAAAAGACAAAAAACTGAAAGCGGAAGCCTTTGCTGAAATCTTGAGGAGACATTTAACCCTAATTAAGCAAACATTAATGAAATACTGGATGAAATAAACAATCAAGAAAAACAAGATATAAAAATAGTAACGCCAAAAGCAGTTGCTAATGAAATAATAACCAACCTAAACTCGAAAAAATCTCCAGGATTTGACCTAATTACCCGAGAAATATTTAAACAATTGCCAAAAAAAGGTATAGTGATGCTATCTTATTTGATAAACGCAGCATTCAGATTGAAACATGTACCCAGTGCATGGAAAGTGGCTGAAGTAATAATGATTCCCAAACCTGGGAAACCTCCAAATGAAGTTAAATCCTATAAACCGATATCGTTACTATCGATAATCTCAAAACTAATTTGAGAAATTATTATTAAAAAATTTGATGTGGCCAGCACATTACCTTCCGTCAGTGCTATGTAGTTTGTATAAAGGTCATACAGAAAGTTCCTTGCAAAAGATTCTATTTCTTGTACATTACCTTAAGGCAGTTATATGTATTTTATAGAAATTCCACACAGAAAGTTTCTAACAAACAATCATATATTTCCAGTAAAATTATAACACTAACACACTGTCAACTGCACTTGACACTGACACCTTTCAATCAGAATTTTCTTAATATAGCAGCTGTTTCCAGAGTTATAGCATGGCTGGCTAATATAAATGATATTTAATTTGTTTATAATTTTTTAACTCTATATCCATTTAATATGAAGTATAAAATGCATTCAAATCGTATAGAGAATAAAACATTCTTTAATATTTATAATAACATTAAATGTGAAAAAATGATATTTATCTTCGTTTTTTCAAGAAAAACTGTTAAAATCTTCAAATGAGGGTACTTCCGGTTGACCAATTATGACCAAAATCTAATCAGCTCTTCACATGGATGTAACGAAGAGAAATACGAAAGAATTATAATTTTTAGAATTGTAGTATTAAAGTTATCGCATTAAAAAAATTTGTGACACACAGACACACACACACACACACATACATACACACACACATACATACACACACACATACACACACACACACACACACACACACACACACACACACACACACACACACACACACACACACACACACACACACACACACACACACACACACACACACACACACACACACACACACACACACACACACACACACACACACACACACACACACACACACACACACACACACACACACACACACACACACACACACACACACACACACACACATACAGACATCATCGTATAAATAGTCAAATCGTATTCTAGGGACCCCAAAACGTGCTTATTCATCAAAAACTCACCATCGAATTTTTTGACCGAAGACCATACCTTCCTTACCTAAAGGTGACGGAAGGTAAAAAGACTAAAACCTATAATATAAAGTTAAAATTTAATCCCAAATCACCAATTTAGGTTCAGATGCAAGCACTCAACAATAGACCAGGTGCACCGAATCACCGACATAATAGAGAAATCGCTAGAAGAGGAAAAGGTCTGTGCAACCATATTTCTGGATGTTGCACAGGCCTTTGATAAAGTGTGACACAAGGGCCTAATCCGAAAACTTGATTCACTACTACCTAAGCAATACGTAGAATTATTAGAATCTTACCTACATTTCGAATAGATTATTCAGAATAAAACAAAACGAAGAATTTTCCCAATTAAAAGAGATAAATCAGGTGTCCCGCAAGGCAGTGTTTTGGGTCCTATACTCTACCTCTTATACACAAGCGATTTACCGCAAACAGAAAGTGTTACTATAGCCACGTTTGCAGATGACACTGCCATTTTATCTACAGCAAAAAGCGTAGAAATAGCTACAAATAACCTACAGAAAGCTTGCGATCAAATCACTAACTGGACAAAAATATAGAGAATTAAATTAAATGAACAGAAGTCTGTACATATCATTTCACCAACAAAAAATGTGCAAAACAACAAATAACAATAAATGGCAGTATTATATCATACTCGAATAACGCTAAGTATCTCGGGATGACTCTAGATGTAAAGTTAAAATGGGTGGAACATGTGAAAAAGAACAGAAAAGAACTTGATATAAAATATAGAAAAATGTACTGGCTCCTGGGAAGATATTCTGCATTATCAATACCCAACAAAATTTTAATATATAAACAGATATTAAAACCCATCTGGACATATGGTATTCAGCTCTGGAGCTGTACCAAACAGTGCCATAAGGTAAAGATTCAAAAATTCCAAAACAAACTATTGCGAAACATAGTAAATGCTCCGCGATTTGCCCGCAACAGCGATATTTGTCGAGACCTTGACATCAACGATGTTAACACGGTAATCAAAAGTTTTGCTGCCAAACATGAAGCAAGACTCCACCATCACATCAACGTAGAAGCAATCCAACTTCTGGACAACAATGATATAAAAAGAAGACTTAAAAGAACCAAGCCTTACGAACTGATGGTGCAGTGAAACTATAGAATACCGATGGGTAAACTATAGATTTAATTAAGTAGTAATATAAGATTAGAACAAAATTAATGGTTGGTCTGACAGACCTGTCTTAATGTAACGAATGTATTACAATGTAAGCATTCATTAATAAAAAAAGCATATGGAACCAATTTTTTCGCATTGTGTCAAAGCCAATTGTAACGTAGATAAATAATAATTTAACTAACTCAAAAATAATTGGTTAAGAATAATTCTGAGACCACAGTTAATAGATATATAATCAAAATAAACCAATGATGTTCAACTTTTTCGCCCCAATAAATTAATAATTCATACTTTATTCATATTTAAGACAAAAGAATGTAGACTCTTTTATTTATAATTATTTTTTAATTTTTGAATATTTGTATACTAGACGTAGGGGTTACAAATCACGTAATTTGGCAAGATGGTAGAGCTTTCGGTTTAACCGGAAGTCAAATTAACTTTCATATTGCAAATGGGATACCCTATATATTTTTACATATTTGGAATCTACGTAAACTTACGAATTCAACAATATCCTTGAAATGAATTTTTAGTGAAGAAATGAATTAGAAAAACGTAAGAGAAAATTATGATCAATTAACCTGGTTAGCCATGATATCCTGTAGGCCGGGAAACAATTGAGGTAATTGTTTAAATAGTAAGCTATTTTTGTTAGATTATTTATTTTGTTACAACAAAAAAAGATCAATTTGTTTACAAATACCTGAGATCATGGCTCACCAGGTTAATTGATCATAATTTTCTCTTAGGTTTTTCTAATTCATTTCTTCAGTAAAAATTCACTTCAAGGATATCGTTGAATTTTTAATTTTACGTAGATTCCAAATATGTAAAAATATATACCTAGGGTATCCTATTTGAAATATGAAAGTTCATGTCACTTCCGGTTAAACCGGAAGCTCTACCATCCTGTCAAATACCATGATTTGTGAGCCTCTTTGCCTAGCAAACAAATATTCAAGGAAAATTTAAATAATTATTAATAAAAAAACTTTTTTCGAGTGGCCTGTTTTTCAGTGTCACCTGTATATCATTGACAAGCTTATAAAGTAAGTAAAAATATGTGACTATTTTCAACATAGGTTTCCATTGAAAAAAAATAAAATTTGTGTTATGTGTCGAGAATTATTAAATTTACAAAAAAAATTAATTACACTATCGTATTGTAGCTAAAAAACAGTACAAAATTTGTTTAAACAATATTTCTCTATCATAATGAGATATTTTCGAAATGAGCTAAATAAGTTTTTGCTTGTATCTCAGAAACAAAGAAGATCGAAAATTCCTGTGGTGACTATTAAACTTATCTTGAAAAGTGGACCTTGGAATGTGCAATAGTTTAACTACCATAACCTACCTTAACTTTAATTTTCATTAAAAGCATATTGAAATCCAGTAATTTGATAAATTTGAAAATATGGATATAAATATTTTATTTTCAAAGCTCTGTTAAGCAATATTATAATAATATATCGTATATTTGTAGACAGTTGAATTGTTGTTATAATTGCAATGAAGTATGTAGCATTCAACTCGTAGAGCATATTAGAAAAAAAAAACATTTCCTGTCCTGTATTTACAGTAGTAATACCAGGTGCTGTAATCTGTATTGACGTGCAGATTACGCCAAATACAATTAAACCTGTGTTTGCTCATAGCGATGTGTAGATAGTGTCAGTACATATTTACGGTGTAAAGCCTTCATGTTTGTATTAAGTCTGAAATAATTAAATGTTACGCTTTTGCGAAACCTTAAAGCGTAAACGAGGACGTGAATTGTACTGCTAATTGAAATTAATATTCACACAATGCATTTGTAGAGTTAGATGGAATTATATTCTGTCTGAATTCATTTCAGTTTATGCTGAAACGAGAAACTCTACGGAATTAACACAGGATCCTTCAAGAGTTTCTTCTACTTAATTAATATTCAAGTTTACATACTTTACATAAAACAAAACTTTTCATGGTTTTTAAACGTATTACTATCTCTCATTAAAACTTTGAAACTGCCATTATCTTAGTTAATGCAACAAGTTACAAATTAACTTTTTAATCGAAAATAAAGGGCAATTTAGTTTGACGATGAAAATATATTTCCAGTAAAATATAACCTTTTTCTTGGTAAATAGCAGATACGTACTTGAGCGAGATCAGATATTTAAGTGGTTTTGTTACATGAAAAATATTTATTTTTTATTTATATCTAATTTAGTTAGGTAATATTAGTTCATTGCCGTTGTGGATCAAAAACGATCAGGTAGTAACGATATCGCTTCAGGCTCTATCCTTTACCATAACATTTTTTTTAATTAATACGTTGCTCATAATCTTATTAGTTGCGTGGCCATAGCGTAAAATATAAAAAATAGCGTTAGATGATCAAAATCAGCTATTAGCGCGAGGTGTGTACACTATTTTATTTATAATCAATTAGTAACCATTGATTAAAATATAATAAATATCTCATCACGGCACCCATTGTTGGGTGTGCCAGCCTGCTTTGTACACAGATTTCGGTAATGATGATGACATATATATATATATATATATATATATATATATATATATATATATATATATATATATATATATATATATATAGAGCATGCGGGCGTTTACTAGGCACTCATTGCTGATGAGAAGAGTACACCACAGGGGTCAATTTTCTGCCATTTAAAATTCAAAATATTTGGCGTCGGTCACGAGATCCCATTAATATTATTTGACAGTTTTATTATAATTTGTTTAGTCTTTTTGAGAATACACATCTATGACAGTATTATTAGCTAACAGACATAATATAAAATATTTATCTATTCTGGTTAATTTGATTTGTCAAAATGGCAAGGACATTGTAGCGATTGGAATGTGGCATTTAGCGTTTTGTGTATTGTAAGACACCTTTACATAAATATTTCCCACCCGTAGGATGGAAGAATGAATTGTCATTTCTCACCCATGAGATTGTCATTACAGTTAGGAATGACGTATTTCCTAACCTCCAAACGGCTATAAATCGACATATTGCTATAATGAATCTTTTTCGTATTTTTTTTTTATTTAAATGATAAGTATTAATTTTTAGTTTGATGAAATAATAATTATAATCTACCTAACTTCTAAATAACTTGTCAAATGTAAAATGTAAATAAATTAAAGTTCAAATGTTTATTGAAACTTCAGTGTTACCAACCTTGAAATTTTAATATTTTTAATAATAATTTTGAACTAAGCGAAATAGAAAAAATAGTAGTATGAGTATGTAATAGTATTATATTAAGGATCATTAAAATACTTGTCATTCAATGTAGTAAATATCATAACATAATACAATAAGATATCATGTGTTAAGTTAATTGATATATTGCGTTTATATGGCATAAATTGTTTATGTAATACACATAAGTAAATATATGATTGATTTATAGCTGTTACAAAATGGTAAGAGAATAGCCCAACTTTCACGGTGAGTAACGACTAAACGACTAAAGTATGCCAAGTAAAAATTTTCATATTTGGTCATAGAAAAATTAGTTTAATTTTAATTTGGTTCTTATGACTCCGTACTTTTGGTAGATGGCAGGTAGGTATACGCCAAAAATATATTATTACAAACATTATATGTATATTTTTTTAAAGATTTATGTAATAGGCAGTTTGGGAACCTTAGTTACGTATAACGTAACGTGATGTACAGATGTCATGTTACGTTAGAAATTATTTATGAAGCTTATTTTGTTTCAAATCATGGCTTAAATAACTGGTTACCGTTGAAATGCAGATTATATACTGTAAAAATATCAATTTTCTGAGTTGTATGTTACGATTATCACGTTGTTATACATAACTAAGGTTCGCAAACAGCCTATGCTTGCTAGCATTTCTCATAAGTAGAACAGACATTTACTTAAAATATAAATGAAGCTGACGGCAGATTACCTATGTGCTCGCCAAAATAACTTTTTTCCTCTTATAACCTCTAGAGTTTACGTCTACATAATTCAGTTTTTATAGTTTTCCAAGAGATTTTTGTAGCTTCATTTTTTGTTTGAAATAAATGATAAATGACATATTTATGTTAATATATTAAATTAAATAATGTTTAATATACATTTATTTAAGAAAGGGGGAAGCTCCGAAATTTTGAATTATTAGTACCGTCAATTTTTTACATTAACATATGTTGTTCAATTATGTATGTTTTTTGTATTGGTGTTTTGAAATTCAAAATAAATTATGCATGAAGTTAATTAAATAGTAACCATACTAATAAATTCTTTGAACAGATATTAATAAGAAAAATTCCAAGAAAATTACTATAGGATTCAATTTATTTGTGCACACAATCACTTCTTTTTGACTCATTTGTTTACGTACAAATTCCACGTTTGACATTGATTTCATTTATTAGTGTGCGATAAATATACTCTCAAGTGAATTATTTAAATAAATTAAACTAAACATATTGTTTACGTCTGACTAAAATAGAGTATCTAATTACACTGCGTAAAACATTCTCATTTGCGAGTCGACTGTAATAGAAACCGTTTTGTTATTATGTTTGTAGGTTATAATTTCGTTCCCGCGATAAGTGAGAAGGATATATGAATCACATCTCTATCCTTTTCTAGGTACTGCTCGTTCCCAACAGGATTCAATTCCATCCCTCGTGTTGTTTTTCTCTGTTCAATGTACTTCTATACGTATTTCCGTTTCATTTGCTCCCGCTGTTCAATATCAGATTCAATTACTACTCATTACATTTCCTGCTTACCGACGAGTATTAATTGCCAACATTTGATACATTGTGAGATAATTTGTAAATATGATGGGAAATTAATTTCATTTAATATTATTACTGTACAATTAATAAAACACCTGTACGGTTAAACAATATTCTTGCTTTATATACTACACACATAAAGATTGATTATCATTTATCAAGGTGTTAATAATTGTTCGATCTTTAGTTTTATTAAATATGGGTGTTTAATTCGTGTTTACTATAGATCAAGAATTTTTCAATTCTGCTTTTGTTGTCGTTTAAATTTTATGTATTTTAAAAAATATTTCTTTAATGCAAAATTATTATTTTGAAATAAAAATTAATAAGAATTATTAATTAATAATTTATACATGATGGAAAATTTAGTTTTTTAATTAAACTAAATTCTCTATTTAAAAATAATTATTTTTTACTTAAATTAGAGATGACTAGGTGTTATAGTCATTTGTTATTTGTTGTAGATGTAAAATAACCTACACAAATATAAAAGACATAGTGTTCATACTCGAACATTTTAAGTACATAGCCTTTTTGGCGATCCTCTAATTTTGCCGGTATGTGTATATATTTATGTAATTATAATGATTACATCTATTTCTACAGATACGCACACCCGGCAATGGGCAATATGCAGTGATAGAATTAATTATTTATATAAAAAATATTTCTGTAAAAATGTACAATTACAATAATTAAGTTAAAAGTTTAAAAAATCATAAAGCTCTACCTGAAAAAAAATACCCATTAATTTTAGACAAAAATGTTTCAAATAAAGGTTGTAGATAATAAGATTCTACGCCTGTATCACTAATCATATTTTATTTTCCATGTTTTGTATCCTGTAGAACCGAATTTAAATTTTTATAAAGTTTACTCATTTATAGTAATAAGTATGGAATTGACTCAAAATTACAAATAAATGCATAATGCTTAAACTGTCACTAGTGTCAGAAAAATTAGTTTATTAGGTTAGATCGTTAGATACTAATTTATTTTACCGGTTTCAGGAGATTAAGCCTTTGTTTACATGTACAAAAGTAGGCTGTATACAACTTTTAATTCTGAATAACTTTACACGCTAGTTTTTGCCATAATATAACTGAAGAGCAGGAAATTGCAAAAAAAACTAAAATCCCATGTTAAATCGCTATGTTTCGCACCTGACCGTCATCAGCCTGTATATTAATTTGTAGGTTCTCAATTTGACAGCTGTTAATGGTTTTTACTTGTAGTAACTTTATTCTTAAATTATGATATATTCGTACCGTGCTGGCGTTTACCAGGCGTCACCTCACGGGCACTCATTGCTGGCGTAAAGAATGCACCACAGGTGTCAATTTTGTGCTTTTTAAAATTCGAAATATTTGGCGTCGGTCGGGAATCAAGTCACAAAAGATGCCACTTTTATGAGATTGAAGAAAAAATAATTTATTTTTAAATACATGGGTAAAATAAAAATTTGCAACCTAATAGTAAACTAGTTATTTTACAATGGAAATTATATTTATTTTCAATGTATTTGAAATTTAATTTAAATAATTAATTATTTAAATTAAATTTTAACTCAACAGTTAAAAATCGCTGAATATTAAACATAATTAAACGCAGCAACCATAATTTAAAAATGTATTTACAAATGCAATATGACGCTGATTTTAAAAAATTTATCACCCATAATTTTAAAAAAATAGTAGGAAAGACACTTTTTATTACTTATTTAAATGAATTATTTAATTTATTGTAAATTTATTTATTTAATATCAAGTCTGAGCACAAGGTACATAAATATAAAAACAAGATTATAGAATTTATAAAAATAATAATACATGTAGGTACATATTTAAAAAAAAGTAAATCATATTGCGGAAAATATCTCCATTGTGGTATAGATTAGGTGTTAACAATTACATAATAAAAAATATTTGACTTAGATTTCGAGTAATTGTTAACACCTAGTAAATCATGTTGTAAATCTAAATTATAAACGCATTCCCATTTGGCTTTAAAAACAAGTTTATTCTTCCTATTAGCATATATATTTACATTAATTAGCTAATCCATTAAGTATTTTTCGTTATTGTGTCTATTCATCAAAATTATTGTATTGAAAAATTAATATACATAGGTATTAAATTCTTCAAACATAATATAACAATTTCCCATGTATTTCTAAATTTATTACTAAATAGATAAAACAAAAAAATACTGTAAATCGATCAAATGTTATAGCATTTTATCTGACGTGGAAAGTTAAAACCATGGCACACATTTAACAAGGAAATCAAATTTAACTAACAGGATAAAATTTCGCCCCGAATGAGTGAGCGAAGGCGAATAATGGTGGAAAACCGATAACCGAGTTTGGACTTGGATGTGATTTGGGAGTTTGGAGAAACTACAAAACCAGTTGCCCGTTCCCAGTCCCAGTCTAACTGTCGTTCTATATCGTATTGTTGAATCAAGCGAATACATTCCCGTAATGTGATGGATGTCACGATAAAAGAACTTTCTTATAAGAAAAGAGGTTTTCTACGATGCCAAAAGATTAAAGAATGAAGAATTACAAAAAAGAAATTGATACTTACTCTTTCATATGTATTTCTTCTCCATGATTTATTTTTATTATTTATATTTGCTTTTCTTTCACTACATCAACTACGAAATATAATTTCACAAAAAATACAAGTATTTAAATAAAAAACAAACACACACTCTCTATCTTTCCAATTCTCATACACTACTAAAATTTCATTAGAAATTGTATTATGTCACACAACAAATAATTTCATAATGTCATTTACTGATGAATATACAGACCAATCACAATTCTAGATCTGGATAGTTGTTTTTATATAAGCAGTAGTTAAGAGTTTTCCATAAGCTTCTCAAACAATAAAAATTGATTGTTATATGTATGTAATCAAAATATTGACTGTAGCTTAACTACTAGTATAAATATTTGGGTTATATTTTTTGTGTAGTTATAAAATAAATATTTCTACATAATAATTATTATAATTAAAGATTAGAATCTAATAAACAGATTTCCACCTACACTATGGGAGAAGATGCTTAAATTGTTTTAACATTTTAATGGTGATGTCTGTTGCAGGGATGGCTTAATGTAAATCAGAATTCATTCAAATGATTTTTGTAAAATTTAAATTTTCTTTGTGAAGACATTTTTACCTTCCGTCATCTTTAGGTAAGGAAGGTATTGTCTTTGGTCAAAAAATTCGATGATGAGTTTTTAATCAATAAATTTGAGGGTGCCTAGAATACGATTTTACTATGTTTACGAAGATGTCTATATATATATATATATATATATATATATATATATATATATATATATATATATATATATATATATATATATATACATATGCGTGTGTGTGTGTGTGTGTGTGTGTATGTGTGTGTAACAAAAATTTCATCTGCGATAATTCTAATACAATTTCAAAAATTAAAATTCTTTCGTATTAACTTCGTTACATCCATATGAAGAGCTGATTACATTTTGGTTACAATTGGTCAACCGGACATACCCTCATTTAAAAATTTAACAGTTTTTTTTTGAAAAAACTATGTTAAATATTATTTAAAAAATTCTAAAAAAAATAAATATCATAAAGTAGCCATAGCTATGGAAACAGCTACTATATTAAGAAAATTCTGATTGAAAGATGTCAGTGTCAAGTTAAATTAACATAATTGTGATTGTCTTATAATATAGGATCTTTTGCTAGAAATTTTCTGTATGGATTTTGTATAAAATACATACAACTGCCGTAAGGTAATTTACAAGAAACAGAATCTTTTGCAAGGACCTATCTGTATGAGATTTGTACAAAATACATAGATTATTTTATTTGATTTTATCGTTACGTATAAATTATTTATTTATAGCTATGTGTTTATTTCTGATGACAAACGTACACCGTCGGTGATTCAAAATAACTCTTCCCGCCGTTACATAGCCTTATTCTGACGTCACAACTAAGGTGTACGAGCAGTCAACCTGTCTCTGGTACTACATTTTACGCTTTTTAGAGAAATTTGAAAACATAAAACTTGTTTTAAAAGATATTTTAAATTGTTTAAATGGCCTACAAACTGCAGAAAATAGCTATGAAAGGAAGGAAGAAATATAATCTGCGCATACTTTTAATTTAAAATTTAG
This sequence comes from Harpalus rubripes, assembly GCA_963082715.1. Classification (NCBI taxonomy): domain Eukaryota; kingdom Metazoa; phylum Arthropoda; class Insecta; order Coleoptera; family Carabidae; genus Harpalus; species Harpalus rubripes. The sequence continues at coordinate 51,291,421 of OY720450.1, read as the reverse complement.
CCACCAGATAGAGAATGCTTAAAATAGCAAATACTTGTTTATATTTTCGAATTTTCTATGGGTGTGTTTATATAGATACGGGCGTGTAAATGTATACATACGTATATATGTAGTCATATATCATTATTAATTTAGAATATCTACATATATAATAATTTGTTTACAAAATTCACAATATGAATTTACATATTTACTTGGAATTTTATGTTTAAATATAAATAATAATTTGTTCTTACGAGTCTTCCAAAAATTCAGAAGCAAAGTACAGAATAAAATGAGTGAAAAATGCTTTGCAAGTGTACTTCTTTAAAATTTATTGACGGTTAGGTTAACCGTGTTAAAGAGTACAAAAAAAGAAAATAAAAACTACATGTGAACAAATCTGATTAACAATTAACATATTTGTTGTGCTTACTAGTAAGTATTTTACGCGGAAATGACAGACATGTTTATTAGTTTTTACGTTCGGTATCAAGCCACTAACCACTAGGGATTCGATTTCTTTTTGTTATTGTTCTTTTTTCTCCAGAAGTTGCACAATTACTCATGACTAATTGATAAAGCATTTTTAGCTCAATTTTGCTCAGTATTTTATGCCCTTAAATTTTTAGATTTAATGAGATTATTGAAAACGATAATATATTTTTAAAAAAATATCTACTCTATTGAAGTGGCAGAAAGTAATTTGTTAATTTCATCATTTTTTTAAGAGATAAAATAAATGAGAAATCCCAGCGTAAGTTACATTATCCTGGATTCTGGATACAAATGTTTCAAAGTGCTATGAAACGATTTAAAAAAATTCTCACGTAAAAGATCAATAGTTACTTTTTCGTAACTTTACGTAACACTTTTGTCATATATTTGTTTAAATTTGTATAATGCAACGGATAATTTTATTTATTATCATATATTAGTAACGCGGGAATTGCGAATAAATATCTATCAAGTTTTGTAATTACATTATTCAAAATGTAACCTTTTTTTAAAAGAATATAAGTGAGAAATTATATTTATGAATCTGTCTGTACTACTTATGCTAAATTTGAATTGTACCTATAAATGAATTTATAATAATCCATCTTTCCACTTACGAAGATCTTTATTATACTTTTTTTAGTATTAAAATTATAACTTTATATCAGTATGCTGTGTAATCAAATAGATTTTTCTTGTTATGTTTAATGTTTGAACTTACTATATTATGAAGTCTTAAATGACTAACTACTGGCACTTTTGTCACTATATCTATGAGACAAATAATTTTTCAAATAGTGATTAATTTGTGGAAACAATCTGCGTTTTAGTTATTTCGTATGCATTTCTTGTTTTCCAAATTTCCGAAATGATGTATTCACCATCATATGTATATATCCTTGAACCAAAGACTGCTAGTATGTAACCGCTACCAAGGTTAAAATGTTATTTATCATGATCTGTCAAGGAAGAAGGCTATTATACTCAGTAATATTACCAAGAATTTTATACAAAAAATAATAAACACAAATGTAATGTTGTGATTGTGGATAACAAAATAACATATTTTGCAAATATTTTTATGCAAGTAGACTTAAAGTACCTATATCGTGCAGAAGCACAGCGCTTTCCTTACTCATTTTCATTTCAACGTCTAACAATGTTCGTGCTTCCTTCGTTCACGATACCATTGCATCTCATGCCTCGTCCTCAGCTGAAGCAGGCTCTCATCAATATCAGGAACTGCTGGACTGTGACCTTCACCTAAAAGAATGGAATGCGAATTCCAGACCAAAGCTTCATGCACACCAATACCCCACACTTTATTGGAATTTTCGAATATTGATAAATCATTTTGCCCTAATATTCAGCTAGTGGAAGGTTTTATTACATTAATTATCATCGTTTGCATTCCATTTTTACATATAAATTTTCTTAATTTGTGAATTTGATGCCTTATCTGTTATTCGATTATTCGGTACTTAATATTTTATTTGATGTACATAGGTATACAATATTTTTTCTATACATGTACTAGTGAACATGGCGCCGTACAACATTTTAATCACAATTTGACAAGCTGTGGCTGTGACTTGGATCCTAGTCAAATGATTCATTAACCACAGGGTGACGTTAGATGCTGTAGCTAATAGTTGTCATTCTGTAAAAATAAATAACCTAAAAAATGTATTTCTGTATTTCTGGTCTCTAAATTTGCAGTCGTAAAAAAGTACAGTATGTGATTCATTGCTCATGTCAAAAAACCTCGTAACTAAAGCGACATTTATAAAACTTGTTACATAATATACTATTAACAATTTACTCATATGGTTTATCTAGAAAATAATGTTTGGAATTAATTTTTTATAAAAATCAAAGTTATTCCAAGGTTAAACAACCACACTTAAAATTTAAATATAAGATTTTAAAACAAGCGGACAATTTTATTGACGCAAAATCTTACAGATGCTTCGTTTCAAAGATATGTACAGTGGTAACTCGACTTACAAACCATTCAACATACGAACTTTTCGGGACACGAACTTTTTTATAACTCAGTTAAGTCTCTAGATATGAATATATTCGCGAGATATGAACCGTGATACTTTTCTAATGCACAGTAGCTATAGCATACGAATATACTTATACACGTTCATCGCTAAGCCATCTAGTTATTAGTTTGCATCTATTATGCGATGAATTGATTTCCCATAAAATAAAATTTAAAAAACTAAATTTCGAAATACGAACTTTTCAAAATACGAATTAAGAACAGGAACGAATTAAGTTCGTAAGTCGAGGTAACACTATTTATATTTAGAGGGATGTATGTACCAAGATCTTAAATGGTGCGATGCAAATACTTTTAATTATGATAATGAAAATATGAACCAATTAAAAAAATTATTGTACAAAAATAACATTTTGACATTCAGAAGAAAAATATTTGAGGCGAGGCCTATGAAATAATAACACCGAAACAGTGTTGTGCATCAACCATAGGCGCCGACTACGTGGGGGCTTCGTGGCTTGAGCCCCCCACACAGAAAAATCTCAGGGACTCTGCCCTCACACGGAAAAATCTGAAGGGGTTCTGCCCTCACACACAAATTATTTTTAATACCAACAAAAAATACACTCATACTTATACAAAGTAACAATGTATACCTATTTTACTATTTATTTTATAAAATTTTCAACTTGTTATACTGTATTAACTAAAGTACTGTGCGTAAGTAACGCGTGCGGACTAATAAATAGTACTGCCACAAGTGTTACCAAATTTAAAATGCAGTATTGTCTGAAATTAATAGTATAATTATCAGATTTTAGTGAAAATTACGGTAGATTTTGTAGACTCCTGTGAAATAAATTTTATGCAAAGTGATCAAAAATGGTTGAAGGTCACGTGATCACTTTTGTTCCAAAATATTGTGAAAATTATATTCTAATATTCCATATTCAACAAAGCTATATTCTGCATATGACAGATGATGACTGGCGCATGATATTTTATTAATATCATTGTCCTACGTTTATTTATTTCATATTTAATTCGGATACCTTTCTAAAAAATCTTTAATTTCATATCATTATGCTTTTAATGAAAATCGTGACAGATTTCTTCTTGAAGCATATTTTCATTCGAGTTATCATAAAGAACACGGTTGTTGGGAATATTCTTATGACTGCTTCCAAATTCGAAAGGTACGCCCATGGAAATAGTAATGTTGTCGTACTATCTAAACAGCAAATGTCTAAATTGTATGGAGCGGCACACTTTAGGCATTTTTGATCACTCTGAATATATTTTCAACATACATACAATTGAAATTTATGTTCTATCTGTCTTATGTTGAGTTTCGCCGTAAATTTAAAAAGTCAAGATTTTAAAAAAATTAAGTAGATATTTTAAGTCATACGATAAATTCGCATCTTTTATTCAATTTTATTTATGTTCCGATTTAAGAAATAAAGTTTTTAGTTGGTAAATTTTTTGTTGCCCCTTTTTATCCCCCACACCGAAAATCCAAAAGTCGGCACATATGGCATCAACTGCATTTGAAATGAGGCGGTGGCGGTGTCATGTTTGTCTACCGGTTCAAAGATATCAATATTATGCAAATTTTGTAATAAAAATATTGTAATATTAAGTTTTGTAGAATAAAATTGATTCATATTTCATTGTCACAATTAAAACGATTTGTTGTATTGTGTCAATTACGATAATAATAACAATAATAATAATAATAATAATAATAATAATAATAATAATAATAATAGTACTAATTTATTGTATATTTACCCACCTGTATCTGTGAAAGGATAATAATTTTAATAATAATAATAATAATAATAATAATAATTATTATTATTATTATTATTATTATTATTATTATTATTATTATTCATATTCAAATTTAAAGAAAAATATTTTTTTTTTTAAAATACACTTTAGTATTATTTAGAGACTCGACTCGTATTCCTGTAAAGGTGAACTCCAACATCAAATTCTTCGCAGTCACATTCCTCATTATATTCATTTCCATACTAACACTGGTAAGTTTTTTAAAACCTTTCGGAACTATTTGAGCACTTCTCTCCATTGCCATTTGATCAAAACAAGAAAATTCAAACAGAAATTTCAGTGGATATGTTAACTTTTGATTGAAACTTAATTTGTAAAGTTAAATTTATAGAGGACATACCTATTATATTTTTCTTGAAACCGATCATATACAATTCAATTCGGACTACAAGAATTAAAGCCAAAACATAATATCACTTATTTTTCTCATTAAATTGACATATTAACTTTTGAATGAAAACTCCTCATATTATTTACTGTATAAATCCCGTTTGACACGGTCATAATTTTGTTAACAAAATTTGGTACTAAATTGTTTCATTGGAAACGAATGTTTTGACAAGTATGGTTTTTATTCTATCACACATTTCTTTATAAACTATGATATATAATATACAATTTTAAATGGCACAAAATTGACCCCTGTGGTGCACTCTGCACGCCAGCAATGAGTGCCCGTGAGGTGACGCCTGGTAAACGCCCGCACGGTACAAATATGTCATCATCATTACCGATATCTGCGTACAAAGCAGATTGGCACACCCAGGAATGGGTTATATGCCGTGATGATATATTATTTATTTTTTTATATATTGATCTGTTTGACATTATCACAAAATTTTCACCTGGTCAAACGGGTTTTAAGTCGTCTGAATTAAATGAAATATTTTTTAGGTTGCACTGCATGTGTTTTTGAATAAACCCGACGCTTCTTGGCGAACATATAAATAATTGTACGTAACTGTAATAATATGTAAATTTTGTTTTTAATATAGTTTTAGTCTAGTGCAGTGAGTAAAATTTATTTTGGTAGTTTCCGTGCTATAAAATGAAATTGCTAGTGCCTTATCATCTTATTTGAATTTAAATTTCACTACGTAACATAAATTTGCATTCACCTAATGAAAACTCCGTAGAATGACTGCTAATAAACGTTTCTTAAATTGCGTTCTGCTCCGCTGTTGCTGTTCATCCAGGCATCCATGATCCAGGCCAGTGACAGTAACATTTAATTGAAACGGAAGAAAAATAGGTCATCAATTTGGATATTTCCCAACGTCACCTATATCTGCGAAGAACAGGATAAATTATTCATGAAACAAAAAGTGGTTTATATTGATCATAAAAAGAAACCCTCCTTTAAATTCCGTTTCCAAACATTAAAATTCTTCAAGTGTATACTCATTATAATAAGTGTTTAGTTTTTTCAAGGCGAGAACAACGAAGTTACAAGCACGGAAGGAAGAAGGAAAAAACTAGACAGGAAAATAAGGTACTGATTACAATGCAGCGCAGCACTCGTTTCTGCACACGCATACCTCGTGAACCCCACCGACCACGTGTATCTAGTTTTTGCGCAAAATTAATTTTAAATTTTTTCATATATAACTCGGTAATAACATAATATGAAGCGATGGCAAAAAATGCACACTATTTTACATCTAATTACCGTGTTTTTGTCGCATATGTTATGACAAACAATAAATGAACAAAAACTCTTATATGATATGAAAGAGAGGTTTTCAAATTGGCTCTCTACGACGTAGGCATTTAACGTGTACCTCTGTAATTGCGTACAAAATTGACACAATGCACGTTAATTTACAGGCTGAAATGGTATATTTCTCTAAATATAACAACAATATAACTTATCCTAAAGCACAAAACTCGGCTCGAGTTTTTGTATGTAGAGAAAAATACGAGCCATATTGTAAAACATCGCTAAGACAACGAAGGTTTTACAATCTGCAGTGGGATCGCGCCGTTTGGAGCTATGGAATAGAAGCGATAGATAGTATATGCGATAGAAATGGAATTTGGTATCACGCCGTATCGTTTTGTAGAATAGAAATGAATTTCGGCTACTTTCGGTTTTTTGTATGTTCTGTTTTGTAAAAATTGAGTAATATTTTGGTATTTTGTACTTGTAGGTAATTCTTATGATCAAAATAAAGCTTTCTATAACGAAAAATTTACGTTTCGTTTCTATCTATTTTGACGCAAGGATGCGAAAAAAATGAAGTATTTTTTCTTGGCGCGATACCGACTTGTAGTTTATTTTCTACAAATACCGTTTTCCTAGCAACGAGTCGCCACTTTTCTACATTTCTATAGGGCGCGAGCAGACACGTGACTCAAGGGACCTTGACGTGCTTAGAATCAGCTGATTTGTGTGCGCATGTCATTTTGACAAGTACATTGTCAATTTGACAAGACCAATGTATTGACTTATTTTGATTTTGAATTGCTAAAATGTTTATATTTTATAATTTTTAGGTAGTAAAACACATGAAATTAAAAATAATAACATTTTAGCAGTTAAAAATCAAAATAAGTCAAAACATTTGTCTTGACGACGTGACATTGTTCTTGTCAAAATGACATGCGCACACAAATCAGCTGATTCTAAGCACGTCAAGGTCCCTCGAGTCACGTGTCTGCTCGCGCCCTATATGCCGCGATTCCACTACTGGCCTCATTTTACTCGCGTTTAATTAAGGTCGGGAGAATATAATTTTTGAAACGTATACGTTTAAACACTATACGTTAATGAACGCATACAACTAAATTTCACACTCTTGGTGACAAATTAACCACTTAAAATTAGAAAATCTTGAAATATTCAATGAACAATTATGACATTTGTCATCTATATAACTTTCATTCTGACACGGCCCCCCATATCTGCTTGTCAAGGCCAACAAAGGCACATGGTTGCTGGCGCTCTATCCTTACCGATCTCTTCGTACCAGTGCAATCTTCAACTTCTTGCGATTTGTTTCCCATTCGCGATTTGGGAATGAATATGGACAATTAGGTACACAACACACTTGACCCTACGATTTACCACTCATTTTTGCCTTTTATTAAGAAAAAAAAAATGTTTCTAACGTTGACTACATACTACATACAAACTGTATATATCCATCAATGCAACTTTCAGGCAATAACTTACAACTTTTGCCGCATAGTGTCGCGTCAGGCGTTAGTGATCTAGGGTACCTTTATAACCAGGGTATGGCCATGGGCCAAGATCGCCGCCATTGTCGGCAATTGATTTTCCTATTTTTTGTAATAAATGTGATATTATATTATAAAATAATATTAAATAATCACACTGTGAATTTATAAAGGTAAGAAAAATTAATTTATTTAAGAGATACACAATTATTATTAAGATATACATTTAGAGGTTATGTAGAATATATGACATGGGTTGTTATTATCACATCTAATTTAATATCTGTAGTTCTTATTTACATAATAATTGTATATTCTAAACTTACCTTTTAAAAATTTAAATGATTGTGCTTAATATTGGTAATTTTTAGTTGTTTTCAGTGACAGTAATTGTGATGTGTATCTTAACAAACTACACAAGTAAATAAGATAAAATATATTACTTACACTTTAAATACATATTAAAATGATAATTAAATGTGTTTTTCATTCAAATAAAACAAATAGCCACGAAAATACATAATACTTTGCGCAAGAACAACACATATAACAGATGTCCCGGTAATGGCGGACAAAACGTGAGCCACGCCATGGCCATACCCTGGTTATAAAGGTACCCTATAGTGATCAGGCGTATGAAACATTTTTTATACTATTTTTACCTTCCGTCACCTTTAGGTACGGAAGGTATTGTCTTTGGTCAAAAAATTCGACGATGAGTTTTTAATCAATAAGCACGTTTTAGGGTCCCTAGAATACGAATTTACTATTTTTACGATGATGTCTGTATGTGTGTGTGGATGTGAATTATTTTAACGTTATAAAAATTTATTGTTGACTAAGAGCAATTTGAGGTTATACATGTCATTTATCTGTCAGTTTTGAATGCGCAATTTGTTCTACCACCTATGACACCGAAATTGAAAAAAAATGTTGTGATTACTAAAATTTAGTACCAGCAGCAATTTCTTTCTCAATATTTGACTAATTTTATCACAATAAAGTTTTTTTACCGTGTACTCTGCCAGTAATTATGTTATTTATTATAATATTGATTTTTACAGTCGTGGAAAAAATAATATATACACTACTTGAGCAAAGCATGTTTCTTCCCTCGTTGTGCTGTAGCCCTCGGCTTTTCTTCGTGCCACAATTTCAGTCCTCTGGATAAAATCATATAGTTCTACCCCTGGGTGTATAATATACTATACTAGTAATTTATTAAAATAAATATTATGTTTTCTTTGGTGTTATAATGAGCTACTTGGGTGCCATTTCTTTTTATTTATATTTTTGGAAGAGACAATAAAAACTTGCTTCCCATATATATTCTTTTGACAAAATTTTCATTACCTAATTGGCCAGAAAATAATTAATGAAATTTGAATATTTGTATTACCACCATTTATGACGTACAATTACTCCACACCAATGAATGGCCGTATAGCAACAGCATGTGCTGGTAAATTAAACATGACAGATCACCTGTTTGACGTTTGAACAATAGTTTGGAGGTTAATTTTTAAGTTTGTCATTTTAATCTTGTACGAGTATAAGCTAAGTTAAAATACTGCTTAACAAATCGAAATACGTAATAAAAGGAACAGAAACCACGCAAATTCCAACTATTAAATAATAGAGACAGTGACAGAGAAAAATGGATTAATGTCAATATCAAAATAGAATTCACAGTCGCACGCCAGCTGCAGTTTCTACATCTTACATTCTTATATATATATATATATATATATATATATATATATATATATATATATATATATATATATATATATATATATATATGCTTCCCTTTCTCTAGTTCAAAATAATGACGTCACAGAAAATTTTCTGTCTTAATTTACTAATGGCCTGTTGCACCAACGTAACTTAAATATTAAACTGGACTTAAATTGACAACATTGCATCGAAATGAAATGTCAAATGAATTAAAAAATATTGCCGACAAATTTTCGATTTGCAATTTTTGTTTAAACCTAGCTTAAAATTTAAGCCTTGTTGGTGCAACTAGCCATAAAAACCATATATTTTTTAAAATTAAATTTATTTTTTCATAGTTTTCAATATAACTTCAGGTATATAGTAACAGATATCGGATTTTCATTATTATACAAATAACCCATTATTGTGTTTTTAGAGTGAAATTTTAGATATCAAACCACTTGTACAAATTCAATACTATTACTATTTACATCCATTTTACAAAATTTCTAATTGTGAAATACCTATTTATTTAAATAAATGATCTCCAGCTGTTAATTTCAATTCATTTTGAAACATTATTGTTTTGATTGCAATGATCTATATACAAAGGTCATTTTATAAGATACGATCTATATTCAAGCTACATGTAAGGAGAATATAAAGAAAAGGGACCGTGAAAAGAAAAAGTGCACGGGACGCTATATCCGTGTTTTTTTTGACAAAGTAGCAGTAATAATTAAATTACTTTTTTATGCACTTATAATAGTTATTATAAAATGATATGTACGAGAAATCCTGTTATAGACAGGTACATTTATGTTATAATGACATTGATAATGAAATCTAAGTAACCATGATTTTGAAATTGTTTCTTTTTCTTTTTCAGGTGTTACTAACTTCAATTCTGATCTCATAACTCAACAAGGTTATTTGCAAATACTTGTAGACAACTAATTTGTAGAACATGTAATTTTACAGGATATGTAAATAAAAGATAAAAATATGTATTTGGTTTGTTCCAATTAGTGATTACTTTTTATATTGCAGAAATTACTATAATAGGTTCTATGTGAAGAATTTTAATAATGTGTTAAAAGCATGAAATATAATGTAATGATATGTAAATATTTATTCCAATATACAGGATTAAATTGGCCACTCATGCTATCTCGGGAACTAAGGTTAAATAGGCAAACAATTTCTGTTTTAACTAATGCCAGAAGAAATTTGTTTCTCAAAAACTGATACATATTTTTTATTTTAAGACATTCAACTTTTATTTGCGTATTTGCTATTTGTAGAGATACGAGTATATTTTGTTATACAAAAAAATGAACACTTGTATATAGATTTTTTGTACATTTTATCATGTTAAACACGAAAAAACATTTTCTGTTCATGACCTGTAAAATATTATGAGGTGTTTTATAATAGTGACAGTCTGTCAGTGGTATTAAAAACTGAAGAAAATAATAGCCGGTTAACTGTGGCTAACAGTAGTTAACTGGTTAAGTGGTTGCTCTCAATTTGAAGGATAATCGAAAAAAAATAGCTATTTAATTACAAGTAACCGGTAAATCGGTTAACCTGCTAATAGTAAATACTTATCATAAAGGAATGAATATTTATGTCAATGTAATTAAAATATCGTTAAATATTATTATTACTATTGTTATTATTTTATTATTATTACTATTATTCCACAATAAATAAAAAAGACTACTTGCAGCTTACTCGTCTAATCAAAATAGCATATTATCTGGTAATTAATAGTAATCGGTTAACTGATTAATAAATATGTAATAATGTACTTAATTTACATGACAGGTACCCATTATATCTACAATTATTGCAATCTTTGAAAAAATAATTTTTCATATACAAACCTTTGTTGCATGATATATATTATCATCCGCTTCTTTAATGAATTTCATTTTTTTTTTACTTGATAACCCTTGTCGCTTTAAAAATGCCCGAAATTTGGAGTAATTTTCTATTTTAATATTATTATTAACATTAAGTGTGCTTCTCAACATTGAATAAATGGCCCATAGCAATGACCGACTTATATTTTTCTGATAATTCTCTAAAATATATCGAAAGTATATTTTCAGAGAAAGAATTTACATTCTCATTAAAAAGAAAGATTTAAACTGATTGTTGAATTAAAATGTTTGTTGGTAATATAATTACAAATTTTTCAAACAAACATTTTAAATCAACAGACAACACAAAACTTTCTTTTTAATATTAGTTTAATTTTATGTTTGTTCAATTTATATGATTGTTGATATTCTCTACACAAACGTAAAAATTCAAGTATCGTAGAAATGAAGTAACATTTATAGGAATGAATTAAATTGACCCTTTATTTTCATGACACATGAATTAAAACGATTGTTTATTTCTGTGATACTTGAATTAAATTGAGTGTTTAATTCTACGATACATGATTTAATATGATTGTTGAAAATTTTAAAACTATCAATTTAATTAGCGCCGTTGTGTCTATTTCTAGAAGTATTTGCAATTCGGCTATTCTTTCAAAGATGACTCCATCGATCACCTGCGTAATATAAAACAAAAAAAAACTTTTATCAAATAATTGTGTTCAAATTTTGGAAATTATTATTTGATTACATATTTATTATGTTTGATATTACACACATATACTCTTATACTCATCTTCATGCTCTGGCGTCACTATATCATTAATAAATTACAACTATCTTAAAAATTACGTAGGTGATTTGTAAAAGAATGACCAAATTGCAAATAGTTCTTGAAATAAACATTACGGCGCTAATTAAATTGACTGTTTTAAAATTATCAACAGTAATTTTAATTCATGTATCGTAGAATTAAACAAACAATTTAATTCAAGTATCACAGAAATAAACAATCGTTTTAATTCATGTGTCGTGAAAATAAAGGGACTATTTAAGTCATTCATATAAATGTTACTTCATTTCTATGATACTTGAATTTTTACGTTTTTTAGAAAATATTAACAATCATATAAATTGAACAAACATAAAATTAAACTAATATTAAAAAGAAAGTTTTTTGTTGACCGTTAATTTAAAATGTTTGTTTGAAAAATTTGTAATTATATTATTAACAAACATTTTAATTCAACAATCAGTTTAAATATTTCTTTTTCATTTTTGTATATTTTTATGATACATGAAAATATATAATTGTTTTCAAAATATCAACAATCAATGAATTTGAAGTATCTTGCAAATAGACTAAAATTATAGAGAAATATTTAAACTGATTGTTGAATTGAAAAGTTTGTTGATAATATAATTACAAATTTTCCAAACAAACATTTTAAATCAACGGTCAACACAAAACTTTATTTTTAATATTAGTTTAATTTTATGGTTGTTCAATTTATATGATTGTTGATATTTTCTAAAAAAACGTAAAAATTCAAATATCGTAGTAATGAAGTAACATTTATAGGAATGAATTAAATTGACCCTTTATTTTCATGACACATGAATTAAAACGATTGTTTATTTCTGTGATACTTGAATTAAATTGTTTCTTTAATTCTACGATACATGATTTAATTTGATTGTTCATAATTTTAAAACAATCAATTAAAAAGGCAGTGTCATATAAATTCATGTATCGTAAAAATAAACTCTTATTAAAATGAAAGATATAAATTGATTGTTGTATTAAAATGATTGTTGATAAATATAATTACAAAATTTTCTAACAAACATTTGAAATCTTCAGTCAATACAAAACTATCTTTTCAATAATTCTATAATATTACATGAATTTATATGATTGTTCACGTTTTCCAAACAATTATAAAAATTCAAGTATGAATGAAAATGAAGAAACATTTACATGAATGAATTAAATTGACCCTTTATTTTCTCGACACACGAATTAAAACGATTGTTTATTTGTATGATACTTGAATTAAATAGTTTGTTTAATTCTACGATACATGAATTAAAACGACTGTTGATAATTTTAAAACAGTCAATTTAATTAGCGCCGTCGTGACTATTTCAAGAACTATTTGCAATTTGGCCATTCTTCCTCAGATGGCTCCACATATTGTAGCTTTGTACAGATCTCTATAATTTTAAGTTATTAGTGAGTGACACTTGTCATACCAAATGAAATAAAACTTTTAGCAAATAATAGTTTTGAAAAAAGATTATCTTCGCTTAATATATATATATATATATATATATATATATATATATATATATATATATATATATATATATATATATATATATATATATATGTATATATATATATATATATATATATATATATATATATATATATATATATATATATATATATATATATATATATTAAGCACTAGGAAATGGATGTTAATTCTGTAAATTGTCGCTTATTAATTTATACTAGTGTAAACAAAAGCTTGCTTTATAAAACTCATTTTACAGATTATAGGAATTCGATTCCATTCTCTACGAAATATAGTGATAAAGAAGTGGCCGTTTTAAATAAAAAATCAAAAAAGTAGAATTACGCCGGAAGTGGTTGCCCATGAGTAAAATATTTTTATGGTTTCATACACATACCGAGTATCTACTTTTTTGTGGACCATAGAAAATACAATGGTAAAATTTTCATATTGCTGTAAATTCTGCCTTATTAATTTTAGAACAAATGTGTAAATACAAAAAATGTTCAGAATTAAAAACTGCATCTAAAAGTCCAAAATTGTTGTTTGTATGCATTTCGTTTGCGAAAGAGAGGCAAAATAAAAGTACCTAATCATTTTTAGCTATTTGACTGCTTGAGTTTGGCAGAGTCATAAAGTTTTTATAATTATTATTGAATTCATTAAATTATGTATTAGCAAGCTAAGCAAGGATGCATTTACCATCGCAGAAAAAACTCAATGGAACAATATTAACAATTAAATATTAATTAATAAACTTTTATTTTTCATAGTCAAATAATACGACTATTTGAATTGCATATTTTGTCAGGCATGATGATTGTATCAGGACCTCTGCTAAATTGCCTGTAAGCGTCTAATAATTTGTGGCGAATTCTTTGTTTTACAATTAACATCCATTGCCTAGTGCTCAATATATATTAAGCGAAGATAATAATTTTTCAAAACTATTATTTGCTGAAAGTTTTATTTTATTTGATATGACAAGTGTCACTGGTTCCCGGAAAATTCATCGCGGGTAAATTGATCGCGGTAAATTTATCGCAGAAAATTCATCGCGAAAATTGACCGCGGGGAAAATTGATCGCCGGTATATTGATCGCCGGAAAATTGATCGCAAGGAAAATTGATCGCCGGTAAATTTATCGCGTGGAAAATTGATCGCGGGGAATATTCATCGCAGGTAAATTGACCGCGGGGAAAATTGATCGCTATATAGAGTATAACACCAAATCATTAACATTGCTCATACATGATAGGTAGTTTTATATTCCCCTTTTATTTTTATTTTTTTGTTTCTTTGTAAATAAAATACATAATTTGTCTAAAACAGATCAAGTAATATGGTAAAATATTTTAATAGGTAAGTAATTTAAACTAAATTATTAATACGAGTATATCTTATAAAAGGTAAAATGTACTCCATTGTTTTGTTATAAACAATATTTTTTGTATGCTTAAATATCCTAGCGATCAATTTTCCCCAGCGATCAATTTACCGGCGATGAATATTCCCCGCGATCAATTTTCCACGCGATAAATTTACCGGCGATCAATTTTCCTCCTGATTAATTTTCCGGCACTCAACATTCCGGCGATCAATTTTCCCCGCGGTCAATTTTCCACGCGATCAATTTACCGGCGATCAATTTACCTCGCGATCAATTTTCCGGCGATCAATTTACCGGCGTTGTATTTTTCGGGCGATGAATTTACCGGCGATGAATTTTCCACGCGATGAATTTTCTGCGATAAATTTTCCGCGATCAATTTACCTGCGATAAATTTTCCGGTCACGACGGCGCTAATTAAATTGACTGTTTTAATATTATCAACAGTCGTTTTAATTCATGTATCGTAGAATTAAACAAACAATTTAATTCAAGTATCATACAAATAAACAATCGTTTTAATTCATGTGTCGAGAAAATAAAGGGTCAATTTAATTCATTCCTATAAATGTTTCTTCATTTCTACGATACTTGAATTTTTACAATTGTTTGGAAAACGTGAACAATCTGTAATGTGCAGTGCCCGCCGTCGCCGCCACTGTTACCGCCTCTGTCCCCGTCACTGTCGGCGCCGCTGTCGCAGGGACGAGCGAGTGTCTATTGTTAGCGATGACGCAGCAGACGTGTCGGAACCTGCTTAATTACGCGGTTGATGTAACCTATTGTGTTTTATCTAGAAGTCTTCTAGTGAGTTCTGGAATACGGATGCCGGCGTATATAAACACTGTTAGCGAAGGCATTGGACAGTCTGATATAAATAAGCGTCGCGTGTTGAACAGTTGGTGATATAAACAGATAGTCGACAAGTGGTGAATATAAATAAATACAGTTGTATAAATAAATAAGTGATCTATATGTTGTTTAAATAAATAATCTTAGTGTTTAAGTCTTTTATAATATTCTTTGTTTTAATTAGTGTTTAATATTTATTTAATCGTAGTGTTAATTAAATTTATTATCTTTTAATTTCTATTTATCGTTATAATAAACTTTTATTTTCATTATTAATAATTGTCTAATATTTACACTTCACCCAAATAAATAAAAACGTTACAAATCATATAAATTCAAGTAATAATATAGAATGAAAGAATTATTGAAAAGATAGTTTTGTATTGACTGATGATTTCAAATGTTTGTTAGAAAATTGTGTAATTATATTATCAACAAACATTTTAATACAACAATCAATTTATATCTTTCAGTTTATTTTTACGATACATGAATTTATATGACACTGCCTTTTTAATTGATTGTTTTAAAATTATGAACAATCGTATTAAATCACGTATCGTAGAATTAAACAAACAATTTAATTCAAGTATCACAGAAATAAACAATCGTTTTAATTCATGTGTCATGAAAATAAAGGGTCAATTTAATTCATTCCTATAAATGTTACTTCATTTCTACGATACTTGCATTTTTAGGTTTTTTTAGAAAACATCAACAATCATATAAATTGAACAATCATAAAATTAAACTAATATTAAAAAGAAATTTTTGTGTTTTCTGTTGATTTAAAATGTTTGTTTGAAAAATTTGTAATCATATTATCAACAAACATTTTAATTTAACAATCAGTTTAAATCTTTATTTTTAATGAGAGTTTATTTTTACGATACATTCATTTGTGCGACTGTTTTAAAATGTGGGATTAAATGTTAAAACGGCATTCCATACGAATTACTTATACATTCATAATTTTGACATATGTATAACATATGAACATTATTTTGAGGCAAAGCATACTCGATAATGGATGATTGTGATTGGTCCTCCCGTGTTATTATTACTCAGTAATAAGTTGAAACTCACGGCCCGTTAGTAATATAGGTAATGTATTGTTTAATATATATACAAGCTGTAGAAAAAATAGAAATCACGAATTTAAGGGTGGATAATACATCTCGAAACAATAAAAAAAGTTCATATAAATATGTATATATCAGAGCTATAGCGATTTTAATAGTTTATTTGTGTCATATACAACTTATAATTTTAACATTACAATAAAATCATAGTGGCCGTTTACACAGGAAAACAGTCAATTATAAATTATAAAAAATGTTCAAAATTAGTGATGGACGACAAGACGAGAGTACTCTCGCATCTCGTCTCGTCTTGTTGCATTATGCGAGACGAGAAAAAGATTGCAGTTTAAAATTCGAGGCGAGATCGATATAACAACATCGAGAAGCGAGAATGCTCAAGATTCTCGCGAGAGTCTTGCAATAAAAAATATTTGTAACTTTATAGTTTTGATTCATAAATTCAATGAAAATTTGTTATTCGGTATCTTATGTAGAAGAACGTGGTGGTATTATTTGGAATGCCTCATTATGTATATGAAACATTAATTTTTTATAGTTAGTTCTAAGAATATCTAGAATTAAATAAAAATTGTAATTTTATATATGCGATCCCACTTTAAGTTTTTAACAAACCAAACAGGTCGTAGTTCGTAGTTCAATACAATTTCTAAATATCTAATATCTCAAATATGAATATATATATATATATATATATATATATATATATATATATATATATATATTTATAGAAGAATTTAAACTATACATTTGGTTTACAATGTCATAATTAATATAAGCTCTATCTTTATGACATTGTAAACCAAATGTATAGTTTAAATTCTTCTATTTTTATGTAAATCAATGACAATAACTTCAACAAAACTGTCCTGATGAAGTGTACAATCCAAATACACGAAAGCTTGACAGATTTTATAAGAATCTACTAAAACAAATTTAAGCCCAAAAAACATCCCACTGATATACCCACTAAAATTTATCTACTTAACTAATTGACAGTGACGATTACACTACACACACACACACACACACACACACACACACACACACACACACACACACACACACACACACACGCACACACGCACACACGCACATATATATATATATATATATATATATATATATATACATATATACTGTGTAGCATTTAGTTTTCTCCAATATTTCAGTCCCTAAATCACCCCAGTTAAAACCACGGTTAATAAAATTCTTGCCGCCCCTGAATATTAATGGCTGTTATCGTAGGAATATTACAATACAAACACATAATCACACAATAATTATTTATTAATAGTTGGTCATTTACACTCGGTCTCTAAATATTATACTATTTTTCTTTTCTGGCCGCTATCCCCGATCCCCAAAATTTTTATTTTTATTTTTACATTGCCTGCTACATGGCTCTCCCCCTAGTGATCGAGTTGTCGATCACGAGAAGGAGACTCGCAGCGGACGAACTCGCGGACCCACAGATGTTGTCCTTTTTTGTGGTAGTGGCTGTACCGATGCTGCGCTGACCTCTGCTGGAGGTAGTATCTCCGCGACGGTGTCGGTTTCAGCGGCGACGTAAGCGGGCTTGAGTCTGTCAATGCTTACTGTTGCCTCTTTCCCACGGATTTTCAGGGTGTAAAATTTCTCCTTTCTTTGGACGACTTCGTACGGACCGTCGTATGGTGGTTGAAGAGGGCCTCTAGCAGCGTCGTGTCGTAAAAAGACATGAGTTGGTGTCGGTAAATCTGTAAAAATAAATATTTGTTTATCGCCGTGATGCGATGCTGGTTTTGGGCGTAGCTGAAGCATATGATGACGTAGCTGCGAAACATAACTCGCTGGATCGGGATGTGGCTCTACAACTGAGTTGTGTGAGAGAAATTCACCGGGAAGTCGTATGTTTTGCCCAAATACTAGCTCTGCAGATGTGGACTGTAGATCTTCTCTCCACGCGCAATCCTAGCAGCACTAGAGGCAAACAGCTGACCCAGTTGTCCCTTTCATGGCATCGAATTGCTGCCTTCAACTGGCGGTGTAGTCGTTCTACCATGCCGTTTACTTGTGGGTGGTAACTTGTGGTTCGAAGATGCTTGGAGCCTAAGGTCGCGTTGAGTTCCCTGAAGAAGTTGCTCTCGAACTGGCGACCCTGGTCAGTTGTTATGTGACAAGACACACCAAATCGAGCGATCCATGTATTCAGCAAGGCTTCTGCCACTGTGATAGCTAATGTTTTCCATTGGGACGACTTCTGGCCACCTTGTGAATCTGTCTACGATGTTCCGCAAGTAGGAAGAGGTCCTACGATGTCAATGTGTTAATGCTTGAACCTTTCACTTGGATCTGGGAATTTACCGAGTGGCGCCCTGATATGCCGAGATACTTTGTTGCGCTGGCATTGAATGCAGCTTTTCGCCCACTCTCGGCAGTCTTTGTTAATGGATGGCCACACAAAGCGTTGTGCTACCATCTTTGTACTGGCTCTAATGCTGGGATGGGCAAGATCATGCACAGACGAAAATGCCTGCTAACGGAAGGGTCTGGCGATGAACGGCCTCACCACGTCGTTGGATATATCGCAGAAAATATCCTCTATTGTGCCAGGAATTTTCATCTTCTTTAACTGGAGTCAAGTCGACGTGCATTGAATCAGGCTTTGCAGTTCGGGATCGTTTACTTGTGAACGAGCAAGAGCTGAATAGTCAATAGTGGTTGTTATTCCGTCAATTCGTGACAGAGCGTCTGCAACAATATTTTTGGACCCAGACACCTGCCGTATGTCCGTCGTAAATTGTCCGATGTAATCGAGGTGGCGGAACTGTCTTGGCGAGCATTTGGCGGGTTTCTGACGAAATACGAAGGTAAGCGGTTTATGGTCTGTAAAAATAGTGAATGGTGGCCTTCTACCATATGTTTAAAGTATTTGATTGTTTCGAAGATCGCCAGAAGCTCGCGGTCGTATGTGCTGTATTTCGATTGTGCTGAACCAATTTTCTTCGAAAAGTATGACAATGGCTGCCATCCTTTTGTAGTATATTGTTGCAGGACTGCACCCATTGTTTTATCAGACGCATCAGTGAAAATGGCGAGCAGTGCGTTTGAACGTGGGTGAGCGAGAACTGTGGCCTCAGCGAGAGCGTTTTTAGAAGCTGTAAAAGTGCTGGCGGCTTCGTCGGTCCATGACACGGGGTGCTTTCTTTTGGTGTTGGGCTCTTGCAGCAATTTGTTGAGAGGAGCTTGAATTTCTGCTGCATTTTTCACAAATCGCCTGTAGAAGTTAAACATGCCGAGAAAACGACGCAGTTGCTGATATGTTTGCGGCTGTTGGAAATTATCAATGGCGCTAATTTTGCTTCGCAGCGGCTTGATTTCTGCGGCAGATACGGTATGCCCTAGAAAAGAAACTTCTTGCGCGCCGAATACACACTTCGCTGGATTGATGAGAATTCCGGCTTCACTAAGACGCATGAAAAGTTGAAGAAGATGCTCTTCGTGCTCTTTCTCTGATGTTGAGGCAACCAATTTGTCATCAATGTAGGCATAAGTGAAATCTAACCCCAGTAGCACCTCATCAATGAAACGTTGGAACGTTTGTGCGGCGTTCCGAAGTCCCATTGACATATAGGGGAACTCGAAAAGTCCAAATGGTGTTGTTATTGCTGTCTTGGGAATGTCTTCTGGATGTACTGGTATTTGGTGGTAAGCGCGCACCAAGTCTATAGTCGAGATGATATTTTTCCCAGCCAGAGAATGTGTAAAGTCGGCGATGTGTGGAACAGGGTACCTGTCGGGAATTGTACGAGCGTTGAGCGCTCGGTAGTCGCCGCATGGACGCCAGCTATTGACGTCTTTCTTGGGAACCATCACCAGCAGAGATGACCATGGACTGTCAGAACGGCGGACTACTCCTAGGTCCAACATGACTTTAAATTATTTGAGAGCTGCATCCTGACGATGTGGAGCTAAACGTCTAGGTTTGCATGATATTGGTGGACTTGGTGAAGTTTTAATATGATGACGAGTCGAATGCTTCGCCGCTTGCGAATATAAACCGGACGGCTTGGTGATATTCGGAAATAAAGTCAATAATTTTCCGTATTTGCCCGGCACTGGAAGAGTTTTTACTTCACCGCACGCGTTGGTGTTAGTGAAACCTCTCACAGAACATGAAGTGCCACTATCTACTAAAAGTCTGTTTTTATATCTACCAATAGTCCATAGTGTGCTAAAAAATCTACGCCAATGATGGGTTTCGCGACGTCGGCTACTATGAATCGCCACACAAACTCACGATGAAGATTGAAATGGAGTCGTAGCGTTATAAAACCGTAAGTTGCTATTGGCGTACCGTTCGCTGCCGCCAGTTCGTAGTTTGTACGTTCACGCACGCCGCGTATCTCCTTTCGGGGGTACACACATACGTCCGCACCGGTGTCTATCAAGAAATGTTTTTACCTTAAGGTAAGGAAGGTATTGTGTTTGGTCCAAAAATTCGACGATGAGTTTTTAATCAATAAGCACGTTTTAGGGTCCCTAGAATACGAATTTACTATTTTTACGATGATGTCTGTATGTGTGTGTGTGTGTGTGTGTGTGTGTGTGTGGATGTGTGTGTGTGTGTGTGTGTGTGTGTAACAAAATTTTCGTCTGCGATAACTCTAATACTACAGTTACAAAAATTATAATTTTTTCGTATACTTTGGCTACAATTGGTCAACCGGAGGTAGCATTATTTGAAGATTTTAACAGTTTTTCTTGAAAAAACTATGTTAAATATAATTTTTTCACATTTAATGTTATAAATATTAAAGAATATTTTATTCTCTATACGATTTGACTGCATTTTATACTTAATATTAAATGGATATAGAGTTAAAAAATCTGATGTGGCCAGCACATTACCTTCCGTCAGTTCTATGTATTTTGTACAAATTTCATACGGAAAGTTCCTTACTAAATTTAATATTCTATTTCTTGTACATTACCTTCCGGCAGTTGCATGTATTTTATGCAAATTTCATACAGAAAATTATTATTTTGTGACGTTTTCTATACACAGTGTAATGTATCTGCAGAAATAAAAGATTTATTATTATTTCTTGTACATTACCTTAAAGCAGTTGTATGTATTTTATACAAATTCCATACAGAAAGCAAAAGATCCTATACCTATTTCCAGTAAAATTATAAGACAAACACACTATGTCAATTTCACTTGACACTGACATCTTTCAATCAAAATTTTATAGTAGCTGTTTCCACAGCTATGGCTACTTTATGAAATTTAATTTTATTATAATTTTTTAACTCTATATCCATTTAATATTAGGTATAAAATGCAATCAAATCGTATAGAAAATAAAAAATTCTTTAATATTTATAATAACATTAAATATGAAAAAATGATATTTAACATCGCTTTTTCAAGAAAAACTGTTAAAATCTTCAAATTAGGGTACTTCCGGTTGACCAATTATAACCAAAATCTAATCAGCTCTTCATATGGATGCAACGAAGAGGAATACGAAAGAATTATATTTTTTGGAGTTGTAGTATTAGAGTTATCGCAGACGAAAATTTTGTTACACACACACATCCACACACACACACATCCACACACACACACACATCCACACACACACACACACACACACACACACACACACATACACACACACATACACATACAGACATCATCGTAAAAATAGTAAAATCATATTCTAGGGACCTTAAAACGTGCTTATTCATTAAAAACTCACCACCGAATTTTTTGACCAAAGACAATACCTTCCTTACCTAAAGGTGACGGAAGGTAAAAATTATAAAGAAATTAAATTTCATAAAGTAGCCATAGCTATGGAAACAGCTAGTATATTAAGAAAATTCTGATTGAAAGATGTCAGTGTCAAGTGAAATTGAGATAGTGTGTTTGTCTTATAATTTTACGGGAAATATAGGATCTTTTGCTTTCTGTATAGAATTTGTATAAAATACATACAACTGCTTTAAGGTAATTTACAAGAAATAATAATAATAATAATAATAATAATAATAAATCTTTTATTTCTGTAGATACATTACACTGTATATACATAGAACTGACGGAAGGTAATGTGCTGGCCACATCAGATTTTTTTGAATAGTGGTCCGTCAGTAGGAGTCGGCATGAACTTCCCGAAATGCAATCATTATCCGCCGAATTTAATGACTGCTGTTTGCGTTTCCCGCTGAAAAACTACAGGGTTGAGCGCATTTTTGAGCATCTGCACCGTACTTCCAATGATACCAGCAGGTTGACCGGCGACCAGAGGAATTTTGTAGGGGGCAAGATTTAGACCGCGCACGTTGACCGCGATGTGGTTGGTGTTTGGATCGAGTATACCTGGGTTTCTGGAGCTCCATAATTTGCAGCTGTAGCTGTTCCATTTTCGCCATGAGAGCTTCGATGGCGTTTACTGAAACATCGGAAGGTGCAGTAGCGGCGGCGATGTATTGCTGCGGAGAAACTTCTAGCACTTTATCTGCAAGCTTTGCAGCTTCGTCGAGCGTACTTTCCGTCTGCGTAGCTAGGATTGCCTGCAATGTGCTTGGGAGACGGCCTATCCATAGCGTGCGTAGTAGTGCTTCGGTGATGGTGGCGCCGCCTAGGTCTCGCAAGCGTCGGAGGAATTGCGATGGTTTCCGATCGCAGAGTTCTTCTTTTTCCAAAAGCTGTTTAGTTTTCTGTTCCTGAGTGGCAGATAAACGAGAAATTAATTCAGTTTTTCATTTATCGTACTTTCCTATAGTTGGAGGTGATGTGATGACGTCATTCACTTCGGCGGCATATCGAGCTTCTAAATTTTCGATGACGTATCCGTACTTCGTTTCGTCTCGCGTGTCGTTGTTAATCAGAAATTGTCCTTCTAGCTGTGCGAACCACAGAGAAGGATCGGCGGGCCAAAACGGCGGTACACGTATAGAAACGCGGCTGACGGCAGATTGTTCCTCGATTGACATGTCTATATTATGGTATTTTATCACTTCGGGGCCACCACTTTTGTAGGAATATTACATTACAAACACACAATCACACAATAATTATTTATTAATAGTTGGTCATTTACACTCGGTCTCTAAATATTATATATTTTTTTTTCTGACCGCTATCTCCGATCCCCAAAATTTTTATTTTTACGTTGCTTGCTACATTATATTAAACGTTGATGGGAGCCAAGAAAGAGAGAAGCGGAGTGATTAATTGCCGGCGTGTTACCAATGTACCGGATTTTATGACTAAATCATACTTAAATAGAGGCATATATGTAATGATAAAGTGTAGGTACTTTTAGTTACAAAAAATAATTTTTTAATGTTTAATTTGTTTTACTGATGACAGAATATATTAACAGATGTTCGTATTGAAATAGTTGAGATATCACAATTTGGTGATAAATTGGATATTTTACAGGTAAATTAAATTATTTACTAACTTATCACATTTTCTGGTGACCGTAAATGAATAAACATTATATTCGTATTGAAATAATTTGGTGACCAGAATTTAGTGTTTCGTCTCTTTATTATAGTTATACGATTGCAAATACACGGTAGACGGAGCAAACTTGTCTCTTGTACTTAAACTGTTATGTAAATACTGTAACGTTTTTATTTATCTGGGTGAAGTTATATAATTATAATGATAAATAGATATTAAATATAACTAAAAGATGATAAATATAACTAACACTACGATTAAACAAATATTAAACACTAATTAAGACTAAGAATATTATAAAACACTTAAACACTAAGATTATTTATTTAAACAATATATAGATCACTTATTTATTTATACAACTGTATTTATTTATATTCACCACTTGTCTACTATCTGTTTATATCACCAACTGTTCAACACGCAACGCTTATTTATATCAGACTGTCCAGTGCCTTCGCCAACGGTGCTTATATGCCGTAGCCGAAAATTCGAGAACTCACGAGAATACTTTTAGATACAACACAATAGGTTACATCAACCGCGTAATTAAGCAGGCGCCGGCCAGTCGGTTGCGTCATCGCTAACAATAGACGCTCGCTCGTCCCTGCGACAGCGGCGGCGACACCGACGGGGACAGAGGCGGTAACAGTGGCGGCGAGGGCGGGCACTGCACATTACAATACATAGTGCGCAAGCGCTTATTTTTATAGCGAGACTCTCGTGAGAGGACGAGACGAGATATAAAAAAATGTGCGAAAACGAGACGAGACCTAAAAAAATATGCGAGAACGAGAGCGAGACCGAGATTACAGATCCAAAAACGAGAGGACATCGTTATTTTATATTTCTCGTCTCGTCTTGCCTCGCATGCATCACTATTCAAAATGTCGACCTTGAACTTCAGTACAACATTCTAATCTTCGTCTCATGGACTAACGAATACGTTCGAAAATTCCGAGTTTATTGCGAATTTTTGCAGCTATTTATAATTCTTTGACGTAAGTCATCGATGCTAATGACTGGTGCTGAATAAACTAAACTTTTCAGATGACCCCAAAAATAAAAATCCAGAGTATTTAAATCAGGTGACCTCGGTGGCCACCGTATAGCAGCTCCGCTACCAATCCACCTATCATAAAAATTATTCAAAAATGCATATCTGCTAATTCGGAAAAAGTGAGATTATTCATGATAAAATTGTGTTTGTAGCAAACAATAACAATCATTATGACAAATAAGGAAAATCAAAAGACTATCTTTAATTGTTTTCCATTGTAAACGGTCATTGCAATTTTAAAAGTATGAGTTGTATACGACAGATATAAATTATTAAAATCGCTATAGCTCTGAAACTAGGCATTTCCGGATATATGTTTATACGATCTTTTTTTATTGTTTTGAGATATATTATCCACCCTTAAATCCGTGACCTCTATTTTTTGTACACCTGTATACATATACACGATGGAAACGAAACTAGGAAACGAGATTTTTCTCGAAAGTTATTCTATATACAAAAAAATACTGTAGAACAAAATTGCAGGAGACCAAGGAGAACATATAATTACAGAAGAAATTTTTTTTTTCACCAGTGGTTCTCAAAGTTATATTTTCTTAAATCGGATGGCATATATTTTTTAGACCCATTCGATAGAGTATTTTTTTCTGAATTCAACCATGTAATCAATTTATATCTTTGCATAATAAAAATATTGAGATAAATTCAATTAAAATTAAAATAAATTTTATTATTATAGTTATTTTTCAGTAGCTTGTGTTTGAAAAACAATTGAGCTTAAATTAAATTAAATAAATACTTGTTAATTACTTTATAAATCTTGTTCTCTCCGCAACAATAGGAATTATTATGCACTGAATAATTCAATCAGGCAAATATCAGGTTTCGTTTTTCATACATGGCCTACTGAAAAATATTTATAAAAATAAAATTTATTTAAATTTTATTTAAATATTTCTCAATATTTTTATTATGTAAGGATATAAAATGATTACATGGTTGAGTTCAGAAAAAAATACTGTATCGAATGGGCCAAAAAAATGTAAGCCATCTTATTTAAGCAAATATAACTTTGTGTTGTAACTTGAGAACCACTGGTTTAAAAATATTTTATTCTATAATGGGATATCCCCTTTGGTCTCCTACAACTTTATTTTATAGTATTTTTTTGTATCTCTAATAACTTCCGAGAAAAAACGTGTTTCGTAGTTACGTTTATAGCCTGTATATATATACTGGGTGTAGAAATGAAAAGTGGCGCATAGCGATTTCAATGTTATTCTTTTAATACTGTTATATCTCTTCACCTATTCATTTCAGCGCAAAAAAGGTGGGAATATAAGTTGTTCAGAAATTAAAAAGGCATCCTATAAAGGCAACTTACAACATTTTTTATTTGTTGTATAATTTCTTTTGGGTATAAACTCAATTTGTTCGGAATTTACACCTACAACAAATATCAAAGTAAATATTTTATTTAGGTTGTTTCACTTTTCAAAGCACTCTAACGATTTTTCTATAAGAACATTAAATTTTATTTAATCAATATCTCGTAAAATATGAATGATTATATAATTAGGTTCTTTATATGATGCCTTTTTTAATTTCTGAACAACTTACATTCTTAACCTTTTGCGCTAAAATGAATAGGTAAAGAGATATGGCGGTATTAAAAAAATAATATTGAAATCGCTATGCGCCACTTTTCATTTCTGCACCGGTATATATATATATAATAATAATAATAATAATAATAATAATAATAATAATAATAATTATTATTATTATTATTATTATTATTATTATTATTGTGTGTAAAATTTGGTTTTATGACATGAATCTGAAAGTAGCGAGCTACTATTGGAATGGATGTCATAAAACCAAATTTGCTCACAAGTTACATACAAAATTTTATCTACGAAGTAAACCCAGACTTCCCTTTGCTGCAGCTTCTTACTTTTACTAACTTATGATTAAATACGTGGATCAAAATCATACTTTTCTTTTACTATCTTGTATGTTAAACTGTGATTAGAGCTTAGAATGAAGGGAGTGAAGTTAGTAACGAATGTAGGCGTGTATCATGATATGCTCTATGTCATTGATACGACGGTATTGATGTCATAAAAGACAAATTTGATAACTTTTAACATTGTTTACGATTTGTAAAGTGTACACTTTTGAGGTGGTCGTAGATAAAATATGTTTATTATTTACAGAATTATAAATTAAGTAAACTAATATAGAAAAATTGATTTCAATATTGTTTCTAGTTCACCGGGAATCGTCCGGTGAGCCTTATGGCCAGTCCGCTCTT
Source organism: Harpalus rubripes (assembly GCA_963082715.1). NCBI lineage: Eukaryota > Metazoa > Arthropoda > Insecta > Coleoptera > Carabidae > Harpalus > Harpalus rubripes. Next base: position 51,263,833 of record OY720450.1, on the reverse strand, counting down.
GCTGGGACCTGTGCATCGTTTGGCTTATGAATTAATTCCCTTTCCCTTTATACAAATTTTAGATGTTTACGTATTGTTTTTCTCGTTATAGTAATAGCATATAATAATTACTATTATATTTCGACTCGTCTAAGTACGAATTTTTAGTTTTGTGCTTTGCGCATGTAAGATCAGTCTCAACTTACCGCGCGGCACCTTTACATACTTCATACTTTAATACTTAAAGTTTAAATATTTTACACCATCTTTAGTAAAATTGTTGCTTGCAGTTTTATTTTATCCCAAATGAATTCTAATATAACGACAATCTCAATGCGATAAGAGACAATTCACTTAACTTACAGTAATGAGAAGCAAATAACATCAACTGAAAATATACCAAAGATTTTAAAGACTGCTAAATATCGATGACAATATACGTTTCTTTGAAAATAATATACACGTAGTATTCTTAATAATAAATAGTGGCCAATTATTTTGTAATTGCATATAATGGTTACAATACAATGGAATTGTTTTGTTTTTATCAATAGTTCGCGGTAAATTGACATTCAATAATATAGTGCAGAAATATTGTTTAATAATATTGATACAGTATATTTAAAACAGCTTTTGATGGGCATAAATTATGGACAAACGTTCAATGTATCTATCGTACAATTAATAATATTGTTAAATATCAAAAAAAAAAAAAATTGTACAAAGTTATTGAACGTTTCGAGGTTACTTAATAATTTTGCACAATATTTGATATTGAATAATGTTATTGAATGTCTGGAGGTTATATTGAACGTTGGTCAATATTTTATGTTCATCTAAACCTTTTCGAAGTATGTACATACATATTGCATCAATAAGTATTAATAATATTAATGCTTAATATTATAGAAACTCTCGGGGTCGCAATTGATTCTGGCAACATACAGTTTTTCAACTATTAATTTAATGTTATTTATTTAAAAGTTATAAAGAATGTTATGATTCGCCTAGTTAACTAAAAGTAATAATTAAAATAATTACAATAATTTTGTTGTTGACCTTGTGACTATAAAAACAGTCGCTGGTATAAAGTTCAGAAAATGATAACAAGCTATTTTTTGTTATCTTTTTTAGTAAAATAGATAAAATTAACAATAATTACATTAAAACTGCTAGTACCTAATTTATTACAATCTCAAAGCCAGACCAATGTGCTTATTTACTGGAAACCTCTGGCGAACAAAATGCATAGAATTCTACCATTGTAATTGTTTATTTCTAATTTGTGAAGATGTCGTTATTATTATTACCATTAGCGCACTACCCATGGCAAAGTAGGTATAAGGAGATTTGCTAAATAAGCATTTTTTAGGCAGTGTCTTGGCTGCTGGCGCCGTTATAATGTAAAAACTAAGTTGTAACCGCTGCTACCGTTGCTTTTTCTCATACACCTTTAGAGAACCTTACCAACCTAACACACAAAACTTGGGGCCGTGAGTTGTGTACGCCAGGTTAAGTTATGTGAAGTAAAATAAATAAATATATCGCCGCGGCATATTACCCAATTCTGGGTGTGCCTATCTGCTTCATACACAGGTTTCGGTAATGATGATGACATATTTGTACCGTGTGGGTGTGTATCAGGGGTCACCTCACGGGCACTCATTTCTGGCGTTGAGTGCACCACAGGGGCCAATTTTGTGCAAAATTCGAAATATTTGGCGTCGGTAGGGATCGAACCCTGTTCCCCAGATTCGCGACCAAGAGACATCATGGTTATCACGTGAAGTACCTAATGTTAAAAAATTGTAAATGAAAATGTCTAAATATGTATTAATTTAGAAAATGACTAGGTATTTTACAAACACGGATTTTTCTGGTTACGACATAAAGGCGCATATAAAAATAATTTTGATGTATGTAACACATAAAGAGTGCAAATATTGGCATTATTTAAAATAAATAATTCAAAAAATGCAAGTTATCGTACCTCGAATAGGATGAAAGAAAAAAATCTTCATCTTGTTAAATTCTTTTTATATTTATCCGTAAAATATATCTGAAATACTTGCCTTTTAAAATTTCTACTCAAAAAATTATAGCAAAAGTTAAAATCGTCAATTTTAAGTTTTTGGTCCGTAACTCGAAAGCAAAATATCTAAAATGTTTTGCATTATTGAATTTATTTTAAAGTGGCGGCCCATAAGAATCTACATCAATTTTCTCAATCTTTCATAAATAATATGAAAGTTTATCACAGAAAGAACCGGAATTTTTTTTTACCCTTTATAATTAAAGGCATATACAAGGCGTAACCTCAGGGGCTTTCAAATCTTTCGTGGGCCACAATTATTAAAAACATAAGTGTTCTACCGGGGCAAAATAAGATACATTACACAATAATATTAATAAATTAATAATGACGGGATTGCGTCAATAGATGTTTAAAATAAAGAGAACATATCGACGCGTAGATGCCGGAACGGCACAAACGACATTTAGTAAATATCACAGGAGACACAAAAAACTAATTAGTGCTATTATTACAATTTTTCTCACACCGTTTGAGAGCATAGATACTATATTATTTTTTCCTGATTTTAAGACAGTTTACAAAAAGGTTGGACGTGTAGCATGAGAATAACAAATAAATAATCAAAAAAATGGCGCTTATGTTAAATCAATACAATGGTGGAAATATCAAAAGCTGTGATGGCGCATAGGCCACTTAACTCTTTTAACAATGGTCATTTTGGCGCTTAGACTGGTAGATATGCCATTATTGATTAATTAAGACTTTTTACCTTCGGTATTTGTGTAAAAATGAAAAGCAAAAAAAATATTATGTAAAACTTATTATTCTGCATTTGAGACATACTCAAACAGAAAAGAAAATAATAAAAGAAAATTAACTAGATATCTACTTTTAACATATAAATTAAACTTTTATTGTATTCGCCTGAACTACTTTCAATGTCCGTTTTATCCAACTTATCTGTCATTTCAGTATGAGGTTAGAGTGATTCCGGTTTAATGATTAGGTCTTTACATAAATCTATTATGTTTCAAATTTGAGTTAATTAATTGGCAATTCACTTATTTGGAAAACATTAATAAGATTATTTTCTAAACTTACAGTTTCATCACACTTTAGACTGCCGTTATCAGTCGTTTTATTTTGTTCTATTATTGATCGTTTTTATGCTCTCTTACATACAGCTTTTTCGTTTCTATTTGTAGGTCGGTTTTTTTATTCACTAATTTTTAACGCCGTTCATTTTCTTTTTACCTTCCGTCACCTTTAGGTAAGGAAGGTATTGTCTTTGGTCAAAAAATTCGATGATGAGTTTTTAATCAATAAGCACGTTTTAGGGTCTCTAGAATACGAATTTACTATTTTTACGATGATGTCTGTATGTGTGTGTGTGTGTGCGTGTGTGTGGATGTGTGTGTGTGTGGATGTGTGTGTGTGTGTAACAAAATTTTCGTCTGCGATAACTTTAATACTACAGTTACAAAAATTATAATTTTTTCGTATACTTCTTCGTTACATCCATATGAAGAGCTGATTAGATTTTGGTTACAATTGGTCAACCGGAAGTACCATCATTTGAAGATTTTAACAGTTTTTCTTGAAAAAACTATGTTAAATATAATTTTTTCACATTTGATGTTATTATAAATATTAAAGAATATTTTATTATCTATACGATTTGATTGCATTTTATACTTAATATTAAATGGATATAGAGTTAAAAAATCTGATGTGACCAGCACATTACCTTCCGTCAGTTCTATGTATTTTGTACAAATTTCATACGGAAAGTTCCTTGCTAAATATTCTATTTCTTGTACATTACCTTCCGGCAGCTGCATGTATTTTATGTAAATTTCATACAGAAAATTTATGTCTTAAATTATTATTTTGTGACGTTTTCTATATACAGTGTAATGTATCTGCAGAAATAAAAGATTTATTATTATTATTTCTTATACATTACCTTAAAGCAGTTGTATGTATTTTATACAAATTCCGCATACAGAAAGCAAAAGATCCTATATTTCCAGTAAAATTATAAGACACACACTATGTCAATTTCACTTGACACTGACATCTTTCAATCAGAATTTTCTTAAAATAGTAGCTGTTTTCATAGCTATAGCTACTTTATGAAATTTAATTTCTTTATAATTTTTTAACTCTATATCCATTTAATATTAAGTATAAAATGCAGTCAAATCGTATAGAGAATAAAATATTCTTTAATATTTATAATAACATTAAATGTGAAAAAATGATATTTAACATAGTTTTTTCAAGAAAAACTGTTAAAATCTTCAAATGATGGTACTTCCGGTTGACCAATTGTAACCAAAATCTAATCAGCTCTTCATATGGATGTAACGAAGAAGTATACGAAAAAATTATAATTTTTGAAACTGTAGTATTAGAGTTATCGCAGACGAAAATTTTGTTACACACACACACACATCCACACACACACACATCCACACACACACACACACACACATACAGACATCATCGTAAAAATAGTAAATTCGTATTGTAGGGACCCTAAAACGTGCTTATTGATTAAAAACTCATCATCGAATTTTTTGACCAAAGACAATACCTTCCTTACCTAAAGGTGACGGAAGGTAAAAATTATAAAGAAATTAAATTTCATAAAGTAGCCATAGCTCTGGAAACAGTTACTATATTAAGAAAATTCTGATTGAAAGATGTCAGTGTCAAGTGAAATTAACATAGTGTCTTATAATTTTACTGGAAATATAGGATCTTTTGCTTTCTGTATGGAATTTGTATAAAATACATACAACTGCTTTAAGGTAATGTACAAGAAATAATAATAATAAATCTTTTATTTCTGCAGATACATTACACTGTATATAGAAAACGTCACAAAATAATAATTTTCTGTTTGAAATTTGCATAAAATACATGCAACTGCCGGAAGGTAATGTACAAGAAATAGAATATTTAATTTAGCAAGGAACTTTCCGTATGAAATTTGTACAACATACATAGAACTGACGGAAGGTAATGTGCTGGCCACATCAGATTTTTTTCATTACATACACATCTCCCAAACTTAATTGGTGTGACAAAGCTTTACGTAATTGCATAAATTAATTTCATTGTTAAATTATTTTATGTAATAGTTATAACTAAATTCACTATTCCAAATATTATATTATCTAGGGGTACAAAAAATGTTCTTCTTAAGTGAACTACCCTTAATTATAGGAATTTTAAAAAAATTCTTTTTGTTCCGTAATCAGGACAGTAAGAACTATATGCCCTTCTAATATGTACCTGAAGTTATGGGACACCCTGTATATATATATATATATATATATATATGTGTGTGTGTGTGTGTGTGTGTGTGTGTGTGTGACGATTTTATCTCCGACGATAACTCCAACACTAGAATTGATTAGATTTTGGTTATAATTGGTCGACCGGAAGTGCCCTTATTTGAAAATTTTAACAGTTTTTCTTGAAAAAACGCTGTTAAATATAATTTTTTCACATTTAATATTATTATAAATATTAAAGAATATTTTATTCTATATACGATTTGATTACATTTTATACTTCATATTCAATGGATATAGAGTTAAAATATTATAAAGAAATTAAATTTCATAAAGCAGCCAGCTATGCAATAACACTGGAAACAGTTAATGTAAATTAAAAAATCTGATAGACAGATGTAAATGTCAATTGCGATTGACATAATATGTTTGTGTTATTATTTTGCTGCAAATATAAAATCAAAGAAACTTTCTGTATGTAATTTGTGCAATATACATAGAACTGAGGGAAGATAATGTACTGAAAACACAGAATCTTTCGTAAGAAACTATTTGTATGGAATTTGTATAAAATACGTATAGAACTGACGGAAGGTAATGTGCTGGCCACATCAGATTTTTTTCTTACTGACTTTAGAATAGCATTTGGACTATATTCGCTGAAAAACTACTATTTTCCGACAGTATTGTTCCATGAAATACAAACATATTGAAATAGAATGTATAAAAAGACATATTTACGGTACAAAAATTTACATAATAAGACAATGATATGGAATTTGTGCCAAACACGTTCTGCGTGACTGTTTTTGACACAAACGACAAGTGGTTTTCATGGCTATAAAGCTGATTCTATCTTATAAAACTCTTTTCTTAAAAATTAAACATATAGAAGATTCTATTTAGTAGCTTACTAGTACTAAAATATTTAATTTAGACACCCTGATAATAAAAAATTGCAAGGATGTCACCCTATGTACCTAGTTCTTATGCACGACTGGCGTTAATGCCAAAATGATTCGTGCTATGGGCATTTGAAATGGTGGTTGTACAAGTTTAAATTCAATTTCCAACAGTTAATAATTTTTTGGCGATATGTCGCTTGCACAATGGATGCAGCTTAAGCAGTACAATCGAACCGTACTAAAAGTTGAAAATTTGACTTTTTGACGTTTGTGTCGTTCTGCCTTGTACGCATCGATATAATAATTAATTCACTTCTTATATTATATTTACATATAAATTTTAATATTTATAAGAACTTGGAAAAGAAGATAATTACAATTGCTGTTTTCCCTGTGGTTTTATAGATGTAGGAAAACATAGTACATAAAAGAATGTATAGAAACGTCCGTTCATGCTTTATAGAAACTTGAATGAGAACTTTACATTTTTACTTTATATATATATATATATATATATATATATATATATATATATATATATATATATATATATATATATATATATATATATATTTGTATTAAATATTTTATACACTATGAATATAAAAATTATATTATACATTTGAAAGTAATAATGTAGAAAAACTATAAGAGTAATTTCAATTTATAAGAAGGATGAATGTATAATATAGAGTTGCAGGTGTTGCATTAAATATAAATACATATCATCACACCTTCGAAACATTTTTTGACCTTGGAGAGAAGCCACGGGTCACCTTCTCAAGGGCATTCACACTGAAAATACATCGTCAAGAAATTTTGCATTTGCATTATACTTTGTAAATCTATATAATTGAACCATTTTTATAACCTCCATATATTATCATTCGTTTTTAAAAGTGGGTAATAAATCATTCTCTTAATACCTATAATTTCCTAGAAATGTTTTGAAAAATATTAAACTTCATATGAAAACTTTCCGTAATTTATGTCCCACGGTAATATAATCTATAAAATGAAATTTATTTGAAATTAATTTATTTAAATCTGATAGGTTAAAATTATTCTTATACTTAGGGCTTGTATATAGCTGTCGCCGTTTACCCTTCAACCGGACTCACCGAGCCGCAGTGTTTTACCACTGCCGTACTGCCAGTTGGATTTCATCCATTGCCACATTTATTTAAAATGTATAAGTGGCCAGCTTATAGCATCCGAGTGTGATTAATACAAGTAGCTGTATTTTTTTTTACGACAAATCACACATTCTCGGTCGACGGGAATCGAACGCACGGAACATGGTTCGGGTGACGTCACTGCGGGCTACGAGATGTGCGCTAGCCCGCTCAGCCACCAAGCCGACAAAAAAATTATTCTTGTAATATTCTTTTAATGTAATATAATACTTGATGCTTAACAATTATTAAAACTGTCATCAGAGAGAATCTGATCAAAAATTATAGTCAAACTTCTTGCTTTGCATCACATCACAGCAATTCTTACGTCTCGCTAAGAGAGGTATTGAATTCATGCTAAAAATCGCATATCCAGATTTTAGTGAATAAGCACGTTTTAAGGTCGCTAGAATCCGATTATAACATTTTTACGATGATGTCCGTATATATATATATATATATATATATATATATATATATATATATATATATATATATATATGTACATGTGTGTGTGTGCGTGTGTGTGTGTGTGTGTGTGTGTGTGTGTGTGGATGTGTTTGTGTGTGGATGTGTGTGTAGATGTTGGATCTACGATTTCTCAAATACTATAAGACTTAAGACATTTTTAATTACGGATTCCTCAATCTAACAATAATGGTAAGAGTTGATTAAGTTTTGGGAACAATTGGACAACCGGAAGTAGTAGTTACAAGAAAAAAATCATCTAAGTATTATTTATCGAAAATTTATGTAAATACTTATATTAAAGAACGTTAAATTCTTTATTCGATAAATATAAATTCATTATTATATCTTCTATAGATTTAAGAAATGCACATAAAATAATTTTATGTAAAAATTCTCAGATCAAACTACTACAAAGCAAGAAATTCAAATGTTTGTAATTGACACATAAATGTCACTGTCAAAAATATTTTTATGCCACTGTCAAAAATATTTGTACATCACTATGAAGATTATGAAAATAAAAAAAGTCAACAACGCAAGAGAATATACGTAAAAAAAGAATATAAAAGGAATTTGCGAAAAAATGACGAATATAAAGAAAAAGAAAAGGAAAGTAGAAAAAGAAAATTTCAGGATATTGAATATAAAGACAATGTATGTATTGTACATAATTTATATTAAAATATCCCATAGATTTTGCAAATATATGTGAGAATTATTCAGTAGTGAGACATGAATATATGTATTTGTATTTAAAAATATTTTTCGGTTTATGTCAGGTAAAATATCTGGCGAGAGGTTATGTGCTGGCCACATCAGATTTTTTATTTAATCCTTGACTTTGATATAAGAAGTAATATGCTTTATATGAATTATTATTTTATTTTAAATAGTTTTTAATAATAACACTTAAAACGAAATAAAACTTCAGTATTATTATTCAATTATTACTCATTTGGTTTTACACGGCTACATACGTTCATATGCAGCCGATGCGAGTTTTAATGGGAATGAGGTAATGGAACATTAAAATCATGCTGGACCGGAATTGTTAAGTACAAAATAATTAATAATACTAGCATTTATTATTATACCGGGTGTTTACTTTATTTATTGATCCCATGAAATACAATGACAATATTTGTATATGGCTGTAATTTTTGCCTTAATAATTTTGTAACAGAAATGTAAATTCAAAATATGTTCCGATTTAAAAAATACATCAAATTATTTATCAGTAATCATGGATACATACATTTACATCTCAGAAAAATATAATTAATTTAATGTGACCATATATTATAATTTATTATTAAGGGTGCATACTCAAAGCCCGAATATTCAAAACCAGACTATTAAAACCAGATTATGCATGCACGGAATCATTCAAATCCCAAATATTCAAAAAGAGAATCGCGCATTGCACGAAAGCGTATCTAAACAAGCCAAACCTAACCTAACCTAGCCTAAAGTGACCTCCGCTTAGTCACGCCCACGTATTCGGCTTTTGAATGATTCGGGCGAAGCGCTTTCTAGTAATGCGCGATTCTGTTTTTGAATATTCAGGATTTAAATGATTCTGTGCATGCATATTCTGGTTTTGAATATTCGGTCGTTGAAGACATTCCCCTTATTAATAGTATATATTACAATATGAGTGATGAAACTAAGAATTTCGCTCACGCATGTGCCATTTTGAACACGAACCGCTAGCCTAGCCGAGTGGTCAAAGGTACATACATAAGTGAACGAATTCGTTTCTTCACGAGTGGTGTATAGCGTTTTATTCAATACTGCTATTGAAATATTAGAAAATAAAATTGCATAGAGTGTAAATGAACAAAGACGGCGGGTTATTTGCTATTGATTGTGTATTGTGTTAATAAACATTTGCATTTGCAATTGTAAACAAAATTATATTTTGCTGTCACATTCTGTGATTATGTCGGTGACCAATAAGGTACAAATTACAAGAAAAATAGTTAAAAAGTGAAACGGGCGCCAATACCAGTAAGAAAATTCGAATAGGTAGAGGTATAGAAGGTACTGTGGTAAATGCTATTTTCATTAACTGTGCACTGTGCAGGTAAATTTCATAAAAATATGTAAATAATATGAATTCTGTAGTAGTTTATTCTTATTTTCGGCAATGATAGGCAGGCCCGGATTACCCATAAGGCCAACCTAGGCCATGGCCTAGGGCGCAGGCACGGAGGGGGCGCACATCGAGTAGTTGGATAAATGGGAAAACTGAAAGAGAGAAGTGCCTGAAGTTATTAGACGACGTAAACAGGCACATTTGCTTTAATTATACAAAATCAGTATAGTAGAGCGATTGGTAAATCCTATTGAGCTATGGCAGTTGTCGAAGATTTTAAATAATTCTAATATTTATATACCGGGTGTCTACTTATGAATCTTAGCAAATACAATGGTAAAATTTTCATGACTGTAATTTCTGTCCTATGAATTTTAGAAAAAGAACTGCTTCTAATAAGTCCAAAATTATTGTTTACATGCGTTTCATTCGAGAGATAGAGAAGCAAAATAAAAGTTGTAAACTTTAGCTACTTATAAAAAGATGATAAATGTTTCATAAGACAATCTGTTAACCCACGAGTCCAACTTTGGAAAACGAGCCGCTTCGCGGTGAGTTTTACAAAGGACGAGTGCGATCACAGTTCTTATGAAACATGTTTTTATATTTTTTTCTTTTGGGGTAATTTTATAATTCTATTAGATTTTTAATAAATGCGACTTGCAGAATCAGTTACGTTGGTAGCACTTCCTGCTAACAAATTGAACTTCAGAAATGAAAATTCTTTGTTGACTGACAGCAATTTGATGTTGATATGCCATTTATGTATCAGTTTTAAAAGCAGTAAGTCATACCACCTCTAGAAAACGAAAAGCTCCAAAAACAGTACGTTTATAGATCTTCTTAACATGTTTTCAGTCCGTTTATAGACTCATAAAGGCACCGATATAGAACAAGCATTATTAAAACTCTATATATATATATTGAAGGGGGTGGGGGGGCGCAGTCATGAATTTTGGCCTAGGGCGTAAAGAAATGCTAATCCGGGCCTGATGATAGGTGACTGGACGAAAGTTAATGAGGCCATGCACGATTTGTCATTTTTAACATAAATCGATAGAGCCGTGTTTTTTATTTTCTCTCAAATCGATCTTTAATAACGAAAAAATTGCAATTAAAAATGACATTATTCAAAATGCAGCTGATTTTCCCTGCTTCGTCCCTCACCCAGTGACGTAAGAGGTTCATCAATGGTCATTTTGATTTTCACACTAGGTTCTAAACGTCAAAGTGACATTTAAAGAGAACCTGAAGAAAGTAAACATGTTGGTAAAACGTTATTAACATACCAAAATAAAAAACAAAATAATATTCTGCAATATATTCAATGTCCCGCGTGAGTTTATGTAGTTAAACCAACTTGAAGCGTCTAATATCAAATCTTTACAACTTATGTGTCTCGTATATAACTTCCGTTCATTAAACCATCACACAAACAATATTATTTGTGGTTATTGGGTGTTACCTTGAGCTTGAGGAAAAGAATAATTTTTTTGCGATCAGTCACGAATTGTGCTGGAATGTGGCCACATTTAGCCTCGCTTGTAGAATGTGCACAAATCTAAATCTTGTGTCAGGTTATGTCAAGTGATTTTCTACCTCTACTTTCGCGAACAAAGATTCACATGTGCACTTATGTGTAGCATGTCTCTGAAGAGTGCTCGTGCTTCCTCTAAAAAGATTTTAATGAGCAACGGAAATTTTATGGTTTTTAATTATAGACTCTGGGACAATTGTTAGGTTATAAAATTCTAGATAGACAACTAATTGTAGTATGCGTAAGGTCATTAAAATAATAAAAGATTTATTATATTTAAATAGATTAACCTGGATCTACAGCAAAGATAAACAGTTATTTATTAGATAAAACAAGGAAAGAATAAATATTTTTATCAAAACTTTGTGAAGGTAAGTGGTGTATCGTAAAATTATGGGAATTAATTTACTCGTATGTAGATTACGAATATCACACAAATAATATAATACTTATATGAACAACTAATAAATAAATAGATTCTTAAGTGGTATATTTGGTTTTCGAAAAATATGTCCTTAATCAAATTTCAATATAAAGGCGAATTAAAAAATCTCCTAATTAAAAAACGGAAGAAGTATAAATTTAACCAAATTGTTATTTTTAATTGTCAGTTATTCGTCCTTAAATCTTAACACACTTTCAGATTGTTAAAAAAATATTTATACCTTGGAAGAAAATGTTTAGTTTTCTGATTCAAAATAGTCCGAAATTGCAGCTTTCACTTCTCCATCGTCCTTAAATTTCTTCGCCCGAAGACGTTTTCTCTTTTAAGCTTGAAAATAAATAAAAGTCGAACCGAGCCAGGTCTGGATTGTATGGAAGATGGTTTCAAGTTTGGAAGCCAAGGTCATGAATAGGAGCCACTGCAACATTGTTATTATTCATGGATGCGGTGTCGTGAGAAAGCAGCCCATTTTATTTTTGCAATAATTTAGCCTAATATCCTGAGAATCCCAAAAAACAATAGCCATACTTTTCACAGCCGATTGCGACAACTTAAACTTCTTAAGGTGTGGTGTGCCCTTTTACAGATGAGTAACTAGCAATTAAGGCGCCTATGACCAACCAACAAAAATGCGCCTTTTATAAGTTCACGCGTGTAAAATAAAAAGACCTAGATATAATATGAAAAGGATACACATATTTCAAACATCGCCATAATCATCGTGCTGTGATTTATAATGTTTGCTTTCAAAAAAGGGCAATGCAAACTATATACTATAAAGTCTGCTCACTGATCTTTATAAAGAGATCGGTGTATCTTACGCTTTCTGATTGATCATTAATTAGTATAAGTACGATAAGGAAGGAAGTGGGGCTACTTTAATTAACCGTATTTGAAATATAAACACTGATTTTCATGACACTTTTTTTTATTACAAAAATCATTTAATAAAAATTAAATAGTTTTAATCTGTTTCTAAATATTCAGTATATATTGTGTACATAACGATCAGTTTATTAGAAAATTTTGGTATTGAGAGCATATTTGTAAAAACCGTCACCTCACGAAGTCCATGACAGTGATACTCTACGCTGTTATGGAGAGTGTACTTAAGGCAATCACTTTTATGCGGATATTATAATTGGTATTAGAATTTTCAGGTTTTTCACCACTTCTTCTTGGTTTATAATTATTGTCTGTCATTCGAATAGAAAAAAAAATCATTGATGCCGGATGCGTTGGACGTGGCATAATTTCGCCTCGTTTAAGTATGAGAAATGAGAATTTTAGATGTTGTTTGTTGTTTAAACAATGGATATTTCCATTATTGGCGATACTGATATTTGCTAAATCTCATGTTAATTAACATATGTTTAAAAATAACAAATTGTTAAATTTTGATAGTGTTTCACAAAATTAACATTCTGTTTTTAACAATTTGTTAACATAAGTGTTAAATTATTTATAGGGAATTACGATTTATTTTGGTATTGTTAAACTAATATATCAGCTATATATTCTTTTATTTTATTATAAAAACCGCTAAGTAAAACGTCAAAGTCGATCTTGATACGCAGTGTATGTCAGTATTTCAATGATAAAATGTGTAACATACACTATGTATTTGATTCAGGTATTATTTTTAAATATAGTGACATTGAAGAAACTATGCTGAAATATAGAGGACATAATTATACGGAGAAGAGAAAAACAAGAATTGATTAGCATCGTTCAAAAATATAATTGAGAATAAAAGAACTGGTGGTATTAGTGTTAAAGAAAAATAAGAATGCTGGAGAAAAATTACAGAAGAGTACAACAGCAGAATAGAACGACCAAGAGGAACAGAAAATTTGAAGGATTAGCAACTCTCGAAGTTGATCAATGTGTCTTCATAACTCAATGTCATTGTCGGTGACGTGGGCAGTGATGTCGATTATGCGAATTTTAACCCAATTGGAACTTCTATTGTAATTCCGCGCTAGAACTGTAACTGTATCACCTGTAATAAAATAAAGATCTTTTCTTCTTATATTTGTATTCTGTTTTATAAATTCTCTTTGCTTTTCATGAATTTCATCTGTCAAATGTGGTCAGAGACGATTTAAAATAGTTTTCAGGTGTCGTTTCATTAAATTTCAGCAGGACTCTTTCCTGTGGTGCAGTTGGGAGAAACATGTTGCGTAAGAAGGTATCGCACAATTTCTAAACCGAGATTTCGATTATCCATCTTCTTAATTGCAATCTTGGCGGTTTGTGCAGTTCTTTTTGCCTGTCCATTTGAAGAAATGTGATTAGAAGCATATTCATTGGACTGATAGGATGATTTCTGTTAGTAAAACTAATCAAATTGTCACCAATATGATCTAATATTAATGAAACAGTTTCCTTGGTAAATCTGTATCTGATTTAAAATTCCGTATCAGTATAAATTTCAAACGGATTTGTATGATTTCTAAAATGCCTCGGTCTATGTATCCAGACAATAGCAATTTAAAAAAATCTGATGTGGCCAGCACATTACCTTCCGTCAGTTCTATGTATTTTGTATAAATGTCATACAGAAAGTTCCTTGCAAAAGATTATATTTCTTGTACATTACCTTAAGGCAGTTGTATGTATTTTATACAAATTCCATACAGAAAGTTTTTAACAAAAGATCCTATATTTCCAGTAAAATTATAACATAAACATACTGTCAACTGCACTTGACACTGACACCTTTCAATCAGAATTTTCATAATGTAGCAGCTGTTTCCAGAGTTATAGCAAGGCTGACTAATAAATATGATATTTAATTTCTTTATAATTTTTTAACTCTATGTCCATTTAATATGAAGTATAAAATGCATTCAAATCGTATAGAGAATAAATAATTCTTTAATATTTATAATAACATTAAATGTGAAAAAATGATATTTAACATCGTTTTTTCAAGAAAAACTGTTAAAATCTTCAAATGAGGGTACTTCCGGTTGACCAATTATAACCAAAATCTAATCAGCTCTTCACATGGATGTAACGAAGAGGTATACGAAAGAATTATAATTTTTGGAATTGTATTATTAGTTATCGCATTAGAAAATTTTTGTCACACACAGACACACACACACACACACACACACACACACACACACACACACACACATACACACACACATACAGACATCATCGTAAAAATAGTAAAATCGTATTCTAGGGACCCTAAAACGTACTTATTCATCAAAAACTCACCACCGAATTTTTTGACCAAAGACAATACCTTCCTTACCTAAAGGTGACGGAAGGTAAAAATTCCGAATCAGATAAATTTATTTAGTTTATTCTATAAATTTTAATTGCAGTTGAATATGTACTATAAATTTAATCTAACGTAATATGGAAATTAGTATATTCACAATGTAATTATCAATATTACACAAATGAACACTTTCATCTAACCAAATATTCGTAATAATATTTGTAACAAATTTATCAAATGTTAAATTTAGCAATGAGTTAAAAATTTAGAAGCACCTCGAAGTTAGTTTTAAATAAACATAAGATGAAACATATTGTTAAATTTAACACCCGTTGGTGAAACAACATTTGGTATTTAACAAAGTGTTAAATCATTTAACAAAGTGTTAAAATTTATCAAACGTTTATGACACCGGGCAATATGTTTTAATTTAATATTAACATGAACTGAAATATTAAAGTCACCGTTGTATAGAGCAAATAGTCGAATTTTCCGTTTTAAAAAGGATATACATATCAAAACCAGAATTACTCATTCATTTGTCAGATATGAGACAAATGAACGTGATTAAAAAATTTCCTTCAATTTTGCATAAACGCCAAACGCCATGAAAACAACTTTCAATTTGCGGACGGATTACTCATGGTGAGTACACCTGTCATCAACAAACAATTATTCAGCCCATTTTGGCTTCCGTATATAAAACCATGACACAAACAATATTATTTGTGGTTGTGGGTGTTACCTTGAGCTTGAGGAAAAAAATATTTTTTTTGCGATCAGTCACGAATTGTGGTGGAATGTGGCCACATTTAGCCTCGCTTGTAGAATGTACACAAATCTAAATCTGGTGTCAAGTTGTGTCGAGTGATTTTCTACCTCTACTTTCGCGAACAAAGGTTCACATGTGCACTTATGAGTAGCATGTCTCTGAAGAGTGCTCGTACTTCCCATAAAAAGATTTTAATGACCAACAGAAATTTTATGATTTTTAATTACAGACTCTGGGACAATTGTTGGGTTATAAAATTCTAGACAGACAACTAATTGTACTATGCGTAAGGTCATTAAAATATTAAAAGATTTATTATATTTAAATAGATTAACTTGGATCTATAGCAAAGATAAACAGTTATTTATTAGATAAAACAAGGAATATTTTTATCTAAACATTTGTGAAGGTAAATGATGTATCATAAAATTATGGGTGTTAATTTACTTGTATGTAGATTACAAATATCACACAAATAATATAATACAACTAATAAATAAATAGATTCCTAAGTGGTATATTTGGTTTTCGAAAAATATGTCCTTAATCAAATTTCAATATAAAGGCGAATTTAAAAAAATCTCCTAATTAAAAAAACGGTAGAAGTGTAAATTTAACCGAATTGTAATTTTTAATTTTCAGTTATTCGTCCTTAATCTTAATATACTTTCAGTTCATTAAAAAAATATTTATACCTTGGAAGAAAATGTTTAGTTTTCTGATTCAAAATAGTCCGAAATTGCAGCTTTCACTTCTCCATCGTCCTTAAATTTCTTCGCCCGAAGACGTTTTCTCTTTTAAGCTTGAAAATAAATAAAAGTCGAACCGAGCCAGGTCTGGATTGTATGGAAGATGGTTTCAAGTTTGGAAGCCAAGGTCATGAATAGGAGCCACTCTATAAGTTCACGCGTGTAAAATAAAAAGAACTAGATATTATATAGAATATTTATAATAAAAATATATACACTGTATCTGGTTTAAGATTGCTGTGATGTGAAAATGTGAGCAGTTTTATTTTGTTTGATTGGATAATATCGGGGTATTATCCAATTAGAAGACAAGATCAAATTGCTCCTATCTTCGCACCACTGCAATCTTAAACCAGATACAGTATAGCCACAGAGATGATATAATCCGAAACCCACAAAATTGTGTATTGCGCATCTGTTCGCCGGCCCAAGTATAATGCAACAATAGAGTGGGAAGTTGAAGTTAGGGTACCTGCTGAGAATTTATTCATTTGCTTTATACGGAAAACTGTTGAGTACAATCGACAGAGAAAATATGGCATTTAATTCAAAATTCGCAATATAAATCGCAATTTAATCCATTTTCGCGCCTTTTGAATAATGCGCCTATGGCCGCCGCCATATCGGCCATAGGCTATTTACGCCTCTGCCCTTTTGTACAGCTGCGTGAATTCTAGTTCCGCCTTGGAGCCCAATTCTCAATTTTCACCGAAGTAATATGCAGTGAAAAGTGTGATATTTTTGTATATACCGTTTGTTGACAATATTATTTGCGTATAACAAGAAAATAGGAATTTGGTGCATATGTTTGTTGACATTTGCCAAATAATATCATGACATTGACAAGTGATATGATATAAATTTATCATTTCATATCATGCCACAATTATAAAAATTAAGAATTGGGCCCTTAGGCTCATAGTGTTTAACTCAAGTTATATCTCCACAAGCAACATGAGCATTCTTGGCACCCGTCTTGCACTCATCTTAATATTCCTTTATGCGAGCCGTGAAATTCAAAATTCCAATGAATTCGTGCATCTTAATTGTTCGCTTATATGGGTATTTGGTGCACCACACTTTTTAACCAGTTCCGCAAATAAAGTATAAAGCAGTGAGTAGATATATGCCATTATTTATCAATTTCAAGCAATGAAAAATAAACGAGAGTTAAGTAATGCGCTATAGCCTACATCATTAAACTTAAACTTTTAACTCACTGTAACTTAAAAACAAAGAAAAATCAGATTACAACTTTTGGGTGTTTTAGTAAACATTCTAGAATTGTGTTAAAAATTTTGTTATAATTTTCATTACCTGCCTAAAAACAGTAAAAAATTAAGATTAAAAAAAAGTATATGGTTGCACTCTACGAATTCTCCCATTTGATTTATTTATATCTGTTACACCTTGTATATGTCTCAAAATTCAACGAGTTAGATTTACATTACTTGTTAAATTTAACGTAATTATTTCATTTACTGGTTTCAGGATATTAATCCATTGTTTACATGTACAAAATTAGGCTGGTAATTAAGTAATAACTGTATCTGTACGATAATATTATTACCATACTTACTCGTCAACAACGGTCTTCAAAATGAAAGTACAATGTTCTTCATTAATACATACAGATAACGTTAGTGTATCCTCCTAAATCCAGTTTACTTTATTCTAAAGTAATAAACATGAGGAATAAAATAAATAAATAAATAAATATATCATCACGGCTTATTACCTATTGCTGGATGTGCCAATCTGCTTTGTACACAGATATCGGCAATGATGTAATATTTGCACCGTGCGGGCGCTTACCAGGCGTTACCTCACGGGCACTCATTTCTGACGTGCAGAGTGTACTACAGGGGTCAATTTTGTGACTGACATCTGCGGCAGTTGTGATATGCATAACATACCTAGGTATGTTAATAGCTATTACAGCCTGTATATGTATCTATAGTAAACACTCCCGAAGTTTGGTACTCCTCACTCAGTCTGTATAATTATGTATAACTGTGTGAAATCAGTGATCTCTACACTATTATGAAAGAGAAACATATTTTATTTTTCTGTCATGAAATTTTTATGCAATCTTCACGATTGGTGGAATTTCCAATGCCTCTTAAATTATAACAAATATTTTTTAATATACATAATTTATAATTTTTAAACAATACATATTTGCACCCTAGTTAATAAGTCTGATATAATTTCAACATAATCAAATTACACAAAATAAAAGTTTGCATCGGGTGCGTGACACAAACGAAAAATTAAAAAGTCGCATTTACTGCTGCATTACGAATGCACTATTTTTAACGATTTCCTATTAAAATTATTAAATATTAAAACTTTATTTATAAATTCATCATTTTAAAATTTATTTCTCTGTTTTGGAACTAGAATGATATATTCTGGCACGGTTATTGATGCTAGAAAAAACTTCATTATTAAATAATTTTTGGTGACATTTTATTATTTGGGATAGGTATGACTGCACTAAATAAACAATATATCTTGGCAACGGAGAGATTAAAAACACAAACCAACCGCAGCAACCTAGATAAGTTTCTAGGTTGGGCGACCTGTACCAACCATACTATTCTCTCAAGAATTTCCCTTAATGGAAATTGTCAACTATTTTTATAAAGTAATAGTGCTTGAACTGGTTGCCTTCTGTAACTTATGTTTTAAATATTATTATACATTATACAGTGCAGCCGTAGTGCGGTGGTCGTGGTGCAGCCGCGCTTGTACGCCAAATGGATTTAATTCGCGATTCAAGTTAGTTTTGCCGCCATATTTTGTGACGTCACAATGCGGTCTAGCCAAGTGACAGATGAACTAAAAACTAACCTAGTTGTGTGTGTGTGAATTTAAGAGAGTTTATTATTTGCTATATACAATGAAAGTGAAATTAAAGGAAATTTTGTATTATTTAAGCAATGACTGAGTCCTGAAATTATAATGAGGGAGAAAACATTATTGATTTTGGACACATAATTATATGTGGAAAAAAATCGTTGAAAAGGAGATAAAAATGAAATAAATATTTTTGCTTTGTGAACACTTTTTAACAACTTTAAAAGGAGAATTACTTAAAATGACATTTAGATATTATAGTAACATCGGCCATACTATATGCTGGCCGTATTGTGACATCGTTTTAAGAGTTTAGTGAGTTGGTCGCTAGTTGGCGAGCATTTATCTTGAATCGCGAATACGGCCTTGTGTTGGTGATACTCCCCTATTATAACAAAACAAATTATATTATATATATATATATATATATATATATATATATATATATATATATATATATATATATATATATATATATATATATATATATATATATACAAAAGCACGAGAAAACCGAATACTTGAAAGTACATTTTGGTAACGACCAAAATTATTAACACATTCAAAATTTACTCCAAATACTTGTAAACAGAGACTGTGATAATTTGAAATTCATGATGTTTTATTTTGACAGTTGCTGACAATATATGACACTGGCGAACACATATTTATTATGAAAATTTTAGCGTTTATCAATAATAATGTAGGTTTTGATAAACAAAAAACGCAGAAATACCTGTATCTGCTACAGATAGAATTAATTTTAGTAATATGTCTTTATTAATTTACTATTGGTTTTTTCCTTGTAATTTCCATGAAATTTACAACTCTTTCGCTTTTACATTTCTAATTTGTTGCGTATAATATTTGGAGATTTCTAAAAATATATCCCGCAAATTTACATAACATAAACAGCTTATAATATGTTCTACATAAAAATTTACGTATAGGACATGTTATGTAAACTATTTTTTATTTCTGTTGTTTACGAGCAATTCATTATTTTGCATTAAACCATAAAAGATACATACTATGTGTCATATGAAGGTGAAAAACGTACTAAAATCTTCAATTGTGACAATTTTATGACTGGAACAAAAGTGGTAAATAAATCAGCTTATGACTAGATGGTATTATGCAAATGTTAAAACTAAAATGTAAATCAAAAGAATAATTACACAATAATGTAAGTACTGAAGCTTCATTTAAAAACATTTTATAATGTTTGGTGATTCATGGCAAAAAAATGACAATGAATTGGAAGACTTAAAATTAAAAATGTTATAAAACGTAATATGCACATAGACTATTACTTTCTACACACACCGACAAAATAAGTAGGTAGTCACTGATCACTGTAGAGGGTTAACAATCATTTCTCCTTTTGTTGTTCTTTGAATTATAAGTATTTGAAGTTAATTTCTTTTATTAAAATATGGAATATTATTATTATTATTAATAACTAGCATAGCAAATTTAGTTTTTTAATTAATCTTTGCGGTGTGATATAGCCGCTACCAAATTCAGTCAAATAAATCATTAACAAAATAACGCGAAAATATGATTTTTTGTGTTTTAATTTTGCCGGTGTGTGTATGGATGGATAAAATTTCTTATTATTGCAATTTAAATAAAATTTTGCAAAAAGGAAAATTAATTATCTACAGCTAACATTTGTATCCCTACTTTATGCATTGTAAAATTTATGGTTTTAGTGCTAGTGCTGGTGAATATGCAAATACTCTTTTTATCTACTCTAGTTGAATAATGCATTTATATTATTTATTTGTTTCTTGATAAATTACATCGTTCTTAAGTCAGTAAAACAGTGAAGAATTTATACGTATTAATTTTCTCTACTTTTGTTTTGTAGAGGGCCAGTTGCATAAAACGTTGTTAACTGATCATGTGTTTAACTACACATTGAAACCATGGATACGCAAGAAAAATACATTGGAAAAGAAACCTTGTTAAAGTTAACAATGGGATTAAAGTTAACAATGCTTTATGCAACTGGTCCAGAGTTTTTCGAATGTCGAATGATGATATGAATCAATAAAATATCTATTCTATAAAGGATGCAATGTTTAACTAATTTATACTCGTAGTATTCTGAATAAGGCTTACGTTTTAATGCACCGAAAATTGATATTTTAAATTATAAAAACGATTCAAATCAAAATGTTTATTTGAGGAGCAATAAGGCAGAATGAGATAAATCCACTTTTCGAAAAAATATTGTTAGTTGCAGAGTTTTCCAGTAAGAGATACATCCTTATAGTAAATAAAAATTTGGAAAAGTTGGTATTTTCCTTGTATGATATGCATGAAAAGTAGAGCATTTCGAGCAAAATGAGTTTATTCAATTTCTTTTTATTTTATTTATGGTATGGTATATCCACTGATGTTAAATAATAGTATTTTTATCATATTTCGTATCATAAAGATATATGAATAAATTTCTACAATTGTCATGCCCGAAATTCAAGTATCGCTCAGTGAAGAAAAATTTTAAACCGAATGGAAAAGCCGCTCAAATCTACAAGTAAGACATTAACAAATTAGCAAATATAATTGACGAATTAAAATATTTAATAAATTGAATTTTATTATCAAAATTTGACGTCACAGGAGTGGGGGGTTGTTTTATTATTATTATTATTATTATTTTATTATTATTATTATTATTATTATTATTATTATTATTATTATTATTATTATTATTATTATTATTATATTATTATTATTATTATTATTATTATTATTATTATTGTTATTATTATTATTATTACTTTTAAATCTATGAAAAATATTGCATAAACTTTCATTTAAAATACTCTTTGAAACGAGAAAATGGCGGTATAACATTACATCAATTTTCTAAGAATTTGCTCTAATGGACTTAACACGTTTTGCATAGTCGCTCCACATTTTATAAAGTAATACTCGTGTAAGTTAAGAAATTTGATGAAAATAAAAGACTTTACATTGCATTTAAAAAAATCTGATGTGGCCAGCACATTACCTTCCGTCAGTTCTATGTACTTTGTACAAATTTCTTACGAAAAGTTCCTTGCTAAATTAAATATTCTATTTCTTGTACATTACCTTCCGGCAGTTGCATGTATTTTATGCAAATTTCATACAGAAAATTATTATTTTGTGACGTTTTCTATATACAGTGTAATGTATCTTCAGAAATAAAAGATTTATTATTATTATTTCTTGTACATTACCTTAAAGCAGTTGTATGTATTTTATACAAACAAAAGATCCTATATTTCCAGTAAAATTATAAGAGAAACACACTATGTCAATTTCACTTGACACTGACATCTTTCAATCAGAATTTTCTTAATATAGTAGCTGTTTCCATAGCTCTGGCTACTTTATGAAATTTAATTTCTTTATAATTTTTTAGCTCTATATCCATTTAATATTAAGTATAAAATGCAGTTAAATCGTATAGAGAATAAAATATTCTTTAATATTTATAATAACATCAAATGTGAAAAAATTATATTTAACATAGTTTTTTCAAGAAAAACTGTTAAAATCCGCAAATGATGGTACTTCCGGTTGACCAATTATAACCAAAATCTAATCAGCTCTTCATATGGATGAAACGAAGAGGAATACGAAAGAATTATAATTTTTGGAATTGTAGTTTTAGAGTTATCGTAAACGAAAATTTTGTTACACACACACACACATACACACACACACACAGACACACATATATACACACACACATACAGACATCATCGTAAAAATAGCAAAATCGTATTCTAGGTACCTTAAAACGTGCTTATTCATTAAAAACTCACCACCGAAATTTTTGACCAAAGACAATACCTTCCTTACCTAAAGGTGACGGAAGGTAAAAACGTAATATTCATGGTCATATGATAACGCTGATTGGGCGTTGTCGCAAAAATCAGACTGTTTTTACAAAAAATCAAGTAATAATAATACTTCTCTATTCAACTTTTTATATCATATCTTGAATAAAATCATGTATAGGAAGTGCAAGTCACGGTAATAAAAAAATCTTGGTGTCAAATTTCAAAATAAAAAATTCTAAATTTGTAGCAAGTATTTTTTGTATGGACTATTATAAATGGACAATGACTACATTACGACTTATAGTAAACAAAAAACACAAGTATTTGTTGCATATTTAATAGATATAGATTTTTTTACGAATTTAACAATAAATTGTAAATTTATTTGTACTTTAAGTTGGTCAAGGTTACTTGCTCAAAAAAGAAGTTTTTATACAGTTTTATTTAATTATTGGCGATGCCATGTGATATATCTATTAATAATGAAAAATAGCAAAATATGAAATGAAAACTTTACATTTGTATTTACTGCAGTATTTTATATTTTAATAATAATAATAATAATAATAATAATAATAATAATAATAATAATAATAATAATAATAATAATAATAATAACATTTATTTAGCCAACTCTTATCCATTTACAGGGTAATTTCATGATTAATAAATTGTACACATGAATAATAGGAAAAATATAAAATAGTATAAATTTACAAAAAAATATCTTTGGCATGTTTATCGGCAACATGGCACATGACACATGACGATTATTGGTGAGCACCGAAGTACATCAGAGTCGACGACCGGCTAGATAGTGCTCGACTGCCTGGATTCAATCCTCGGGACGTGGAATGGGACATAGGATAGTAAATATGGAGCATCCACCTGGTTATGAAGCAATTTCTAAAGGAACCTCGCCGCAAAAAGTTCTCGCCTTACTGACAAGGATGGCATAGAGTGGCGATCTCTTTTTCTGTGAATGTATTGTCAGTTTTAAAGGTTAAGAATTTTAGAAACCTGCGGTTGATTCGATCTAAAGCTGATACCTGATTATAATAAAGAAACTAAATAATTAATTAATTGCACATTCTAGGTTACTGAGAACATACGCAAAATATAATGTTTATAGTACAGAAATATATTTGAAACATTTGTAAATTTTTATTATGAAACCTAACATTTCACTTGCAGAAGCACATATTAGATTATTATGCACTGTGAACCTTAAATTAAATGTAAAAGTAACACTTAGGTCTCTTATACGAAATTTACTTTTATTTAAAAAAGTAATTAAGTGTATTTAAATCGCCTAGTTTCAAAATCCACCAAATCCACTTTTGGCAAAAAATGAGTTTGATAGTGCATCGGATTCGTCTTTTCTTTCTCCATAAGGTACCTACGCCTCTGAGTCTGCGAGCACGCGACCGACGCAACCGTCGCAACCGCCGCCGGTGCACTGAACAAGCGTTTAAGTTTAGCGATGACGTAATCGCGCCAGCAATCTGGAGACGGAAACAAACGTGTCTCGACGAGTTTACTTTCGGTCTCCTGAACCTTTTGTATATGATATCATTATGGGGTCGAATGTTCTACATCTCTCTAGAACGTAAATTGCAGGCATATAAAAGGGACGCAGCTATACCCGAGAGTTAGTTACATAGTTAGCTGAGTTGAATTGTCGATTTAGTTACATAGTGGGACAGTTACATAGAATGTTAGTCCGTCAGAAGGAGAGTTACATAGCACAGCAGTATCACGGACAGCGCATGCAGTTTAGTGTCGAGTGAAGTACTCGGAAAGTTACTGGTATACTGGGATAACTGTGGAAGAGAATACTCGGCAGTTTTGAGGAATATTGGGAAGCTAGATATACGAGGACAATAACGGAGAGAGAAGTAAATACTCGGCAGTAGTATTGTAGAATACGGACAATCGGTGATACGGCGGCTGTGGAAGTGAGAGAGTTACATAAATAGACAGACAATGAGGTCAAAGGTATGAATTCTGTCCGAGCAGTTGAATATACAGACGTTGTTGTCAGTTGAGTATACAGACGCTGTGGAGGTCGTTAGGTCGGACAGTTGAATGTTAAGTGACATAAATATAGTGATATAAATATCGCGTAAACAGTCTACAAGAGTCTGAACAGACCGGCAGTCTAAGATTGGAACGGTAGTGAAATAAATGAACAGTTAGTTAAATAAAAGTACGAGAGTACAGTAAAATAAATAACGTGAAAATAAAGTCGTGATAATTGTTTAATAAAATAAATAATCTTAGTGTTTAAGTAATAATTATATTCTTAGTCTTAAATTAGTATTTAATATTTGTTTAACCATAGTAATTGCCATTTTTATTATCTTTTAATATTTATTTATCGTTTAATAAACATCTAATAATTCTTTGATTTTTA